>CAXIVR010000002.1:23566400-23888900 GCA_964035755.1 Teleogryllus oceanicus | reverse complement strand
CGAGAATTCTCCTCCAGACAGCGACCGAACTCAACCTATTTATCTATTGTTAAAAATTCTGCAACCGCTGAGACTCGAGCCTAGGACCATTCGGTCACAGGCAATACAATGACAGTTGATGCCCTGAGCGACCTCTCACGGTCTGCCCTTCGGGATACCTAAGATGGTCGATGGTCACGTGGGTAGCGTTTATAATGTAAATAAATTTCATGTTGATAAATTCATTAGTTTACTTAAATCGGTACATATAGACGGATAGAAAAACAATTGATTTGACGTGACATACGTTTTAGAAATCGAATAAGAGATTTGCCAAAAGTTTTAAAAGTTTAAAATTCGAAAATCACAAGCACTCAAAAATTGCTTTAGATGTATTGATTGTTTCAGTGAGTAAATGTTTATCAAATTATTTTCAACAAAGCTTCTCAAATTCCCAATAGTTTCCTACGGCAACACAGAATTCATGAAAGGTAAGAGACAAATAAATACTCTTGAGTGAGACTCGCATCCGCAACGTTTTGCTCCGAAGCGCTGAGTAGTTACATTCAATTAACAATCTCGTCTATTGAAATCGTCCCTGGACTTCCAAAGTGTCCCTGACATATTTCAGTTTTAAAATTAGGGATCCAAAACATTGAGGGAACATGAAAAAATATCCTTTGACAACAGAAGAAGGCAGCTCAGATGAGATTGAGGACTAACCGAAAACCTAGTCCAGACTGAAGAGTATAGAAAAATAACTTGTGCGATAACGTCTGTGCTATCAAATAGCATCACTATTTTTCTACATTTTTTAGCAAGTGAGTTTATCCACTTTTTCGTTACCATGGCCCAACAATAAGTGTTTTTCTGCCAAACATTCGCCGTTTTCCGGCACACCATTACATACTTTTTTCTTAAGAAGAATCTTTGTAAGAACGAAGAAGAAAAAATGTGCTCGCCCATTTTTGGCGATTTTTCCGTTTTAGAGAAAATTGCAAATATTATCCTATTGGGAAAATGTTGCGTTGGCCCAATTACAGTTTTAATCGTCGAAGTTGCTACTTCACGTTTATTCTGTAGCGTAGAGGTGTATGTGACAGCGGGTTAACTCCAAAGACCAGAGTTCGAGTCTCACCACAGAAAATAGTTGTTGGTGGTTGAAAACACTTTTGCATGTTCATGCAGTAATATATAACAGAACAGTAAGAGATAATGTTAGAAATCGAATGTTTTTTTAGAACTAGTTTTTTATCATACGTTACTACATCATACGAGGTTTGATGAGTTTTGAGAAATTAATTTTTAGAGAATGCATAAATTTTGGACACAAACGAAATCAACTAGTTTTTTCTTTCAAACAAATGTACATAACCATTTTTGAAAAGGTTTACATACAGAGGTAACTATGTTTCAACCCACTCAACCAATGGAGAAGACAGGAAAGACACTATTGTCATCCCCTTGTCAAAGGTCTTTCCTATAAGATCAGAGGTGTTTTAAAAAAAATATCGGTTTTATGTTGCTTTTGGCAGCGACAACACATTCCAACACATTATCAAAACTGGCAAAGATAAACTACATAAAAATAACAGGACTAAAGTACTTTACAAAATTGATTGCATAACACAAGACTGCAACAAAGTCTATGTTGGATCACCTAATTGCCACCTTAAAACCAGAATCAAAGAACATCAAAGAAATAGTGAGAAAAAGGGTGATGACAATGTTACCTCTAAACACATTCAAATTTCTGGACATACAATGGACTGGGGGAATCCCAATATACTCGACCAAAAAACTAATTGGCATAAAAGGTTAATTTCAGCGATGCTCTTTATTAAAAAAACAAAAATCTATCCTTAATGACTATAAAGATTTCTCTAATCTCAACAATATTTATGATAAATTAAGACCACATTATAAGTGATTCTCTCCCCCCTATTCTCTGTTCATTTTAACCCATTTTAAATAATGTTTCAACAGACTGGTGTACATTTAATTTCTTTCTTATCACAATTTCTCTCTCCCTTCTGAAATTAGGTTCACATACAGAGTTAACCCATTTTCTTCTTTTTAACTCACTCCATAATTTCAATTTGTTTCCTGTTTATTTCGAAGATCCCGCTTCACATTTTCTTCCAGTGGATTAGGTCCTTTGTTATTTTACTTTACCGACGTTGGCATCACCTACATACACAGTGCCTTGACTAGTTCGTAAAGAACAACATGTTCCGATACCTAAAACTATTAATATTAATTGGAAGAGGACCTTCCACGTCAAATAGATTGCATTCCTCAATCCCATTCTAACATAGTCGTTTAGATCACTATTGTTTACGATCATAAGTTTCTGGTCTTATATTATACTTTTATATCATGATGTAACATAACCTCAGAAATTTACAGGTACCACATCCTTACCTCACTTTTTTTGTTTTATACTATTATCTAATATTATGTTATATATACTACTATGTACTATTATGTTATATATATATATACTATTATGTAATATGTATAATTCATGTAATATGTAATGATTGTAACTGATTGGTTGATGTTGACCTTTCAGACACTGAAGAGAACCTTGCAATTCAGGTCGAAACGTCTGCTACAAATATATCGTTAAATTGACTGGAATCATCGTGTTTTGTAATAAAATAAAACGGTCTCATTAATATGCAAATGCTGAATATGCAAAAGACTGGAAGGAAAATGCGTGAAATTTGCGCCAGGAAATAAATAGATTAGAAACATCATGGTAGATTAGCATGTACCAATCTTCTGACGACTGTTTTTCCCTCTTCAGGGCTTTATTTTTTCCAAACCGTACCTCCTGGTCTAGTTTCCGCCGGTCTGATGCGATGAAAGATCCATTTAAGATGAATGATTGAATTCGAAAAGTTAGAACGCGTTAGGATGTAGGTATTGTAATGGCTTAAATGCCCTCGGCCTAGCCACATGGTATCACCTTAAGCAATTTGTATAAATATGTGTTACCTATTGGTTAAAATAAATAAAATAACAGTAAATATTCCTTTAATTAATGATCATCTTAATCTAACGTCTGTCGCTGTCTGCAGGAGAAATTTTCAGTCGCTGTCTGGAGGAGAATCCTAGAGAACTTCTTCAGGTTGGGGCGGTACCCCGCTGGTGGGAGAGAGCGGTACCCTCCCCCCCCCCGGTTGCGGAAAGCCCGGCTAGCCAACGGTAGGTTGGCGGCGGATCTCGCTATTCATCTGAGGAATATCACCCCCACCTCCAGATTTAAAAACATGCACTACACATATGGAAGTAATGACCTCGGTAGTTATCCTGAGTCATATCCTGAGTCACTAACAACCAACCAATCAATCTAACATCTGTATTATCAAAAGTATGTTTGTGTTGAATAGAAAACTGCGAAATTTCAGGTTTCGAATTGTCAGTTCATTTCTGTTTTCTATAGTAAAGAGATACTTTTTCTACTCACCAAGAGTGACAGCCAACAAGCACAAGAAGCTGATGAGTTTAAGCATGTTGAGAGCCTGTAGGACAACGTACATGCCAGTTCAGTCTGACTATTTATAGCCTTTGCGAGTGGCTTTTGTATCACTAGCTAACAAGGGATGTCATTCGGTGTATGTTATCAAGATTTTACTTTGATACGCATGGGACTGCTGCACTTCAATATAACGGGAAGACGCAAGTGGCTTGTTTTATTTCATTATGTTTTCATAGATTGTGAGGTTTTATCAGGAATTCGTGATATATAAATGGCGGATTATGTCCTAAATTATAAAAATGTATTCATTCTTGAACATATATATATATATATATATATATATATATATATATATATATATATATATATTCGTGGTATATAATTAACGGAAAATATAATGAATACATTTTTATATATCCAAGTAGAGGTCAAGTCGTGGCGGGAACCGGTCAACTGATGTCACTGCAGCGCCTCTGACCGGGAGGTCCTAGGTTCGAGTCCTGGCGGCGGCAGGATTTTCAGCTAGGACGAATTCAGTCGCTGTCTGGAGGAGAATTCTAGCGGCCGGCTGCTCTGATCGGTAGTTGACCGTGGTTTCTCCAATCAACACCAGGCGAATGTCGGAGCAGTACCCTATCAAACGGGCCACGGACCGCGCGCGATCTTTCCTTCCTCTTGCTTGTTCTATCCTCTCCCTTTACACACACTTACTCTAACATGCACTACACCACCACATATTTCGGGAGACCGGTAGGGAGCTTAGAGCTTGTCTCGGCTGGGGCGGTGCCCTGTTGGTGGAGAGTCCTGGTTGAAACCACTAGCCGACGGTAGGTCGGCGCCGGATCTCGCCATCCAGCGGGGAAGATCACCGCCATCTTCCGAGCAAAACATGCACATTAACGGACTAATGACCAAACCAGTTGACGCGCCCGGAAACACGAAAAAATCAATCAATCAATCAATCAACGGGCGGGAACTCTGAGAACCACTTATTTCACTCTTCCTTGTTTCGTCCGTAGAAGGCAGCGCGTTGGAGTTCTGTTTTTCCGCATATCTTTCTACGATATCTCTAGTTTAAGTTTTGCGTCATAAACCATCAAATTTTCCTAATTGATTTGAGGAATAAACGTTTAAAATACGTACTGGGATCCGCAGCGAGCGTTGATCTAACAAAATCTGGATACAGTTCTAAGTAAATATTTACTATTAAATTGCGGTTTAGCTCGATGAGTAGTTGTGATAACTTTATCACATTCTATATATGATTTAATTAAATGTCTAAATATCTATTTTAAATATATTTAATGGATGGAATGAAACCTTTGTGAGGAAGCGAATACAAATGGAATATTGCCGTTTTGGGGAGAGTGGCATTGAATACAGAGAGTAAGTTTTGAATAGAAGATGATTGACAGAATAAGGCAATAAGACATCGGACGTAAACAAAAAAAGTAATAGTGAAGAGGAAGGAAGGTGACGAAATTAAAACGTATATTATACGCGCACGTTTTCTTGAGCTCCGAAATACCTGCCCCCACTCCGTTGCCAACATTAGTTGAATTAAGAATAAATCATAGCAACGAACGTTGTAGACAAAATTTGATTACCAAGAATATTTTGTGTGGTGTAATAGAGACTCTTTTGCTTCGAAAATCGAACTACAAATTTGATATAAAATTCCTTTTGTCAAAATATCCAAACCGCCCACTCCTCCCGCAACTAGCTAAGCGAGGGCTCAGGCAAACGAGCGCGTATAATAGTATTTACATTTGCGCTAGAAATTCGAAACATAAACTAGATTATTACAAGTGCCACGGGCATTTATTCTTTCATAATCCAATAATTTGAATCTTTAGTCTTGAATAAATAACATGGAAGATTATATGAAGATTATTATTTATTTTTTCTGTCTATATTTCTTCAACGTACTAGAATAGTTTTGGTCTTTGATTTTAAAGACAGAACATTTTTCAAATTAATAATTAATAGATAATACATACAGCGCAACGTTTCGGAAATTAGTTGTTTCCATCGTCAGGCTTAATTGAAATAAATAATCGGTTTTGATATTTTCTCAAATGTTTAAGAGTTCTTTCTGTCTATTTTGGGAGAACGGAATGAAAATGCTTTTGCCATAAAAACAACAATATGCGGGATTATAGAATGTTTACGACAGGCTATCAAAAATTGAAGGTGGAATTCTAGACGCATGACTCGTGTACTTAATCCAAATTTTCACCCATTTGGCAGCAGGTGGGGGGAGCGAACGTAGAACACCTTCACCTCTTCTATCTTGATGAATTTTATTATTTTATGTAATATTTTAAAATAATATATACTATTTTAAAAACGGTCAGATATAAACAGAAGAATATATTATTAATGTACACTAGTCACACTAAACCGCATCTTGATAAATGCTCTTGAGTATTACTGTATGAAAGGAAGTAATCAGAGAGAGGTTGAGAGGAACATTACAAAATTGCAAAAAGTTAGACAGAAAGAAGTTAATAGTAAGAGAAGTATCCTAATTTTGAGAAAAATTAATAAATAATCCATCATATAAACTAGTATATTTATTAGATTCCACCTATGTATTCAAACTAGAATATAAGAATTTTTCGCGGGCTAAAATTGTATATCCTAGAAATTTATGTTATGGGAAGTTGTAACTATGTCGGGTTGGAGAATGTCTACTCGCCAGGTCTTTAATGTTTCTTGTGGGTTCAAGTAGTCTTGTACTCAACTTACGTTTAGTTTGACCAATATATGATCTATTGCAATCTATTGCAATGATTACATGAAGAATGTGAGTTTTTTCAGGGATGAGCTTACCGGATGAAACAATATTTCAAATGGTATCAGAGGCAAAGTGCCTTCAATTGCTGGTTTTGCAATTAATATATTTCAGAGATAAGGTAAAAAGGTTGATGTCAAGAATTTGAAAGAAAAAACATAAAATCTCGATGATAATGTTCCGAGGGCAGGTTTCTTCCTCAAATAGCATTTCTAAGAGCATCTTTTTTGTTCTTCGTGAGGGTTGACTGACAAAAGGTATGTCTCCAAAAGAAATAATTTTAGAATTTTTTTATTTACAATTTTGGTAGTAGTCTCAGGATACATTTTCAATAGAAAGTTGTGGGTTTAAATACTTTTCCCAATAATTTATGAAAATATTCTTTATTAGTGACGTTACACATTAACTGAAATTATCTTATATATATTCGCCATTTGTATTATACCATTGTATTGTAATATACCAAAGAAATCTATATAATTTTAAGGTATATTTGTATGAAAGGCATGGAGGAATATAATATTAGGAGAGTAAATTTTCGCTGTTTGAGAGTATCGACTAGAGGAAATTGCTTGTGTCGTTTACATGTACCGGCATCTATTTTAAAGTTCATGCGTAATTTCAAACTCGACTTCAGTAATTTTCTCGTCAGGTAGCGGTGCGTGCTTACGAAACTTCTACCATTAATTTCATTCTCAAATTTCATTTCTTCCTGAAGAGAGGGAGGCAATGTGTTTGTTTTTGTGACATTTCGTTTGCGAGCGTTGTTTCGCGGTGTACGGTGTTATTAAGTGTTGCAAATTACGATGGCCATATGTTAGACCCCAGAATGTGCAAATGTTTTGCAGGATAAAGAAAAAACAGTTTTTTCAGGTTTCTCTCCGAGTCGGAAAGGTGAGTGAAATATTTTGAGTTATGATGAGTTAGTCTATTTGAATGGAATTTCCGTCGAGTATTGTGTCACTTCATGTGTCGTTCTGTACAGACTTGTACAGTTGTATTTCAGACAACTTAAGAATGTTGTCATTGTTTTATAGACCTAAATTTTAATAGTCTAACGCTCGAAGCTTCAGTATTTCGGGTGTGGTTTCTGCGTTAGATTTTTCAAATATTTTTTTCATTACAGATGCCCAAGAAGCTCCGGTTCTGAGACATGAAGCATAGAATCCGATCAGCGGGAGACATAAAGGAAGAAGAGATCTGAATTATATGAAAATATCCTTGAGTAATTCACTTTGGAGGAGTACCACTGTTTCATAAATAAATCGGCATAGCAACGACAATATTATAACCTCAATTATAATCTCATAAAGTTCTACTTGTTATATTTAAGCTTTTAAGTCTTGTCTGTTTATTACCCTTCAATTACATGGTTTGGATGAAAATGGATGATTAGAAAAAAGAACGTGTGATTTAAACTAATAATTCGTATTGGGATATGTAGTTTTTCAAACCAAACTGCAGATCTGGAAGGTTAAATCATCATGAGGTCTGAATGTGTGTGTGTGTGTGTGTATTGCGGCTGTTTCCAAAATAACGGACTGTATTTGTAATTCAATAATTACACATTTAAAATAATTAATTAATTTTTAACCAGGATTAATAAAATGTATAAATATGTTAATGTTGCTGTCGTAAAATTTATACGAATTCCTAATGTACTTGTTTTGGTGTACTTACGTAAATGTTAAGTCTAATTAAGTGATCATTTTTTTAAATTATTGAATATGAATTATCCCCAAAATACTGGTAATTCATACAAATATGCTAGTAGATTGCATTTTCCTTGCAAGTAAATTGTTATTATTGCAGTGCTTGATTTCTTAGATTAATTGATAGAAATTTCTGGATAATGGAGGATCTTAACTCGGATCCAGGAGGTATCAAATATATTTGTTCCTTGTGACAATCTATTTTGTAGTACGATTGTAGTGTATTAGTAGTTTCATAGTCATAACATAAATTGTTACTAAAGACAAACTACATCTCATACATAATGTAAGTCATTTTATTATGTTGATATGAAACTATTTATGCCAATTTTACCACTTATATTTGGTTTATGTTTTGTGTTATAACATGATGAAGTTGGTGAAGATACAATTGTAATTCTAATAAAACATATATGAAGATTTGTAAATAAAAACTGTTCAAATAGTGATTTGATGAATGCCAAATTATTCTTCTGAACATGTATGACCATTAACATAGTTTTCAGAATACATTTTATGAATACTATTAAGAAAAAGTTTTTGTAGTTGATAATTTGGTCTTTCTCTACCCAATGTTTTTAAAAAATAGCGCGCCAATAGGAGGTTATTATCCATCTACATTGAATGTCTGAAAAGTATATTGCGTACTTTTGCACCTGATCCTGGTGGTTCAACAATCATGAAGTACGCATCGTTTTTTTTGTATTATTTTGGTATATCTATACATGCTTCTCGCCTCACCACGTGTAATAATAATACGTAATACTATACGTATCTGTTATCAAGAATACAATTCTTGAGCAAAATTTGCGATCTAAAATCTCTGCTACACTTAACAAAATTTAGTTCAATAAAATATTTCCTCCTTTGGTATGAACAATATGATTTTAATTTCGCGAATTGTTGAGATTTAGAGTCCAGATTACCTTCGATTTATCTCCAGTGTACCAACACGCCATCTCAACTACCTTGTCGGAACCACTGTCGAAGCGTCCTCTAGCTGTCAGATCTTCTACGCAAGTCCGCACGTTCTCCCCCGAGATTTATTCGTAGGACTTAATTTTGGAATTAACATGAACGATAAAATATATAATGTATATATATATAATTCATGCTATAATTTCCGTTTAGTTTAGTATTGTTGAATTTACAAGTCCAAATTGCATTCGATTTATCTGTCTCTTCGTAACCACAGTGTACCATCACGCCATCTTAAGCACCTTGTCGGAACCACTGTCGAAGCGTCCTCTAGCTGTCAGATCTACGCAAGTCTGCACGCTCTGCTCCGAGTTTTATTCAAAGGACTTAATTTTGGAATTGACATGAACGATAAAATATATAATGTATGTATATATATATAATATAATTATAGTATATATATATAATCAGGTATACTTTCCGTTTAGTTTAGTATTGTGGAATTTACAAGTCAGATTACCTTTGATTTATCTCTCTTCATAATCACAGTGTACTATCACGCCATCTTAAGCACCTTGTCGGAACCACTATCGAAGCGTCCTCTAGCTGTCAGATGTCAGGCACGTCTCTTCGCTCCCTCTCTCTCTCTCTCTCTCTCTCGCGAATTCCTTCCGACACCCTTACTGCTTCCTGCTCCCTAGTCGATTCAACCTCCAACTTCGGGGGAGTATTTATACATTATTGAATTTGTGAGTAGAATTGCTTCGAGTGATTTCAGATGAAGATTCTCGAAAGTTGAAAACATTTCTGTAATAATCTCAAAATTGGTAATATTCGTATACCATCGAATTTTCATATTTGCTAAGGAAATTTGTATTTAGAGCCAGTCCTTATTCTTTTATGATATTTTTGTTATATTTCATTGGACTATTAGAAGATTAAAAAGTGAAAAATGAGAAAAAATTTACATCATCTTTAGATAAAGCACTATTTACTCAATATAATAGTTATATGAAAGTGAACAAAACCATTAAGTTAACTGACAGAAACTGTAAATATATGATTCCCAATATTTTTGATAATAATAGTTCAGAACATTGTTGAGTGTGATGTTGATAGATTGTAATGCTGAAAAGTTACATTGTTTTCATTGTTGTAGAAATGAATAGTGAAAAAGAACTTAAGATAAAAATTGCAGGGGTTGCAAAGAACGTTATGTGCCGCGTTCGTATAGAAAGGTCAGTTTTACTAGTATCATATAAATTTATTAATTCATAACTAATTATTTTTTGCTATATACCAACATGTCACACATTTATTTACTAATATTTATCGTAAATGGGGTAAATATACAAGGATAAACAAATAGGAATACGGCGCCCTTGCAACGGTAGCCGAATTGTTGTCAAGGTCAATAAAGTACATTCTGACATATGTCGTGGTGCTGTGCGGGTCGCTCGCGGATGATTAATTTTGTGAGATTGGGACTTGTAAATTTTTCTTGAGAGTGAATTGTTATCGGACTTATATTTTTGAGTGCGACGAACGGAAATTAGAATTTTCTCGGGATGAAATAACGTGATGGACTTCGAATAATTTGCTGTGTAAAAATGTGTAACTTGTAATTTTCGTGTGTGAGCTAATAATTTCAGACTGATAGAATCTATAAGATCTACAAGAAGTTGGGAATTAGAAACCGATATGTTTCATTCGGGGGTACTTGACATGAAACCCCTGGGTTATCAGCCAGATCAATTGGAGAATATCAATTTTGAAGGGATTCGGATTAACAGTTTAGCGGCATGCGTTGTTCACAGATAGAAACACAAGTTGTGCCGTGAATCTATTTTTCTGTATCGTGGATTCTCGCTTCGCCACGTGTTAGTGGATTTATTTCCTGTATTTAGCAACTAGATTTATCCAGTTTTTCGTTACCAAGTTCCGGCAACAAGAGTTTTTCGGCCGAAAATTCACCGCATTTTCCGCAGCATTACATAACTTACTCTTCTTAAGAAGGAAACGACCACATTGCAAGTGCGACCGAGCACGAGGGAAACGAGGACGGCGCTCACAGAATAAACGCCAATGGGAAGAGGAATAGTGCTATGTATCAATAACCCCAAAAGAAGTACTTCAAGAAAGAATTGCCGAAGCTAAAGCACTTCTAGCGTCGCTACTCTGTTCACTCTTTTGATTTGCCATCTGTCTATTCTACCTGCGGGTGCTGCAATGAATAATGAATACTTTAACAAAATAATATTAATTTAAAAACTATAAAAAATCCAAAACTATGAAAAATGCAAACACTTCTACGAATTTCGGAAAATTCTATTCTAACTAAAACATTGTGAATAAAAAACAACTGCAATGTACATTAACGAAACATAAAAATAATTTTTTTGTGAGAAATTTCAATTCAAAGTATTAATATGAATAGAAAAAGAATAATTGTATGTCATATTATTATTGTACTTCAAACCCTAACCTAAACGGAAATCCTCGCTCTAATCTCAATATCGCACTACACTCTCAATTCCGCTCCGGACCAGTCTCCTGCAGGGCGCGCGCTCGTTTACCTGGAAAGCTCCCCGCAATTTCCTGCGCTTTCGTGTTGTGAACTCCAGTTTTGGGACGATCTTAACGCTGTCTCCACCGCCGCCGCCACAGCGAGCCACGAGCCGCCACAGCTAGCATCCAGAGGTCCACTCGGTTGCAGGGCACATCCCACCCGAAATGCACGGCACAGAACGCGGGTGAGAAACCCCAACAGACATGGACACACAGTGAGACCTTGGATAAAGAGCACACGGTATGAATGATAGAAATAGATTTCTTGCTAGGGGAAAACGAACATTGGCTATCTAACTCATTTATTCATCCAATTATATTATCATGAATCCTCAGGAAGTTTGCCTTTTTACTGGGCATGTATATATTTCACGTCGTTCCTTCTCGCTTTCCAAGAGCTCCCTCGTGGCACATAGCGGAGTCGCTAGCCTTTCATCACTGAGTCCGGATTCGATCCTGTCGAATCTCATCTGAAATTTGTTCCAACAAAAAGAGTTTGGCTGCTTCACTAGGGTTAGTCCAAACCCTGCGAAGTGTCCTAAACCCTACCGTTATCCTTATTCCTTCCCAATTCTGGCCGCTGAGTAGTGACGCAGGAGCGCGTACGCGGAGATGCTACCTGTCGGTCGCCTTGACAACTGACTGCGACGTGACATGAATGACAAACTAAAAATGTTAATGGAGGATTACTCCCAGTGCAAAGCGCTCCCAACGCCCCTTAAGGGGCTTGGAGACGCGAAAATAAAAGAAATAAAAAAAATGTCGGAAAGGCACTGCCAGGGTAACCAATAATCCTCCTTCCTCATAAAGGCCAGGCAAATTAGAAGGCAGAGGTGGGGTGATTATTACAGTAGATAGAATTAAAATCTATTAATCCAAAAATCTCCTATTATATCAAAACGCAAATAACTTTCCATTCCTGTGGATATCATATTCTATGTTGTAATTGCACGAGTCAGCAAGTGTAACATTGATACGTTTAAAAGATAAAAATCTAGAAATTTACGCGGATAAATGCGATGTCGTAATGTATTAGAAGGTGCGAAGGGCAGTTGTAACTGGAATGGATAATGACGCTGGCCACACTAGCGTTGATGCTGTGATGCCGGAGGCTCGTGTCGCACCGCCTCCTACTCTGGAAGAAGGCGTCGCGACGTGGTAAGTCACTTAATTATTTTATAAACTATACGCTTTTCCTCTTTCCCCTGCAAGAGATGCTGGGTCCTTCCTGTTCCCCACAACTCGCGACAGGCGTCACAACTAAATATATTCAATAACAAATCTTTACCGGAAGCGGTTGCTCAGTGCATCAACTGATGTCACTGCAATGCATCACATCTCTACTTTATTATTCCACAACACATACAACATTCTGTTCATGTGGATGTCATATTCAATGTGGTAATGGCACGAGTCAGTGTGAAATTATGAAACGTTTACAAGATAAAAATCTATAAACTTACGCGGATCAATGCGATGTAATCGTAGGTGCGAGAATTATAACTGGAATAGATAATGACGCTGGTCACTCTGTACACCGTGCCTCCGGAATGGCGAGTGCTAGAACCAGCGCGCACGGTGTATCCCGGGATACGGCTGCACAGGACCCACTGAGAGATGATGGTCCATACTGCAGGGAGATCTGACAACATCAATCGCAAATTGACCCCATATGAACCGATTAAATGAGAGTGGCACAATATGTTTAGTTTATAGTAAAGAAAATTATTGTTCATCAATTTCCAAGGAACTCTCAGTATATATTTTTCATGGCTAACCTGAAAGTGAGGTTACCTGGTAGGGGAAATTCGAAATGAAGGTGAAGCTTCAACCGAGGCTGTCAAGACGGGGCACACCTGGCGAGACTCCCCCGAAACCACAATAGAATGAAGAAAATAATATTTATGGACATTGCAAGTGCACGAGAACTACGCACATGGATGAAGCGTTTGTTGATATTCGGCATTTGAACGCTGCATTCGTCTAATTTTCACACCAAACTCGCATCCTGTGAATACATCTTTCTGGCTATATTAATAATAATAATAATAATAATAATAATAATAATAATAATATTTGTGGACTCCGATTTACAATGTAATACTCTTAAAGCATTATTCTAAATGTAATACAATAGTAATACAAGATGATAATAAGAACAATATTAACGTAAATAATACAGTAATTAATAATACAGGTGTACTCCTAGTTTTCATACAATTAGGAATGTTGAAAGTTAATAGTACATAACAAAGAATGCAAAATAATATACTGTGGATACTGTAATGGGACAGTCGCACGCGTCAGGTGTCGACGTACATTATAAATTTTATTTCGTTTATGGTTGTGAGCCTCCGAGTTCTGAGGGCCAGGAAAGATGCACAAATGCTATACCTGCCACGCTTGGACTGCCACGCTTGGAACGCGTGGTCGCTCCATTTTGTTGGAGGGATGCAGACGGGGGTGCACTGTGACTCAACGGAATTAACGTACGCCACGCTGACAGGCGTTTCTACCCACCCAGCCCTAGGATTCCGAAAACTCCGAACGTCAGGGAAATTTGCACGGAGACGCGAACTTGCAACGGTCGTAGGAGACACCGCCATTGAGCACAACGCACCGTGTGATTTTGGGGGGAGGCAATCGCCGAAACCGAGCGGGGGAGGGCCACGTGTACTCGCTAACCGAGGAAGACCTGTCCTGGCCCCAGGAACTGACTTTCGCAACGGACGAGTACGGACGGGCTTCTAACTTTGGCAACGGACGAGTACGGACGGGCTTCTAACTTTGGCAACGGACGAGTAGACGCGTTTCTGGCTTTGGCCACGGACGAGGCGGACGTTCTTTTAATGATGTAAACGGGTGCGCGACATCGGAGTTTGTGCTTCCGATGGTTAATGGGCGCATAAGCTGATCGCGCGAGAACGCGTAGCCGCACGCCGCCGAAAACGCTGCCGCATGCCGCGAGACGCCGCATCGAGACGCTAGACTGCCGTCACCGCCATCTCGCTGGTCACTCTTGTGCTCCTGGACCAGGCCGCACGCCGAAATATCGCCGGAGGCGATCCCGGACATCCAGACTGCCAGAACGCCCGAACGTGCGCCCTAACTCGCCACGGGCAAAGGCGCAATCACCACCACCTTGGGCCACGCTGCTTCGACCGGCAGAGTCGCCGCAGCGCCGAGGCGCCTGGACGCCGCCACCACGCCGCCGCCACCGGGTCGGTCGGGTGTCTTAGAGGATGACCTACTGCACGCGCCACCGCCGAGCCACGTCGGGCCCACGCCGGTCTGCGTGGCGAGTGTAAACGCCCGACAATGACCCACAGGGGACTCTATTAAGATAAGTTAGTTGTAAGTTAGATTATTAAAATTCGTTGTAACCAGAGGCTTCACCTCACGTTTAAAATTGCCAATAAGTTTAATTGTTATGAAGCAATGATTTTCAATGACGTAATGCATGTAAAGCCACAATTACGAATGATTCAGTCCCAATGATTGACTGAGCAGCCGAGCAATGCTGAGCGAGTCAGTGGACCAGGAAACAGGTGAGTCGGCGGCACATTAGGATGCAGCCCGACAGTAGGTTGTTATAATACTTATACTCAAGGGTTTATTTCTGAAGGAACTCAGCGGAATGGCGTTCCGATATCTCGGAATAATTAAATTATAGTATATATATGTGTATATATATATATACATATATGTATATGTATATATATATATATATATATATATAATATATATGAATTAAATTAATAAGTAATTTGAGATGAGTTCGGACCTAACACTTTATAAATCAAGCATTGCTTGTACTTTACTTCCAATTCTGGTGGTAGTATACTTAGTATACTTGTATAATATGCCAAAGACAATATATTTATATTTTTAAATATTAGTTTTAAACAATATCACTATATCACAAACAGTGCTGCTGGTAAGGTATTCCAATCTCGTATCGTTCTATTCCCAAATGAAAACTTTCCTACATCTGTTCGTTGCTTTTTCTCTTGAATTTTATACTTGTAGTCATTTTTGCCAGTGTGATGCCTTTTCTAATATTTTTGAATTTCTTCCCAAGCTTTGCCTTTCCTCAAATACACACTATGCATTGCTAACAGTCTTAGCTTCCTTTACCTTGTCTCTAATGTTTACCACCCAAGAATAGATTTAATGTTCATATTCATATATTTTGCCTACAACAAACTGAGCCGCTCGTTTCTAAACGCATTCAATGCTCTGTATTTCTTCAGTTCTATACGGGTCTCAACAGCTCGGGGCGTATTCTAGTAAAGGTCTGACCAATGACGTGTATACAAAATATTTGGACTTCTTACTTCCTCCTTTTAAATTTCTCACTACAAAGTGAAGACTTCGCCAAAATTTACTTAATGATGAGTTAACCTGCTCTTTCCAAGTTAACTTACTATTTAAAATGATTCTAGGTATCTACAACTATCTGTGCATGGAATTACCTGATCCTCATTGCATTTTGGTGTAGATAGTTTACGAGTAAAGGTTAGAGATTTACTTTTAGAAGCATTAATTTTCATACGATTAATATGCACAATAGTTCGCAATTTACGCACGATTGCACAATTGTGCGCAATTTTACAAGAGTGTCGATATCATCTTGATGAATCTCGATCTTTCTTTTCAGTTATATTCCTGAAGAGAATGCAATCATTTGCAGCTTGACCCGGGATTTAATATTTTCTGAAATATCGTTCATGAAGGCTATTAACATCAGTAGCCCTATCTCTCTGCATTGCGCCACGTCAGATGTTATACTTGCAACCCATGAGTACATGTGACCTACAAACTGTGTGGCCTTCAATAAATTCTTTAATACAGTTTAATACTCACTTATCTATACGTGATAATGCTACTTCATTTAAGAGTATATCATACGGTACAAGATCAAAGGCTTTTGCGAAGTCTATATTGATGAATTTTATAGTGAAATGAATTGTATAAATTTTTATATTTCTTCGTAACATTCAATTTTGTAATTGAGTATTGATGTTCTGTTAACTGATAAACGACTACTTTACTCGTATTAAGTGTTAAATAAAGATGGTTAAAATGCCTGATTTGTGAATAACTAATCACATTATTTTTATTTTGTAGAACGTATGTTATTTAAAATAAATATTTTATTAATTTTAACGCCTGTGCTATCAAAAGCGTTTGTGCTGAAATGAACATTTTGAAATTGCCGATTTTGAATCTTCCGTTTTTGTTTTGTTTACAACAGTAATGAGATACTTCGCATACTTACCAAGTGCAATCGCCCACAAACACAAGAAGCTGATGAATCTAAGCATGTTGACTGCTTCTGAGACAACGCACCTGCAAGGTCCGTCAGTAAGCATTCATAACAATTGAGAGTGACTGTTGCGACGCTAGACGGCGAGGAAATAAAGTCCTTCCAGTGTATGTTATCAAGATTTTACTTTGATACGAATGGCACTGTTTCACTTGTATCGAACGCGAAGGCACAAGTGGTTTGTTTTCTTTTATTATATTTACAAGGATGTCATAAAAGCTTATTTTCCAATTTTCCACGTTTCCTTCGTGCACACCTTGATTATAGTATATCCTTCCACTAATAACTGATAAATAATGATTTCTTTTAAAATTGCCCTGCATTGTTCGTGCCAGATCACAATGATGTTAAACCTGCAGTGGTGACGCCAATTTTTGTAACACGACCGGTGACGCTGGGTCTGTCAGACCCACTTAATGTTTTAGTTATAACTATTTTGTTTTGATGGATCATGACACAACGATACAACAGGAATGGCAAATGATGTGCACTCAATCACGTTTGTTGATAATTATTTGTTATTTATCCAAAAATGTATACTTATTACATCATTTACATTTAATTACAATTTTTCAGACAGTCTTCTCACACAATTTTTGAATGCTCCATACACAAAAATTTCACAATTATAGTGTCATTCTGTCCTTCTTCGTGCATTTAGTACATCTGGCTCGCTTTCCTGCTACTGATTTTGCCTTTGGACGTGCTGTATTGGTTAGTTTTCTCGCACTGTTTTTGAAATCTTTGGGAAGACGATGCAGACGCTTCTGTATTGCAATTGATCATTTGCCACTCAATTGTTTCATAAATTGCCGACGTTTTATATTTCCGCTTGTGTTGGACAGAAATATAATAAATCCATTGATGGCAGCAACATTCAACATCACACAGCTGTAAGAAGCGCACATTTTATCCACATCTACTCCTCTTTTTGTGAGGTTATAAAATGTAATTATTTCTGGTTTCCGAGCATCACCAATAGCTTGATCAATTTTGGCATTGTTGTGCATTGTCGATAGTAGAAGAACATTTTTTCCTTTATTGGGGTTGTATGACACCAGGGCGAATGTTTCTTGGAAACCAAACATACTTGACTTTATTTCTTTCCTTTTGGTATTCACGAATTCTTGAGGAATCTTGCGCTTGTTTTTTCTCACTGTTCCAACCATTGTCAACTTGTGAGTCAACAGTTTCTGTGAAAAGGGTAGCTAGTGAACCAGTTATCCATAGTAACGTGTTCCGTCCTGTACCTATGATTGGTTTACAGAACCTTACCACAACATCTTCCGGTTTGTTATTAATTTTGAAAGGTCCCTCTGGTTGTGTCCCGACATATACCTCCATATTGTTAGTATAAAATGTTCGTGCATCTACAATTTTTATCCCTTTGCTTGCCGATTTACTGGGGATATACTGCCTGAAACCGCAACGCCCTCTGAAATGTTCGAGTTTTTCATCGACGATACATACTCGATACATACTCGGATATACTGTAAGAATTCTTAAAATTTTTCAAAAAGCTCTCAAACAATTTTCTTACCTTTTATTGGTCTCGAACATTCATAAAGTTGAAGGAAGTCGAAGCCATATTGCAAAAGGAATAACATAAAATGAGTAAATAAATAAAATCCCCCAAAAAGAATTACAATTATTAATTATTTACTTATATAGTACAATTAATTTTTACTTATAATTCGATCTCCAAAACGAGGGCAAAGACACTGTCAAAGAAACTCCTAAGAACAAACCACAAGAACACGTGTCTGTTACCCAGACGCCAATGGTGACGCTGGGTCCCTCAGACCCGACATAGAAAAAACGAGGTATCGTAGTCATAACAATAGATAAGAATATCCGGAGTCGTGATTACGCTGCTGCATGGAAGGCGATGAAAAGGTACTGAGAATCTCAATGTCTTATCTGCGAAACTCAATCCGCTACAACTATATCAGGAATCTCATGGGTCTGACAGACCCAGCGTCACCGCTGAAGGGTTAATATATTCTTGAGAGAAATTCTATTTTTTCCTGGGTTCAAACATGTATTCACTTATCCTCAATATTGCTGAACGGGTGGTTTATACAAAGCAGCAAATTTATGGAGAAATATTACCTGTCAATTATTTTAGGGTTGT
The DNA here is from genome assembly GCA_964035755.1 of Teleogryllus oceanicus. Lineage (NCBI taxonomy): Eukaryota > Metazoa > Arthropoda > Insecta > Orthoptera > Gryllidae > Teleogryllus > Teleogryllus oceanicus. Next base: position 23,869,976 of record CAXIVR010000002.1, on the reverse strand, counting down.
ATGCAGCACATTATTGAATAATCAGCCTTGTTTTCAAAACAAGAATAAAACATGTATTATATTATTTTATGTTGCATTAAATAAATGAATACCTGTAAAGTAACTTTTTTCATAAACTATTGAAGTATTAAAACCATTTCATTATATTTATTTGGCTTCCAAACACTATTTAATTTTTTGTATTCGTTCTTTTAGATCTGAAAAATGAATAATGCGTTTGATAGCTTACTGCAATATCTTCTCACCCGCTTCATCTTCTCGGATGCTCCCACACCACGATGAGTCTTCTTTCTTTCCGTATCCCCTAAATAATGTTCCCGTACTATATTCTCTAAGGCAGTCCAAAACTATTCTATCACGAAACTTACCCTAATTATCACCGCAGATGGGTGTCTAATCCAGAGTACTTTCCTAGCAGTTAGCTATGTTACTCGTTACTTGTCCAAAATCAGACATCGGTTTTCTGCCTATTGATCGGATCCTTAACTCCCATTCCATTGTTTTTAATATATTTGTATCTTCCAGTCTATATTCGCCACCTGTGCTTCCAATGACCGTCCACAAGAAATTCTGCATAGGCCAACCCATGAGGTCATGAATATATGGCGGTGGCATTATCAATCTCTACCAAGTGAAGCCAGTTCGCCGTATTGGTGTGCCCAAAACACGCCTGTTGAACACAATAATAAATGGGTAGTACCCATTTTTACGGGATTCAACAGTATTCGTAATATTGAAGAGTAGAATAGCTAAAACGAAGACGATGAATTACAAATTGTGGGATCACTGTGAAATATTTTCAGTGCGTGAATACCGAAATAACCTCAAATTTTAAACGTCGAGAATACTACATAAGTAAAAGTATTTCTTCTGCCTTTGATATTTCTCATATGATCCCTCACAAAATGTATGCAAATAAATAGAAATACTGCTAACATTCTGAAGCAGAATGATGCACAAATTATTGTGAAATATTTTTAGAATTAGTGTTGTAACAATATTCGAAGTCTAGCTACCAAACTTTTCTATTTTATCATTTCCTTATAGGAACTGTAAGTACTTTCATCTAAAGTCGATACAGCAGGGTCCTAAAGTTTGGAGTTTAAAGATGTGCCAGTAATTCATTTGATGTCAACCATGTGAAAAACTTTCGGATTTCTTTGTTGAAGTCAAAAATAATGTTAGTTATCCTTTTGAAGACATCTTCAGTGAATAATTGTTTCTGCACAATTTAGTTCCCTTAGGTGTTAGAAAAGCTGCTAACATTAGTGGAATTGCGAGTTTCCACAAACGTACGTATCATAAGGAAGTTATCTCAAAATCATCTTCTTGAAAACGAACCGAGCATGAGTTGCTGCGTGTACTAGGCTGCCAGCTGTTTTTTCGCACAACTTTATTTCCCTATGTGCTCTCATCTTTGGTATGAAGAGAAAAATCACAAAAATGAACCAATAAAGTAAAATTTTGCTTTAAAATGTTCCCCCAAACGGGGAAACGTAATTTACGCTTTCTCCCAACGATTTGTACAGCAGTGACACAAGTAATCATGACAAACTGTTATGAAAGCTTGCAAATCTGATCGAGATAAAAATATCGATAATAAATCGATAAAAATGAGAAACTTTGATAAATAACACACCGCAACACGTGGATGCCTACAAGCGTTTTGGTCACAGGAATATGGCGAATCATTGCTTCCGGTTGCTTGGAGTTTGTGATGTCATGTCATCTCCCAGTATTGCTAGCTCCATCGGCCCAAACTCTACATATACCGCGACGTCATGATGTTTTTCTCTCGCCAATCGTAACTATAATTACTCGTTCCGCGTATAATTTCGTAGAACTTTTGTATGAAACATTTTTGAAACCAAATACCGAGCGAGCTACAACTTTGTAAAAAAAGTTTTTTTTTCTCCAAAATGTGTACAAAATTACTCACGTTTGTGATATTATAATGAAACTATAATAAATATAACTATTATTGCATGTAATACTACAATGTATCTAATCGTTGATGTGAACATTATCTCACAGTCGTACACATTGATGAAAATATTAACATACAAAATAATGACTGTTCTGTATAATTTTGTTTTCGTGTAGAGCAGAAACAACGACATTTTAAGAAAACTTAAATACATTATTACTGGGAAAAAACATTGTGGAAAATAATACGACGGGAGTAAGAGGATCCTAGAGAGGGTGCGTGCGAAGGAAGTGACGTTTTGGAAATAATAATAATATTAATAATAATAAAATAATAATATTAATAATAATAAAATAATTGTAATGATAATAATAATAAAATAATAATAATAATTTTAAAAGTTTATGCAACATGCAATGCACATACCCCGTGGAATGCGCACTGAACGGGCACATTGAGTGATACGAGCGAGGCTGTTTAACAGATTGTGATAAATAATTATCAGGAAAATAGATTTTACTGCATGGGAGTTTTTTTTCTCCCTTTCAAAATTCAAAATTTAAGTAGTATATGACTTAGTGTAGGGATCACAGAATTTTGAAAATGTGCACACAGTTCACTTTTCCCCATAGCACTGTTTTTTTTGACGTAAAATAAATTAAATAAATAAATAAATAAATAAGTAAATAAATAAATAAATAAATAAATAAATAAATAAATAAATAAATAAATAAATAAATAAATAAATAAATAAATAAATAAATAAAATAAATAAATAAATAAATAAATAAATAAATAAATAAATAAATAAATAAATAAATAAATAAATAAATAAATAAATAAATAAATAAATAAATAAATAAATAAATAAATAAATTAAATAAATAAATAAATAAATAAGTAAATAAATAAATAAATAAATAAACGCGGGCGACACCACATGTAGGTGTATCCATGTCTAGACAAAATTTAAGTTTTATCACCGACTTTGAAAGTACAGACTGTGAAGATTGTCCATTACTCTCGTATTCTTCATCTCTGTATTGTTCAAATCGACAACATATTTCACCTGTTACAGCAATATGATAGCTTCTGTTTGATAACACGTAACATTGCAGATAAATCACACTATTGTGAAATGCACTGGAACATATTTCCTTCTAGTATCTACACTGGGTAAGTCTCATTCACTGGAAAAAAGAAGGAAAAGGATACATTTTCGGTCATTTTTGGATGATTTTGTAAAATAGTCTTGTGCTCCTTTCTAGATATGAAAGTCCAGATGAGAAGTTAGTTGTGTTAGGAAAAAGGGAAAATAGTTGTTCCACAAGATGTAGGATGTCATTGTCAGTGTTTGTAGCAAAACAGAGTGTGCTGGGAGGAGACGTCGAAAATTGGTAAATAAGCTCTTAAGACAATTTGAAGCATATTTTGTCTATTAAACTAGTTGGATATTATGAATAATGCAGCCACAATAAGGACTCCAAAGTTGGTTTGAAAAAAATGCTTCCTAGGTAAAAATAAACAAAAGCATAGAAACACTCCACGAACATGTAAATTGTTTATTATTTACAAAAGAAATCAATTATTTGTGGAGAAAGAAAACTGACCCAGAAATAAAAAAACATCCAATTTACCCAATTCGACTGCTTTTTTCTTTCTTGGTTAATTTTTCTTTTGTTACTAGTAAACAATTTACAAGTTCCTGAGGTGTTTCTATGCTTCTACATTGTAAATGTTTGCCTAGAAAGTATTTTTTCAAACCAACTTTTGAGTGCTTATTGCGGCTGAACCATTCAGAATATCCAAGTAGTTAATTAGATAAATTTCCCCCGTATATTGTAATATTTATATCTTGTTTTTTCTTACAAACACTTTCTACACTAACTCCTACATCTTATGGTTAATGTGAAAGCAATTTTTAATGTTACTGATTTTGAAATAAATCTCTTTTGCTTTTCACAACAATTCTACATTTTGTCAAATTCTTATAGCAATGAAAACACTGTTCCCTCGATGATGGATGAGTACGTAACAGCACGAAACATAGCTACGATAGGATAGCAGTAAAATTAACGAAGTAACCACAAGGTTTTTATACCATGCACAGACAACTTAAGTATTGTAGCCTAACATTAAAAACTATTTCCGTAATTTGGTATAAACAAACATTTATTTAATGAACAAAAACGCTTCAAATGAAAAGACAAAATATAGGATAAGGGACCCCAGTAATCTGGTGGCCGGCAAGCCCCATCATCACATAGCAATCTACTGTTTTCTTCCTGTTCTTTTTAGAGCCTGTATCTAGTTACGTTACGTTAGTGTTACGTTTAGGAAAAAAATAAAGAAAGAAAAAAATAAAAACGGAAGAAAAAAGACAACAAAATAAAAAAGTAAGGTATTGTATTCCCTTTAAAATTCGGTGCATTTGTTAATCACAATCATGAATTAAACACCTGAAATACGAAAACAAACATACATTCATTCAATCGTGTAATTAACGATTTTCACCGATAGCAACTTCATTTATTTCTCCTTCAGAAACCTCCAAAAACATCACCTAAATTTAAACAAAACAGTCAACCGGTTATGACAATATCTCCAACAAAACACTTGAAAGAATTAAGCAAAAAATTATAGCCGCACTAATTGAACTATTAAATGCAGCCTTAAGACTACACTATATCCCACAAAGTTGGAAAACGGCTATAATTTTACCCTCCTGCAAGCCAAGAAAAGATGCAAGAAACCCATCTCATTACACACCAATTAGACTTCTTCCCTCCATCGCTAAACTTTTTGAAAAATTATTATTAAGTAGACTAATGAAATTTTTAAATAATAGCAAAACACTACCTGACACTCAGTTTGGCTTCTTATCCAACCACCATTGCGCCTAACTGAATCTATAGCCACAGCATTTCACCAACGAAAACACACACTAGCAATTGTTGTGGACATAGAAAAGGTCTTCGACGCAGATTGGCATACCGGTCTCCTGTACACGTTACAGCAACTGGGAACGCCACAATATGTATTTAACATCATTCACAACTTTTTGACCAACAAAAATTTTAAAGTTAAAGTAAACAATAAACACTTAATATAATATACAATAGACGCAGGGGTCCTACAAGGATCCTGTCTCTCTCCTATCCCCTTCAATGTATATTTATCAGATATTCCTCAACCAGAAACCTCAGAAATAGCTTTGTTTGCTGGTGACACGGCACTATTCACATCACACGACGATAAATTATGCGACATGACCAATTCCAAAATGACTTGGTAAAATTTTCAAAATGGACTGAAAAATGGAGAATTAAAATTAATACTTCAAAATCACACGCAAAAATTTGCACTCATCGTAAACAAACATTACCTCCTCCTTTACTCATTCAAAACTCCCCCATACCATGGGGAAAATGAAAAAAAATCTGAAAGCACATAATACAAACACAGTAAACAAAACATACTCAAATTATAAAACTCAATTCCTTATTAAATCATAAATCTTTACTAAGCATTGAATGCAGTAAAAAATATCTATAAATCAGTAATCAGACCCTCACTAACGTACGCAAGTCCCGTTTGGAGAAAAGCAACCCATTGCCACATTAACAAACTTCAAATTATACAAAATAAGTGCCTCAGAAAAATTACGAAAACTCCATGGGTTATAAGCAATGAATAACTACATATAGAATTAAAAATAGAAATAATTCAAGACATATCAAATTTCAAAAAACTTTTATGATACACTACCAGAATCCCCAGCTAGAGCAACTTACCATCTAGGTAAGAATTACAGACAACCACAGAGAATCCACTCACGCTATGCTAAAGACATTTTCAAGACACTTTTAATATCAGAAAATATAATCTTTGTCTGTTTGTCTGTCTGTCTGTCTGCACACACACACACACAACTCAACATAACATGCCAAGCTCATTTTTCTTATTATTATATTGGCATTTAGACCTCAGGATGGTTCATCGTATAGTTACTAAAATTATGTATAAACGCTCTTAAAAAGCAGAAATGCTGAACAAGAAGTAATATAATTTTATAAATTAAATCACTATTCACAACCGTCATGATATATATATATATATATATATAATATATATATATATATTATATATATATATATATATATATACACATATATATAGATAGAGAGAGAAAGAGAGGGACAGAGAGAGACAGAGAGAGAGAGACAGAGAGAGACAGAGAGAATGCGTACATTTGTGAGGCAATGTTTATACTGACGATCAATGGTTTCAAATTACCATAAATATGGCCATAATTCAAACTAGTGGTGCTAAAACAGCATGTACTTTCTCCCCCGTATTTTCATGCAAAAGTACACACATTTTCGAAAAATTATACATGAACTTATTTCAAAATTTATCTTTAAGGAACAGATTTCATTAAGAAGAAAAACCTTTCTCCATAATTGTAGTTTTAGGAATAAGTGGAAAAAATTTTGCACTCTTGCAGTTTTCGAAAAATCAACAAACCTGAGATCTGCACCATTCTCTTATACGTCCTTCACACTGTCCAACAACAAAATTAATCACCAAACGATGGAGCCGTTTTTTACAAATCTGAAAAATGTTGTAGGAACTTCACGTAAAGTAACTCCCAAAATTGCACTATCGATTTCAAATTCAAGGGGCCACGACATCAGCCAGATTCAATGGGAATATCAATTTTGGAGAATATCGGTTGAACAGTTTAGCCCATAGTATGTTCACAACTGAATGGACAGACAGACGGACGTTGTGTGGTCATTCGATTTTTCGATATCAAGGACCCACAAAACATGAATTCTGGCGACACCACGTGTTACATGATTTCTTTTCTAAATTTAGCAACTAGATTTATCCAGTTACCAGGGCCCTGTAATAAGAGTTTTTCTGTCAAAAATGTTATGTTTTTTTTGGCGCAGCGTTACATAACGTAGTCTCTACAGCGGTAGCGAGATATTAAAACAGGCAAGTTCGTTCCGCAGATCAAAAGCAATAGTGTGTGCGCTTCACGAAAAGCGAAAATTTAAGATTTCAAACTTAATTACGATTTGCGAATCGACATACGCAAGCCCGGGTGAAGTACAACCAATAACGGAAATTCCTCCTGGTGATTTTTTGACAATGTGCCGACAGCAGCAAGCATTTTATTAGTGAATGAAGAGATAATTGAAAAAGCAAAGTACTGTTGCAAGCTATGACAAGTGAGCAGTGCGTCGATATTAAAAAGTTTTAATTTTACTTTTTGGAAGTTGCAAAACGATACGTAGAACCGTGTCTGTAGTAACCCATGCCGACGTTGGTTTGTGAGATTTTAATTCATGGTACGCAATAATTAATGCTTCTCCGTTGCGAATTGCACGATTATTGGAAGATGCCAACCAGCCAAAATAAAGATATCAGACGTTACCGAGAAAATTTTTTTCAGAAAACATTCGCGCAGGAAAACCATGCAAGATATCTTTCATCGCCTTCAGGTATATTCAGAACCGGTGATTGCCAGTTTTCAAGACAATAAATCAGTAAATGGCAAAGTGTTGATGCCCGAGATTTTGAATCTTCTCCATCGTTTGTCGGAAATTTTTAATAATCATTATGTTCAATAAATAAACATTACCATTTCAACTGAATGTTTGCATCACATTTGTGCACCTAAAACCGTATTTCATATTTTCAGACGAAACCGCTTAACTTTCAGATATTCGATCCACCATATTGGATCTGTGATTCTTTAAATTTATTATCAGCAACTTCGAAAACACTTAAATACACAGTTTCACAGGAATCTGCTTAATTTTTAAATATTTGATCCAGCATATTAATTCCGTGATTTTGGATTTTCAACTTTTCTTCATGACTTTATGTTGAAGAGTTATAGAAAAAGAAACAACGAAAAATCTCCGAAAAATACCGGTTTTATGAGCCTCCCGGAGTTTGTATAAGATCCAGAAGGTCGAAAACTTGAAGGTTTTAACTAGTACCTAGGTACATACAACATATTCCAAGAAAAACGTTTTAAGATCTTTTACCATGTAACTGCTTTTTTTCAGAACCTACTGACTAGGAGATTACCTTCATGAGTGCTGATAGGATTGAGAGGCGATATTTGTATACTTGCGTCTTCAAGTTTCCCCAAAGAAAAAAATCACAATTTGATAAAATCGGGTCACCTTGGGGATCATGTGATGTCCCCTTGCAAAGAGAAATCAAATTTTAATAACTGTTCAGGAAACAACTCTCACGAAATTGCTAGGGAATGGGGTGAAGTGTGAACTGTTGCTCCGTCATGATTGAATCGGACTTCTCCCTTCGAAGAACAACGGATAACTTCCGGCAAAGGCTTCATCGGTGTGTTAACAAAACAATGGAGGACACCACATACAGGACATAATTTTTAATACCAAATAATATAAAATGACATAGTATGTGTTATTCACAAGTAAACGTACTTTTTCTGTAACTTTCTTTGTTTGTTTGTAACTGCCGTTTGACATACGGAATGTCTTTTTCCTGGACTCTGTAGATTGTTTTGGGAAATAGTTGGTATTAGCTGACACTCGAATGAAAGCATGGAAAAGAACAATATAAAAAATGTATACATGAGTAATCGTTTTTTATTTTGGGTGTTTTTTAACCAAAAATTAACGTTTCTTCTATTCTTAACTTTTAATTTGCGCCAAACCTTCAAGTTTTCAACAAACGATGGACACGACTATGTGTCTTGGTCAGCGGCCCGGCAAACGCGTTATAGTACCACTTCAATGGAATTCCGCGATGTAGGTAAAAAGAATGGATTCCACCATATAGTTCAGTAACACCCACTTTGTTGTTTTCAAAGTGGGTGGGACACCAAATTGAGGCTCAATACCTTTGCTAAGGAGACATTGCGACCTATGGTTTTCACGTGAGTAGTCACTGATGCAGATTTAGGGTTCCCACAGACTGGCGCGAAACATCAGCAGCAGGTGAAGCGACGAAAATTTCGCGCTAGCTGCGTCGAAGAAATTCGCGAGTGCGTTCACACCGCAGCGACTTTTGTGAGTCAGAGTTTGATGATTGTTTTCCTCACCCGATAAAGAAGTTCTTCCTAATACACTTACGGGAGATAGAATATGTCAAGGAACTCCTAGTACGTTTTCTGGATCTATTTGATACAGTGCTTTTAACTTCTTTATCCACTATTTTCCATTTAATTGATAATATATCATTAAAAACAAAGAAAATGGGTCCATGGTATTATCCTAGAAAAAAAAGGACGAGAATTTCGTACTCTGATGCCACAATTTTGTAAGTACGGGATACGCTTGATGTATTTACTTTAGAATGATAAGTGACTGTTTTGATGAAATTTTGCATCTGATTGCATATGTCATAAGAAAATCTGTTATTTAATAATCGTGAACCTATTTCAGCCGAAAAACGACTTGCTATTGCACTTATTAAGAAAATGAAGTATTATATTAATGGATTTTAAAAAATTTTAATTTTTTTGAAACGTATCAACTTATTATTAAATTATTTAAATTAAAAAAATATTAACACGAATCAATATAATTTTGTTGATACATTTCATAAATAATATGTACAAAACTGAAGAACAAAAAAATTAAAAAGTCTTAGTTTAAACTTATTCACTTTAGATTTAAAATTAATTTATACACTCCAGACGATTAGAAGTATTTTTCTGTTTGTTCAGTAGTGTGAGATTCATTGGTGAGCTGAAAATATTCGACATCTGACGAGTAGTTGCTGAGGTATACACTGCGAAACTCGAGCGGCAGCGACCGGTAGCGGTAGCTCAGTGCATCAACTAATGTCGCTGCAGCGCCTCTGACCGGGAGGTCCTAGGTTCCCACTCCCCACGGCGACAGGATTTTCGACACTAGCTTTCCAGCTAGGTCGAATTCAGTCGCTGTCTGGAGGAGAATTTTAGTGACCGGCTGCTCTGATTGGTAGTTTTTCGTGGTTTCTCCGATTAACACCAGGCGAATGTCGGAGCAGTACCCTACCAATCGGGCCACGGACCGCGCGCGATCTGTCCTTCCTCTTCCTTGTCCTATCCCCTCCCCTTACACACACACTTACACTAACATGCACTACACTACCACATATTCCGGGAGACCGGTCGAAGGCTTAGAGCTTGTCCCGACTGGGGCGGTGCCCCGCTGGTGGGAGAGTCCTGGTTAGGGGGAAACCTCACTAGCTGACGGTAGGTCGGCGCCGGATCTCGCCATCCACCGGAGGAGATCACCACCATCTCTCGAAAAGGAACATGCACTACACGAACGGGACTAATGACCAAAGCAGTTGACGCGCCCGGAAACACGAAAAAATCAATCGAGCGGCAGCGGAAAAATCGCGTCCCATCGCGAAACAAAATTCGTCGCGAATTAATCGCTGCCAATCCGCTGTCGCGACACTCGCCAGCCGCACAAGTCTGAACATACCCATAAGCCACCGCGTGAAGCGAAACTGCCTCTGGGGACATTTTGCATAGTTTGCGGATATATCGCGGCGATCTGTGGGAGCCTTTAAGCATCCCTATCCAAGCAAAGTTGATCCATTACGTTTGGGATATTTTTAATACATTAGTCTAGTATAGTCTTTGGAAACTAGTGGCGGGACAACAGCGCGTACTTTTTCGCTCTTTGTAACTGTTACGTAAAATTATAGAAGCTCCTTTTGACCGGGGCGAAATATCCGACTCTAAATCCAAATAGAAATCACAAAATATGTCAGTAACACAGAAACCGTTTATCCAGTCACCGTGGGAGTTGTTAAAGTTGAACAAAGTCAAACGTTTGTCAACGGTGGTTGTACGTAACGAAGCTGGCAAAAAAAACTGTTGACAATATCAAAGTTTTGCCAACGCATATGATTTTGAAGTATCATAAAGTTGACAAGATTTTATTATACATGAAATAAAAATCATATATAAAATATAAGATTACAGATTCAAGATTTCAAAATATTTGGAGATATATTTCTTGTTTTCTACTGTGATTTTTCGGGAATGATGACAACGATTCAATTTCGATTGATCATTTATACTTCTTTAGATACAATGACTCAAGATAAATTTTTAATGTCGTTTGCACTTTATTGATAATTGTATTTTTAGTAATTTTTTTTTTAATTTTTGGTTATCAATTACAAAAAAGACATATTGTTGGAATTACTTTCAGAAGCATAACTGTTTATTTTATGAAGAATTACTTTAATACTGGAATTTGTTGAAGAGTAGGTGTTTAATACGTATGTTGTATTTCACGTGTATTTTTCACTTAAAAATCATATCTCAGCGTTTGAGTGTGCCAGAAAGTCAATGAAAATTGTAAAAACCCATTGGAAAGCCAACCTTGAGATAACAGACACGTGACGGCTGTCCTCTCTCAACAGTTCGCGTAACTGTAAGCACTTGAAGTCACTATATATGCTCACTGAACACTCTGCCAGGTACTTCTCAGAAACCACCGACATGCTTAAACTCATTAGCTTCTTGTGCTTGCTGGGTGTCGCCCTTGGTGAGTCGAAAATGGCTGTAATGCACATGCTATAACGTGCCGCTTCGCATAATGTGATCATCGGGGACGAAATTTATTTCCTGATGTGCCTAAAGCATCTCTATTCGAGTTATTGGGTTCTTAACGTTTTCAATTATTATAATATTTTGTGAGTTAAATGTAGAACATTAGTGCTTATATTTAGTAAATTACTTCTTCGAACACGTCGTGTAGACACAATCCATCATTTGTGGATCCTTCACACCGAAAAATCCCCGAATATTTAATCCTTAAATCTGCTCCCTGGCCATTAACATGAAGACATGTACTACACTTTAAAACACGAATATTAGTTAAGTGATCAAATATACTCGTTTTTTCGTTCGGCGTGCTATCTTCATTTGTTTTTCAGCGGGCCCCCTGGAGACTCCTCGCCTGGACGGTCGCATCGTTGGAGGCAGCTCCACCTCCATCTCCAACTACCCTTACCAGGTAACCACACATTTTGGACACCAAATTAGCAATAGATTACTCTTAGGCTCGTCGGGTGTTGTCATTAAAGCGTGCACCATTTGAAGTTAGAAAGTGTTTCTTGTTGACTGATTCCGCCACTCCTACTTTGCAGATCTCCTTGCAGTATGGAGGCAGCCACATCTGCGGTGGCTCCATCATCAGCACCCAGTGGGTTCTGACTGCTGCTCACTGCATGGTCTAGTGAGTATTTTTGCATCCTCATAGAAATGTTGGATTTGAAAGAGGAGTCAAAGATCAAGTGTAAACGTATGCTTCTTCTGTGCAGCTCCACTTCTGGATACACCGTGCGCGCTGGCACCAGCACTCGCAACTCCGGAGGCACCGTCTACAGCGTGGCCAGCGTTGTCCGCCACGCCAGCTACAACTCCCGCACCACTGACTACGATATCGCCGTCATCCGCGTAAGTTTCAAAGAACTTAGTGTACCATAGACTTAAAATTGTTCTAGTCTTGTGATAACCAGACACATAATGATCTGCTTGCAAGAGTGTGTCACGCTTTTAGATGTAATAGCAGAGTGATATTTTCCCTAATGTCGAATTAATTTCTTTCCTTCCATTTATAAGTAGTTCTAAAAGAAATGTAACGGTCAATATGAATGTAATTGACACACATTTTTAGAAAGAAATAGACGAAAATATTTTTAAACATACGCTTTCATTCCGAATTAATTGCGTTTTGCGAATACTGTTAGGCGAACTTTACTCTTTTATCTGCAATCGCAATGAATAATGTTTGAATGCAATGCAACTTTTGCACTCGATATGTTCTTCCCAAGACTGGCTCAAAAGATTCTGTCAGTGTTGAACTTTTCCGCAGTACAGATTTGTCCAAATTTTGAAACACATTTTACAGTGCATTATTTTTTTGAACAATTTATGTGTGAAGAAATACACTGTAGAGCAGATTACAGGTATAACTATGGAAATATTCTTCTCATAGAAAATTTAGACAAACGAAAATAGTTTTCACTACAAGTTGAAACTTTCTTTTCCCTACGTCCTGGAGCCAACGATGGTATAGATTTTAGGAGCAGTATGTAATGTACTAGGTACCATTACATTTCTAATTGAATTAATAAGCGAATTTCTTGTAAGTCAAACCATTATTTTCCTTCATTTGAACCTCCCTTTGCAGATCTCCGGCTCCTTCACTCTGGGCACCAACGTTAGGACTGTCGGCCTTGCCACCTCCGCACCCGCCTCTGGCGCCTCCGCCGTCGTCACCGGCTGGGGCACCACCACCGTAAGTGCAGTCCCTCTACTCGCTGGTGCTACTAGTTGGTGCTCTTGATCGGTGGCTAACGTGAGTGTGTTTGCAGGAGGGAGGCTCTGCTGCCAACACCCTGCAGTACGTGACCGTGCCCATCGTGTCCAACTCCGCCTGCAACTCCTACTACGGCTCTGGCTCCATCACCGCCCGCATGGTGTGCGCCGGCTACACCGCCGGTGGCCGCGATGCCTGCCAGGGTGACTCTGGCGGCCCCCTGGTGTCTGGTGGTGTGCAGGTGGGCATTGTGTCCTGGGGATATGGCTGCGCCCGCCCCAACTATCCTGGAGTCTACTCCAATGTTGCGAACCTGCGTTCCTGGATCAGCTCTAACACCGGTGTCTAAACCACTTGTTCCTGCTGCTTGTTTGGATCTGACATTTATCGATCACTAATATTTGATTTAATGAAAAATTAATAAATGATTTCAAATACCTCTGTTTATAATTATTTAATTACCATTGTTTCTTATTAAAATGGCGACTTCTAAATGACAATCAAAATCGAAAGAGACTCACAAGCATCCGAAATATTACATTGTCTATATTCAGTTAATTCTGTTGCTTTTCCAAAGTATTCTCTTCACTGATTTATATCATTATTATCGGAATCTTTACTACACATTGCATGAATCGAAAAGTTGGGAGTAAAGTCGTAATATAAAAAATGGAGTAAAAATATTTTTACATGTTGCTATTATTTCGTAAACATTGCCAAGTGTGCACTGCCAACTGTGTGTTCTGTGGAGAGTAATAGTCTATTGACATTTTTTCCGTTCTTGTGCGGTACATAATGTCTCACACGACCAAGTGGATTTGAATCCATTAAAATGAATTATCAATTCTAATACATTTTGTGAAAACTTATAAAAGAACATCGTTAATAGTCGATTTCTTTCATGAATTTCATTTGATATTATTAATTTATTTTGGATTACTTTTTAAAGGAACTTTTATTGATTTGAAGAGAAACAACTATTGATCACAATAATTTATGGTATAAGTGAGCAAAATAATATTGTATTCACGAGTGAAAAATTTGGGCTCTGAGGCAACGCGAAGAACTAAAGGGGGAAATGGATATTCCAGAGAGAAGAAAGGTATATTCCAGAAGGAGAATATGTGTATCCCACAAGGAGGAAATCTATATTTCAAACGATGTTTCGAACGTTCCTCTTCCCTGCCGCATCCTCTTCCCTTACAGACACACTCACTTACACTAACATGCACTACACTACCACATATTTCGGGAGACCGATCGTGAGCTTAGAGCTTGTCCCTGCTGGGACGGTACCCCGCGGGTGGGAGAGTCCTGGTTAGGGGGAAACCCCACTAGCCGACGGTAGGTGGGCGCCGGATCTCGCCATCGAGCAGGGGAAGATCACCGCCATCCTGCGAGAGAGAATCATGTACTACACTTACGGGACTAGTGACCATATCAGTTGACGCGTCCAGAAACACGAAAAAAATCAATCATCTAGTGGGGAAGATCACCACCCTCATCTCCCGATGAAAAAAACACGCACTGCACTTACGGAGCTAACGACTTCAGTAGCTGACGCGCCCGGCATCACCAACGAAATCCTTGACGTCGCCCGCGCACCGGCAGCCACGTGGTCGGTGCGGTAGAGGGCGCTAGCGGGACGCCCAGGCCGCGGGTGCCAGGTGGCGCTAGCTGTGCGAGCGCGTAGGAGGCAGCGCTTCCAGGGCGCCAGGTGGCGCTAGCTGTGCGAGCGCGTGGGAGGCAGCGCTTCCAGGGCGCCAGGTGGCGCTAGCTGTGCGAGCCGCGTGGGAGGCAGCGCTTCCAGGGCGCCAGGTGGCGCTAGCTGTGCGAGCGCGTGGGAGGCAGCGCTTCCAGGGCGCCAGGTGGCGCTAGCTGTGCGAGCGCGTGGGAGGCAGCGCTTCCAGGGCGCCAGGTGGCGCTGGCTGTGCGAGCGCGTGGGAGGCAGCGCTTCCAGGGCGCCAGGTGGCGCTAGCTGTGCGAGCGCGTGGGAGCAGCGCTTCCAGGGCGCCAGGTGGCGCTAGCTGTGCGAGCGCGTGGGAGGCAGCGCTTCCAGGGCGCCAGGTGGCGCTAGCTGTGCGAGCGCGTGGGAGGCAGCGCTTCCAGGGTGCCAGGTGGCGCTAGCTGTGCGAGCGCGTAGGAGGCAGCGCTTCCAGGGCGCCAGGTGGCGCTAGCTGTGCGACCGCGTGGGAGGCAGCGCTTCCAGGGTGCCAGGTGGCGCTAGCTGTGCGAGCGCGTGCGAGGCAGCGCTTCCAGGGCGCCAGGTGGCGCTAGCTGTGCGAGCGCGTGGGAGGCAGCGCTTCCAGGGCGCCAGGTGGCGCTAGCTGTGGGGGAGGCAGCGCTTCCAGGGCGCCAGGTGGCGCTAGCTGTGCGAGCGCGTGGGAGGCAGCGCTTCCAGGGCGCCAGGTGGCGCTAGCTGTGCGAGCGCGTGGGAGGCAGCGCTTCCAGGGTGCCAGGTGGCGCTAGCTGTGCGAGCGCGTAGGTGGCAGCGCTTCCAGGGCGCCTTCGGAAAAACCGCGTTCAAGGCTTCGGAAAAACCGCGTTCAAGGCCGTCGCGCGCCAGCAGAGCAGCCAATGGGAGGGAGCGGAAGCACAGCACTCTGCGCTGCGTTGTATGAAAAGGTCGTCCCCTTAGTTCAACTTGCGAATAAATAAAAGAGGTCATCGTGATACTTAGTAGTCCACTAGTAATTTTACAATCCTCGACCTCACAAACTGCCTCCTAAGACATTTCCAAGAGAACACAAATCAGACCTCCTCTGATCCCTCCTCGGATCTCCAGAAAGCAATAAAATCCCTGTGTCACGTTCCCTCTGGGCACAGTCTACCGACTTTTGCCGAAAGTAGCGAAATAAGCAAAGCGGCTGAACTGATTATTCAATTAGTTCCCCATCTTTGTAATATCATATGCTATTAATTATTATTACTATCAGCCCTTTTTATTTATTAATTGATTTATTTTCTTTTTATTTTATTTTATTTTTTTAACTTTCGCATTATCAGAATGTGTATTTCTTTATTTTAATTTGTAATTTGTAATTTGAACTGCTAATCCCCCTCCATCGCATTTAATTTTTTGCAATTTTATTTGCAATTTGTTCCGTATCTTTTGCAATCACATAGTGTATCATTCATTCTTTATTGGTTTTTTATAATTTTTAATTTGAACTACTATTATCTGTATACTTTTTAATTTTCGCAATTTTCTGCTATTTGTAATTAAAATTTAAATGTATTTATTAATTGTAACTTAATTTGCTATATTATTTTTTATTTTATTTGTAATTTATATATATTTTCTGGACATTGTACACTGATGATGACGGCAAAGCCGTCGAAAATCGGCTATCTGAGTAAAAATACTATGTTGACGAAATGACCTCTTAATTATTCACATAAGAACGTCAACACCGAAGTAGAATTCCCCGTAGTAGAGTTTAGTTCAACTTTCAGCGTGTCAAGCGAGAGTAAGTGAACGAGAATGCCGTTCAGCAGGTTTTGGATTTTGGAAAACTCTTCTTTGTGTACGGCGATTCCCCTGCACATCTACTGGCTACACGGCGTAGATTTCCTGCTTTTTGTTCCGGCACAACTTTGCAAACAAGCACTGTATTTAGTAACGTCTTGGCACGTCTTTGAAAACCGTTATTGTATTTTTTTATATTACGGAGAAGGTATATCCTCTTTTAGTAATATGAATGCATTTATTAGACTTGAACTTCGAGATTCTTTACTACCCACATCCATTCTCCTGAAAGTTCTAACTCCCCGGAAAGGGCAATGTGAGGCGTCTGCCAGAGCCATGAATGGTGCAAGGGGGCTCACGAGGGAACAGATGGTTGGAACGTAATCTTCCGCGCAAATTTAACTACGTGCCTGGTACAGCCATTGCTTAGCCCCAAAAGGGCGAGGCCAGGTAGGGGGCCCACGAGGGGGAAGAGGGTTGGAACGAAATCTACCGCGCGAATCTTACTGCGTGTCCCGTACAGCCATTGCTTAGCCCCAAAAGGGCGAGGCCAGGTAGGGGCCCACGAGGGGGAAGAGGGTTGGAACGAAATCTACCGCGCGAATCTTACTGCGTGTCCCGTACAGTCAAGACCCAAGCCCCAAAAGGGCGAGGACAGGTATGGGGTTTACGAGGGGGCAGAAGGTTGGAACGAAATCCCAAAAGGGCGAGGCCAGGTAGGGGCCCACGAGGGGGAAGAGGGTTGGAACGAAATCTACCGCGCGAATCTTTCTGCATGTCCCGTACAGTCAAGACCCAAGCCCCAAAAGGGCGAGGACAGGTATGGGGTTTACGAGGGGGCAGAAGGTTGGAACGAAATCTCCTGTGCGAATTTAACTACGTGCCTGGTACAGCCATTGCTTAGCCCCAAAAGGGCGAGGCCAGGTAGGAGGCCCACGAGGGGGAAGAGGGTTGGAACGAAATCTCGCGCGATCTTTGCGTGTTCCGTACAGTCAAGACCCAGCCCCAAAAGGGCGAGGAGAGGTATGGGGTTTACGAGGGGGCAGAAGGTTGGAACGAAATCTCCTGTGCGTATTTAACTACGTGCCTGGTACAGCCATTCTTTAGCCCCAAAAGGGCGAGGCCAGTTAGGGGACCCACGCGGGGCAGAGGGTTGGAACGAAATCTATGGCGCGAATCAATAATTTTCATTGTTAACACCTTCAAATATCTTGGATCTTTAATAAACAACTCGGGTACATGTGCTGCAGATATAAACTCGAGAATAATTATGGGGAAGAAAGCAACCAAAGCTTTACACAGCATTTTATAGAATAACAATATCCGCCAAGATGTCAAAAGAAGGATATTCCATTGTGTAGTAGAAAATATAGTACTATATGGAGCGGAAATGTGGCCACAAACACAAAAAATAAGAGATAAGATAAGGACAGTGGGAATGGACTACATGAGACGATGCCTACAACTTAATCGCAAGGACAGATTGCGAAATGAAGAAATATGGAGAAGGATGAATATAATTTGTTATATTAGACCTTGGAAAATAGAGCACTACAGTGATATGGACATGTTCAGAGAATGTCAGAAAACAGATGGCCACACAAGATATTAAACTGGCAACCACCTGAGAGGCTAAAAAGAGGAAGACCAGTTTTAGAATGGGAAAAATACATCCAAGAAGCTATGAAGGATAGAGGCCTCAAACCACGAGATTGGGAGGATCGAGAGTTGTGGAGGGTGAAAACGGCAAGCTCCTAAGGGGAAAATGCCGAAGAAGAAGAAGATTTTTCCTTCATGTAAAATGTCTCCATAATTAGTTCTTTTATTAAGGTCATGCTAAGGTTTGTTTGAAAAAAAATAGTAGTTTTCGCACAATTTGCTTGTAATATTATTAAAAAAAAAATTAGATTTTCTAAAAAAGCCACCAATTTCACTTTTTAAACTTTTGATAAGGATAGTGTTATTGTACTCTTTGAGATGACATACTGCTCTATCTTTTTGTTTTTAAAAAATTACAAAAACTTTTTTTTCTCTCACACTGTTAATATTTACATTAGTAGCCAACATTACTTTACATAACTGTATTTCTGAGTACTTGTGATTTAAATAATGTTCTTCAACGTTCATTGTAGACTCAATAATTTCCTGTGAAAATGGGCTGAAATTTACAAATTTTGAAATACACTCAAACACCATTCACTTAATTTTTTCTTCAAAATGTTCAACGGAGGTGCTAATTGCAAATGATAATTACACCGTTTAATATTGTTAATATGGACATATTGTTAATTTTGTTGTATTATTTTGTTTTTTCACAAATTAGACAATTTTTTCAATATTCCTCGCGCCGGTAATATGCACATTTCCATTTTGTATACATTACTGTATTTGTGTGTGAAAGCGCTTCAAATGACTTCCAACGAAGTTTTTTGAAAGCTTCGCTAAGCTAAACAGTTTGCTGTAAAAAATGGAAATATTTTCTAAATGTGAAATTTCACAGAAATTTCGCTTTTAACGCTATTTTCTTGAAAACGGTTCCACATTTTTATTGAAAATTTAGGACGATGTTTTATTCTTCTTTATTATTATAAATGTAAAATATCGGTTCTTCTATTAAGATTCCCAAAAATTGAGAAAATGTCAAAAAAATGTACATTGGGCGGCCATAGGTTTCAGCTGGCAAGTCGGAATAGCTAGCCCAGACAAAAGAAAATATAAAACTAAGACCTGATAGTCTGTGCCTTTCTGTAAACACCACTAGTTTATATTCTCATAAGTGAGTCAATAACCATCGTAAAGTAAGAAAATGTATCTAAATTAGCCTTTTGAACTTTTCATTTGATTCAGTAGAATCAATAAAATGCAACCATATTGTAATGATCCATCATTTCGAGACAAAACCCCCCAGATACATCTTTACAAAATGTGACACGAAATAAGCTTGTGTATCGATTACAACGGTGCCGACAGAAAACATTTTACAAGTCAAAATTAAAATAAAGAATTATAGCGTGTGAAATTTGTAACCGGAAGAAATTATGAAATTAAATAAAACAAACGGCATCAAAATTGGAATTTTTAATGTAACATGAACAGAATATGGCCATTGTTGAGCTAGTAAAGAGAGATTGTAAACATGGTTTTGTAAGAATGGTAAGAAAACGCAGAAACCGATTTGGCTGAAACATTGGGAAACAATAGATTAAAACACGGGGAAGACGACAAAATTAGT
Source organism: Teleogryllus oceanicus (assembly GCA_964035755.1). Classification (NCBI taxonomy): domain Eukaryota; kingdom Metazoa; phylum Arthropoda; class Insecta; order Orthoptera; family Gryllidae; genus Teleogryllus; species Teleogryllus oceanicus. The sequence continues at coordinate 23,850,009 of CAXIVR010000002.1, read as the reverse complement.
GTCAACCTTGTCGCGTGTTCGGAAGCAAAATTATAACATAATATTTGGAAATTTGCAATGAACTAGAGGTATAATAAGAAGAGATAAGAAGAGAGTAAACAAATGACGCCATGTTACGAAGAGAAGAAAGTCATTGGAATTAACTACAGATTAAAAGCAAGCGAGTGGCAACTATTTTGTTCCAGAAGCTTTTTGTAACAATGCAAGTTGCTGAAAAAAATTTGCGATGTGAGGACAGATGTGTCGTAGGTACCGGAGAGAATGGTTCGTGTGCGCGAAATTGGCGCATAGTTAAATTTCTTTCGAAAGTTCAAATAGGGAGTAAAGTTGTGATATTTATTGGAATTTTGAAGTGTTAGCAAAAAGAAAAAATTCGGGAGTAATTTTTTTCTTGAGTAAAAAATTTTGTGATTACGGACAATTAGATTTTATTATTTATTGTAAAGAAATTCAACGCTTCGGACACTGTTATAAGATACAAAAGAATAATGCTGAGATCGGAACAATTGGACGTTCATTTTTGAATGTAAAGTGATGTAAACAATATTAATTTCGAGAAATGACATGTTTGATGAAACGCGAAAAATAGTGTTTTTTTGTTGTTTTTTTGTTTTGTTCTGCCAAACAGTACGCAACGAGTACATGCAATTTTATCAAACGGCGACGGACTAGCAACTGAGTAATATAATTTATGCGGACAATAGCGGTTCGCGATAATTGATTTCCGAAGGCGACAGCGAGCAGGAGTGGACGGCGACCGCGCATCGGAAGGCACGGGACGGCGGCCATCGGACGTCACTGCCACGAGAGCTGAGCCGCAAAACAGGGAAGTGACACGTGTGTGTGTGTGTTTTCTTTGCAGACACTTCATCTGAAGACGCATTCCGTAGCTGAAAAGAGTTTGTTGAAAACCAAGTTTTGTTGAATAAAATTAAATTAAGAAATGGTAAAAAAAAATCAGGGAATGCGCATTCGATGTGTGAGTGAGGTTTCATATTGTTTTGTTATTATTATGCGTGAATGAGTTTCTTTGTTGTGTTTTGTTTCTTGGTATGTTTATGTCATAGGATTACTGTGCACCAGTGTGGAGGGAGAGATGGTGAATTGTTATCGTATATAATGAAAGAAGGAAAAGCCCGAAAGCAGTAATAAATAAATTAACAAAAATATTGTTCATTTTTACCAGTTGAGAGCATGCGTCGTCATTTACTATAATACCCTAGCACGCACAATCCAGTCACTTCGCTTGGATTCCTGTATAGGACCACCACGTTATCCACGGCTGCAGGTTATGAGAAATTTTATAAAAACTAGCTACTTAAAAGGGGCAAACGATAGGTTCGATTAAGTACGAGTACAAAATATGGCACCCAACAGTCTGTAATATTATGATATAAGAGGAGATAGTAGCCAAAAAGAGCCAGGCAATAGTAGCCAAAAAGAGAGAGAGGGGAATTATTACATTTTGGCTGCCCAACGCGAGGCCTGGGTAGCCGTGAATTATTACAATCTCTACAAACTTATCTCGTGATATCGAGGTTGTGAAAGACTGAACCCTGTCAGTAGATAGCTTTGTAGCAGCTGCGTTACGTCTCTTTAAAAGCTTCTTGTCAGAGCTGGCAGGAACGTTGTCGCAGAAACCGTCAACATGTTTAAAATCATAAGCTTTTTGTTCTTCGTGGGTGTCGTCTTTGGTGAGTACACATTTACTACGTTTCAAGGACCCAGAAAAAACCACGACCTTTACGGTTAACAAATTTCGCAATTTTCAATGTACTCTTATAATAATACACATGTACGTTCAATAAATTCGTGAATTACGTGACAAAATATGAACAATTAAACGATTTCTGACAAATATTCCGACTATGTAGGTTCTCCCTTCACTCAAGTAATAGTGCTCAAGTATATATAAGCTTGAGTTTCTGGAATAACCGGAGATAATTAGGGTAATTGCGACGTCTTTTGACAACGAGGTTCCGAATTTCGAATCGCTACGGCGCACAGTGTGTATTTTTAATTCTCTGGGTGGACATAAATTCAATTTTAATTTTTCTCGTACTACATATGTAGTATAGAGGTCATGAAATTGTAGCGAATTAATTTTCAACAGAAAAAAGTGTATAATTCTTGTTCTCATGTGTAGTTCATCACTTGTTCTAAAACGATCTGTAGTCAAAATGCATGTGTTGTTGGTCATTATTTCCGAAGATTTGGTTTATGACAAACGTCTGTCCATCCGTCCGTATTTCCATCTGTCCGTCCGTCAGTCTGTGCTTGCGCGTAAACCGTAAGTAGAATTTCCTCCGAAGCTGATGAATCGATCGTACTGATGCGGGGTCTCTTGAATTTGAAATGGATGTTTCATTTTTGAAAATAGTTTTAATGAAACCTCGTGGATATTTCCAAATATTTAAAAAAAACGGCATCTTTCGAAAAATTGGTTCGAAATTTTTGGACTACCTTTATTATGCGATAAGGGAGATCGAATTTTGTTGAATTTTTCGAATTTTCAAAAATTAAAAATGTTTAGCATATTTTCGGAATTTTGAACCAATTACAATAATCCAGATGAAGATATTTCTTCTGAATGAAATACGCTTGTCATAATTATGTTTTTAAATAAGGTTATGCACTCCTATTTCCAAATAAGAGTAGTTTTCTCGTATTTTTGGCGAAATAAAAGCGATTTTAAAAAAAGTTTTTTAAAAATCATCAGATTTTTCTTTATAGTTGTTTGTGGATAATGCAATGAACAACTTTACAAAAACGTCATTTTAACGTATTCTTTTGATGTTTTGAACATTACACAAATGTAAATTTATTTATTTGTCATGTCGTTTAAATTTACATTACATATGTTTTATAAACATTACGGCATTTGTAGATACAAAAGTTTCAAATGAGTTTAAGTTTCTCAAAAACTCATTTTATGTGAAAATGAGCTTATAAATGTTATGTTCTTAGAAACGCTATAACGTTTCCTAAAAGATGGCCACAAATTCTTTATTGAACTTTTGTGTAGAGATAGTGATAAATGCACTATATAACATGATAAAAACAAATAGTATACAACTGTATTTTTTAATCACTCACGTTGTTCCTATTTACATTACGAGCGTTTTTGCATTATTGCATTTGCATGTGTTCTCAAAAACTGAAAACTTTTCTGTGAAAATGAGATCACAATTGTGCATTTTCTGAAATGCTCAAACAACATTTTCTCAAAAACGACACCGTATGTTTCAGTGAAAATGTTGAAATCTGACCGGGTTTTTTACTTCTGTAATAGTCTTGAAGGCACAATTCAATTGTACTATTAAGAGATCGAAAAATTGAGAAAATGAGATAAATGTCTTTTAGGCGCCGAGAGGTAGTTGCTGAGCAGAGTGTGGAGTATAACCAAAGGGCTAGTCCGCACGTAAGAGATTAGAATACAAACTAGTTCGAGAAAGTGCGCTGTAGTGCTACTAGTTTTTATTCATCATAGCTTGAGTCTGCCATAGAATAAATTCAAACATGCACGATCTCGTGCCGTTACAGCACACTCTGTCAGTTGCATTCCAGAATGTTTCGTGCTGAAGATCAGCGTTAATCAATGTATATTACTATCAAGGTAATGCTTCGCGATTTATGTTTCCGGATGTTTTTTGCTTTTTAGAGTTGTTTACAGAAGCTAGAATTATGATTACTCATAGTCTTCTAAAATATAAGTAATTTTATTTTGAGATTTGCCTCATTTTACATGTCTACATGAGTTTTAATCACGAGATATATAATTTAATCACGAGATAATTACTACTAGAAGTTTACTGATGCATGCGAATGGATATAGGGGGGCAATACCCGACGCTGACATAGTTTATTTTGTGTTACGAGATGTTCACTATTTGAGTGAAATGTTCACTATTTCAATTATTAATTCCCTAATTAGAAAATAAAAATAGAGAACGTGTAAAACGATCTTTTTTTAAACGTGAGAGCTGACTTTGCCCTGTTGGGAATTCTAGCTATCGTGCAGGTCCCCTTAGTTGTCCTAGAACCCAAATTTCTCGAATTGTTTCATTATTGTGCATCGATTCCGGAATCCAATGCTCCGAAAGAATTCTCAGTGTTATAAAACATACTTGGATCGACGAACACAAGAGAATGGAGGTTGAGTCGGTTGTACATTTTTTGACATTCCGTGTAAGTGTATGAAAGTTAAATAATTATACAAGATTTATAACGTGAAAGCTACTCAATCAAGCAGAAAGTATTGTCTAAAATAGTTAATCGATTGAGTTAAATAATACGTCAAATCCAAAGAAAGTTATCTAAAGATAATTGCAGGCAATCAGGTAATTGTGATGTTAGTATATTTAATTATAAATTATTGACTACTATATCATTATTCAAAGATAATAAAATATTAAATCAAATGATTGTTACATTAATATATACAAATCTCATTGTCAAAAATATATGTCTTATCACACTATTCATTCCCCCCCTCCCCAGTTCACATACCTAAAAGTCCTATTACTCTATTGTTGATTAGATAAGGAGTTTTTCTTTCATTGTCTAAGACCTTTATTATTCGAATGTTTCCAAACTCTACATGGTAGTTTCGACATTCAATGCGTATCAACAAAAAAATCTTTCCAATTCTCAAAACCGCCGCCATACGTATTCGTTTCGTGGAAAGCCAGGTGTTTCTTCATCTAAACGTGCCCATAATCACTTTGCAATCTCATTTCAGTATCTGTCGATGTAGATAACAAGTGTCAAATCAAAGGAACATTGAAAATGTTGAACTAATATTTCAACTATGTTTACTGAATGACGAACGTAAGATAATGGAAAGAAAATAGTTTCATTTCTACCTGAATCTGCCAAAAATCTCGTCGAACCTACTATTGTGTAAACAAAATGATGAACTGTAAATAACAAAAATATTGTGCTTTTGAAGTGATATTTTCATATTTTAATCATAAACGTTGTAGAAATTTTAAGTGCCGCAAAAATTGGGATTGATAATTATTATTAATTGTTCAACTAGCTAATCAAAATAAAAACCTGATTAATTGATATGTTGATTAGTTGTCGCGTCGACCGCTCAGGCCATCAGTACAATAACTGTAGCGCATGGATCGAGTCCTGACGGCGGCACGATTTTCGACACTAGCTTTTCAGCTAGGTCGAATTCAGTCGCTGTCTGGAGGAGAATTCTAGCGGCCGGCTGCTCTTATCCATTGTTTCTCCGATCAACACCAGGCGAATGCCGGAGCAGTACCCTACCAAACGGGCCACGGACCGCGCGCGATCTGTCCTTCTTCTTCCTCGTCCTATCCTCTCCCATTACATACACTCTTACACTAACATGCACTACACTACCACATATTCCGGGAGACCGGTCGGGGGCTTTGAGCTTGTCCCGGCTGGCGCGGTGCCCCGTTGGTGGGAGAGTCCTGGTTAGGGGGGAACCCCACTAGCCGGCGGTAGATCGGTGCCGGATCCAGCGGGAGAAAATCACCGCCATCTCCCGAGAAAAACACTACATGTACTACACTAACGGGACTAATGACCAAAGACGTTGTCGCGCCCGGAAACACAAAATCAATCAATCAATGTTGCGCATGTTTTTATCGAGGGAGGTGGCGATGATGTTCCCCACTGTCCGGCGAGGTGCGGCGTCGACCTTCACGGGCTTGCGGGATTTCCCCAACCGCGCGGCGTTCCCACCGGGACAAACTCTTAGCTCCCGACATGTGTGCTATTGTAGTGAACGTCATTGTGTGTGTAAATGAGGAGTGCGAACATGACAAGGAAAAAGAAGAATGGGTCGCACGTGATCCGTGGCCGTTGTAGGACACTGCTCTGGAATGCGTCTAATGCTGATCGCAGAAACCACGCATAACTACTTATCAAAGCAGCCGACCGCTAGAATTGTTCTCCAGACAGCGTCTGACTAACTGTGATCCTACGGAAAGGACAGCATGTACAGAAAATATTCAAAAGAAACACTGCCGTTGCCATACCTCATAAAGTGAAAATATTCTCACACTAACTTGTAGAAAATGTGTGTGATATGTTGCTTAATGGTATTATTTGTCCAATGTATAAGATGTTAAATAAATGTGTCTATAATGCAGTTTATTCTGGTATCTGCTATTTATCATCCCCACCTCTCCTGCAGTTCTCGGCGGTCCGTGAAAAATTGATATGCCACTGTTCTTTCAGCTATTTATGACGTACGGGATAATCTGTGCCTATCTATCAACTCAAGAATGTTAGAAGTGCAGCACTCAATTGCTCCGAGGATTGTATTTGATGAAAGGTGATTAAATCTTCCTGCAGGGAAGATATGACGAAGTACTTTCAGGAATTAGATGAAGAAACTATTACTAACACTTCAATGAGGCCTATAAATGCTCAAATAAATTTTTTTGTCAGATCATAATCAAAAGTGGGAACAAACGTGCTAGGAAAATGGTTTTATAGAAAATTACTGACTGACTTCTAAAGGTCTTCAACTTTTTAAAAAATCATTAAAAATTTTTCCATTTAGTTAGAAATGAGATAAAGCTAGCACATTATTTTCTCATCGATTTAACCCTTTTAGTTCGGAAGTTCCAAAAGCTAAATTACATACGATGGATTTCTAGGAGGTGGTCTGAATCGTTTTGTTTTATTACTTCCGTTTGCGTAGTGTTTCCGTGTGTTTGCGTCAAGGAATGTGTCAAGAAGTCCTGGAGGGATCCCCCAAAACCCAACAATTGTTGAAGCAGTTGAAGATAAGTCAGAAATACGTAATGTGATGTCGAAATGCCGTATGATGTCATTGGCTATTTTAAGTATTACTTTTTCTTTTGTATTCCACTATTAGAAATGAAATAGACTTTCAGTCAATATTGTAGAAATGGTAGATTTAATTATTTTATGTTATTTGAACGAAAAGTTAGGTTCTTTGGGTATAAATAGGTACATTCTGGGGAACTTATACATTAAAAATAGAAGGACGGGGATGCGGTTAGTGTGATTATTTTAAATTATTTTCCCGGTGTTGTGCTCTTATAATACAGAGAAAAAAATAAAAGTTCTAAAAAGTAAGGATATTATATTACAGACATTTCATTTTTCCGGACCGAGAAAAAGGGAAAATTGAGATTATAAGGTGAATTGGTCGAAAACAATTTTCTTCGTGGAAAAGTCTATATCTTTAACATTAAACGAATTGCCTCTTGGTAGCTGATGTATAGCTATTTTGCCGACGAACACGTTTGATAGCATCACGTTGCGCAAAAATTCTGTCAAAACATCATTATATTAAATGAAGGAGCCATAGGATATAAATATTTTTATATAAGTTGCAAATTTTTATTATTTATCGTCAATTAATGGAAAGCAAACAAATTTGAAGGACAAATGAAATTATGCTCTCTTATTTGAAACAGATTTTCGCATTACATCACAAATCAGAAAAGCGACAATGCAGGAAATAATGTTGAACTGAAATGTAATTTTCTGGCAGTACTAATAGCAATACATGCATTTGGCTTGGTTTTATGGACTGTTTCTATCTGTACTTCTCTTAAACTCAAAGTTGAAGTTTTTGATAAATGTTGAATAACATATTTTTTAAGCAAATGATGTCTGCTACAGAAGATGGCTTATGAATCAAACTGAAAGAAAAAGACAAATGCTTCCCATGAAGAAAAAATACTGCTTTATTGGAATGAATAACATTGAAAAAATATAACATTTATAGCATCTAAATAATAATCTGTATTTTTTATTCCCGTCCTCCCTCCCGTTATACATACACAGATTTACTGAACTACACTATAACGCGTCTGGAAACATGCGTTATACTGAGACTGTCTATATCCTGTCCTGGCTGGATGGTGCCGCACAGGCAGAGATACCTGGAAGGAAAAACACGCGTTAAGCAACATGTATGTCAGCGTCAGATTTCACATTCGAATGCGGGAGGAACACTTACCTCGTCAGATACATAACATGCAGTACACATACGGGACTAGGAATCAGAGGTGCCCGGCATCAAAAAATAATAGATCAATCAAGCTTCTGGATGTCATGAAAGTACAGAATTCGTGGACTTTCTACTGTGGGGTAACAATGCTCTTTTCAGCTAAATAATGCTAACATGTTTATAGTCTCATTGAGCAAAACTCGTTGAATTTTTTACGCTCTGAATGTCATATATTTAATAACATACGTAAATGTTGTAAAGTATATCACATAGTACCATTCATTTATTTAAGACAATAACACTCATTCCATGTACATTTAGTGTTACCCTTGACACATTTTATTCTTTCTCAGCTTTTCGCAAGCCTGATTAGCATGCTTCAACTGATGTTAATTAAATGTCAAAAGTGTTAAAAAGAACCAGAATAAATAAAGCAAAATCTTCATAATGTGTGAAAATGCAAACTAATAAGCGCAAGATACAAAGGAAGGGACAAACATTACCTTAGTCTATGAAAAACACATGAAAAATCATGTAGTCTAACTTAAAATTTGAGTTTATAAATATAAAATGTAAGATTTTAAACCATGACCCCATTAACTCATTAAGAATTGGCAACTGAATGGTATTGTAATTGCTTACAGCTGGTAAGTTGAATTAAGAATGTCACATGATAGGAGGATGACCCTGGCAGTTAAGAAGCCGATTTTTATATGTCGATAAGGCCATTAGAGAGAAAGATGTAAGCATTGACATAGGTCAATTATGAGACAGGGAAAGGTCAGAATGAGAGAAATGGGTCACCAACAAAGGGATAGAGAAACACGCTGGAATAAACAGGAGTAAGCAAAGATGACCAAATTTAAACGTAAATAAAATTTGAGTCCAAACAAGTCACACAATTATGATGAATTGGATGCTAAAAACCCTACATCATGAATGAAATATTAAAAATGTTGAAATAGCAAACCACATAATTCTTATGTTACAGTGTAACATTATCAATTGCTGTGGTAAATACCTTCCATTCCTGCATTATGGAGTTTTGTATATTAATGTAAAGGGTATCCGACAATAATCTTCAAAGGTTTGTTGTTAATCTCAGAAACAGTGCCATTATAATCATATTTTAGTTTACTAAGGACCTTCATAATTTAATCATACTGTCAAGACATTTCCTGTCTTTCCTGGTTAAATATTTAATAGATGAATCCATAGTAAATCTATTACCGTAATGCAGTTGGATCAATGCAATATTCCAACACCACACACGTGTACTTTTAGACATTTAATAAAAATATTCAAGTGTAATTCTCTAATCTTAAACTTCTTGTTTTTAGCGGAAACCAACATCACGGTTCCTCGCCTAGACGGACGCATTGTTGGCGGCAGCCCTACCACCATCGACAAGTACCCCTACCAGGTAATCATGATATAGTATTGTGACATACCGATATGTCACGTTAAAATAAATTAACATTTATTTGGAGACAATATGGTGGAACATGCATTACGAAATATCACGAGAGCTAGAGCATAGCAACGACCGTGAATAAACAATGTAGTTTTTGTTTTTTCTAAATGCATTAAGAGATGGGTTGATGCCGAAAGTAGAAACTTTGGGATTGGGCGAAGAAGTTTAGACGGTCAAATGTTATGAAAAAAATGAAGGTAGTTTAATACGAAGTCTTCGAGGGATGAATCATGCAGGAAGACTTCATTCTGCTCTGAAACGCGCTACTGAACTGATCGTATGTTCGTGAGAGGGAACGAGTACAATCGAGATAGAATTGGGTTATCAGTGAAATTTTAAGGACAGTGAATGATATTGCAGATATTTTGATGTGAAGCAATATTGGGTTAAATTGGAACTTTGGACACGGCAAGATCGCAAGATATTTCGACTGAGAAGTCTACGAGGGACATCAACGAAGAAAAGATAAGTTAACCGCGGTATAAGGTGTAAATTGAAAGATATCTTGATCAAAGGCCTAACTTAAATTCATTAAATTGTTTGATAAAAAAGTAAAAATAAACTTTGTTGAATTTTGTTCTTTAGAAAAGAAAGTGATTTTTCGTTTAGTCAATCCAAACAGAAATGAACTAGGAATAGAATCATTCTATTTCAGATTCCCAGCTGCGCTGTATAGTCGGCGGATCCTATAATCCATTATAGAGGTAATAAGGATTATAATATATCGTGACCCATTGACCCAGCAAGCCGGACGCTAAGATCTTTAGCAGATATAGATGTAGAGAGAGAGGAAAATTTTCGTATATCTCAGTATAATATTCATTATATTAGAACTTGCAGATTACTCAGCGATACCCGGATATTTATTTATTACAATTAACTGTTGCCCTGCTATTTAGCCCATTGGTCATTGACTTACATTGGTTAACCACACGTAACCACTTAACCCATGACCGGGACGCAGCTGGTAGGCCATGGCGCGTACGCGTGCTGTCACGCCAAGTACAGACACACAATTCATAATAATAATAATAATAATAATAATAATAATAATAATAATAATAATATATTATTATTATTATTATTATTATAATAATGTCTTTATTTCTGGCGAGGCTCAGGCCGTAAGGCCTGCTCTTCTGCCTAACCAGTGAAATATTTACATTTACATAATTACAATTAACTATTAAACAACTTGACAGACCTCGCATACTGTGCTCGTCTCCCTCACACGCTGTCCGACCGCTCGTTCGACTTCCACCACTCCGCCCATCCAGCCCCTGCCCCTCCGTTTGTCTCCCTCATCACCTCGCGTTCGCTTTTCCCGTACGTTCCGCGTCCTCAGTCCCCCGCGGTCAGCCCGCGGTCCTCCCGCACTTTCCGTTCCTTCCTTCTCCCTCCCCAGCCTTACCCCCTCCCCCCCTCCTTTTTTCTCCGTCTCTTCCTTCCACTTCACCCTCTCCTTCCATACCCGCCCCACCTCCATCAATTCCACTCACTCCTTCCTTTAGTTCTCCGTCTCCTCCTTCCACTCAATTCTTTCTTTCCATACCACCTTCTTCTCCATCAATTCCACTTGCTCCTTCCTTTAGTTCTCCGTCTCCTTCTTCCACTCTGCCCTGCCCTTTCCTTCCATACCCGATCCTCCTCCAAAAATTCCTCCCGCTTTTTCCTTTAGTTCTCTGTCTCCTCCTTCCACTCAACTCTTTCTTTCCATACCCCCTCCTTCTCCATCAATTCCACTCACTCCTTCCTTTAGTTCTCCTCCTTCCCTCTACCCCCTTCTAATTCCCCTTTTTTTTTTTTTAATTCCCTTTCAAATCCTACTTTCTTTTACCTTTCAATAATAACAAAAATAAAGTTGCAAATGTGATATTTGACTTCGATTGATTGGCCACTTCTCATGCATTGGTATTTGCCTGGTACACAAAATTTCCTTCTGTGTGTCAGAACGTGACTTGCTGAACACTAATGCGTGGGGGTTGCCTACCATCTGCGGAAAATGACATTTTATTCCGCATACTAATTGGCAAAAAGCCATCATCTTCGAACCCTTACAAATCCTACACGTTTGTAACACTTCTGAGATGTCCTGCAAAACAGACTAGCGGAAGTAACCCGCTGTTACCAGGGAGATAATATACCACAATCATAGGAAGGGGAATTATTACTAGCTATGGTGTTCAATGGAAGACATTTTGTATCATCTGCGTCAGGCCTTTCCCTGCCACTTCCCCGTTCTCCCTATTCCCTTTACACGTTTGTTGACCGCCTTCACCACTTTCCGTCTATCCGTCTCCTCTAAGCTCGTATTCATTGTCCGCCCCCGCTTTGCAAACTCAACGGCCGCGCCAACCCGAATATTCAGCGATTTCCCACCCTGCTCCCTAGGAACTAGACTTACTTCGGTTTGCATTAAATAAATTTTGTAAAAATAAAAGTATGAATATAATTTTGTGATGAATCTTTCTTCAAGAATTATTCAAAATATAAAAATTTCAGAAGAATTCTTTTTTTTAAATCGGATTGTTTCGAAAAATCGATTGACGGGAAAACTTCTGTCAGTATGTCCCGTTGTGGTCTATACTAGCGCCTAAAACGTTCTGCCCATTTTCTTAATTATTGATATTCCCCTAAAAACTGATTTATTTTGACTGTTTGTGAGTTTTAAAGGCATAATTTGATTTTTGGGGGTACTTTACACGAAGCCTCAACATTTTCAAAATTTTCTCAAAAGTAGCACCACCATTTTTAAAGAAACTTTGTCCCAGGAGCGTAAAGGGCGCTTAAGAGAATGGTGCGGAATCATGGTACAGGTGTCATTTTCGTTGAAATGCCAGATATTTTAAAAATTGCAAACGTCCAATTATTGGTGGCGTCTTCGTGCAACTATAATATTAATGACATATATTTCTCAATGAACTCTGTTCCTCAAAGACGGATTTATAAGTAGGTTCATGTTCAATATTTCAAAAATATGAGTAGTTTTCATGAAATTTGGAGAAAAATATAGGCAATTAAAAGTATCCTCAAAAACATCTCAAATTTTTTTCTTTGAATTTTTTCACGCATAGAAGAAGACGCGTGTCTCATTTCCGTTGAAATGTATGGAATTTTTGAAAAATGCAAAGAATGCAAGAAAGTATACACTATTGTAGTACCACTAGTTAAATTTGCCTTTATTTCGCTCAATATTACGCAAAAGCTAGTCGTACATTCGAAATATTGAACGTGAACTTATTTGAAGATCTGCCTTAAAGCAACAGATTTCAAAAAAGGAAAAATCTATATCTTTGATATTATAGTTGCCGGCAGACGCCCAAAAGAAATTGAACTTTTCAATTTTCATACAATCTGGGATTTTAACGAACATGAGACCTACATCATTCTCTAAAGTGTTCTTTGCCATATCTGAGAACAAACTGTATTAAAAAAGATGGCCATTTTGGAGAAAATTTTGAAAAGGTTGTTAAAGCTTCATGTAAAGTGCACTCAGCAATTAAAATATATATTTGAAACTTCCAAAGTGTAGGACTCGTGTATATTGGTCGGAAAATACCAATTTTTTTTTGAAAATCTCCTGAACGGTTTAGGTGCTTTAATTGACCACAGACGGACAGACAGACGTTTTGCCGTTAATCGATTTTTCCGTATCAAGGGCCCACAAAACATGGATTCTTGCGACTAAATATTATTGTTCTTGGATAATTCCCTGACTACATTATTAGACACACAAACAGAAAAAATACGAAATCTATCCGCACCGTGCTTTGTAAAATTGACAGCCTATTAGCTTCAATTGTTATTTCATCGTCACCGCTAAAACTGCACAAACGCAGAGCTAACTGACCTAACTGCTTAGGGCGCTAACGTACCCTAACGTTGAACATGCGCTCACATGTAAACTTTTTATTTCTCAAAAATACCTTACATATTAGTAGATAAATTCCATTGTATTTGTTTACTTGGTTCAATACTCATCTTTATTGCCTAAATATTCGTTTCCCTGGAATTTCTCTGGTAGTCAATAACATAAAAATACCCTTCTAAATAATTATGGTGACTTATTAGATAACATTTTCTTTCAGAGATTTCGACGATATGTTGACGAAAATGACCTCTTTTATTTCTTCTTATGAGAACGTCAACCACACCAAATCAGAATTCCCACAATTTCAGAGATTTGTCGCAATATTTTTGATATGACTCAAATCATTTATATTGTTACTAGATCTCCCTGCAGTATGGAGGCAGCCACATCTGCGGTGGCTCCATCATCAGTCCTGAGTGGGTCCTCACTGCTGCTCACTGCATGGTCTAGTGAGTACTTTCCCATACGTTTGTAGGCGTATTACTGATATTCAGTGAAAGAGCAATTACCAACTTGTGTCTGTTCTGTGCAGCTCTCCCTCTGGATACAGAGTGCGCGCGGGCTCTACCATTCGCAGTTCTGGAGGGACCCTCTACACTGTGGCGCAAGTCATTTCCCATGAAAAATACAACGACAAAACCTCGGACTACGACATTGCGGTCATCCGCGTAAGTCGGTTGATTTTACGGTTGTGTCGTTCTATTGAAAATTTTCACACACAATGCATATCGATTACTGAAAGATGAATGAAACTCTCTGTCAGAGAATATTATTGCTATTTTGCTAAATGGATATTTTGAATTTGCCACATTCCATTGATAACTTTATCGATGCAGTCAGATTTTAGGAATCGGGTAACCTGCATTTGTCCGTGGTCTCTCACACACTGTTTCATCTCCTGCGTTGTATTATTTGGTTCAAATGAGATGTCATTCGACGCTTGGCTTCCTGTTCGGGAACTGATCATTTTCTCTATCCTATGATAACTTTCTACGAGAATTACCGAAAAGACATGCTTTATTGGAAGGGGGTTATCACCTCAACCGTTTTTTTTGTGGGAATTTTTAAACATCTGCAGAGGTTCCCAAACAATCTTTCAATTCCTCTTCACAAGGCGAGTGTTTTTGCACTGTTCTTCTCCGTATCCTTCTGAAGCATTCTAAACATCTAGAAAAAAATATTTTATGGAGTTTACAAGGCACCTACAGTAGTGAAACGTTATGAATTACTGAAGTTTTGTTACCTAATAACTATTAAATGCGCTAGAAAATTACCACTTTCATCTTAACCGACCCATTATCTTGCAGTTGTGTTCGCTAAAAAAGCTTTTGACTAATAGAAGCTCTACACCTAAAGCAAGCGGATTGAGCATATCACTTAGTGTTAAATTTGTTGCAAAGTATATCCAGAAGAACCCTTTTATCGTTTCATACTATAATAACTTTTTCTGCCACGTGCCTAGCTCGTTTACTTCATTCACATTGACAGTATTTCTCTGCTGAAATGGAAATCATATTAATTTTAGAAAATTTTTTTTCGTAGGTGGATAGATTTGCCCGTATAGGATTTCAGAGTGTTCTTTTCCTCTATTTTTATCCAGGATATTTATTTTAAAAATCTACTTCAAAATGATAACACTATCGTTTCAAGAACAATTATACTTACTCATGTCCGTCAGGTTACTATTAATACGGAAATTCCTAGTTTTACACATGATGACAATAATCAAGAATTTTCTTTCTTGTATTTACTTCAATGAAAGAGAAAATTATGAAATCGTGCGGAGTAAACTGGCTTAAAATCGAATGACGGCAAAATGCCTCTCAGTCCCTTCGTCCATCCGTTTGCGATGAACGCTAGTGCCTATTCGACCATTCAGGCAATTTTCTCCCAAATTGATATTTCCCGATCTATCTAAACAAACTCAACTTTTTAAGGAATTTTAAACGGATATTTATATTTTGAGGGTAACTTATACTGAGGCCTCAACATCGTTTTCAAAATCGACTAGAAAGGATATCAAATTTGTTTATTAAACTAGAGTAAAGGATGCTTAAGAGGTTTCATGTTCATAAATCCAAGAATTTTTTAAATTGCAAAAGTGCAATTTATTTCGGCGTCCTCCTGAAACAACACTATTGAAAATTGACTTTTTTCTTAATAAAATATGTTCTTTAAAGATCTGAAAATAAGGTCATGTTCAATTTTTGAAAAATGAGTTTTCGTGTAATTTTGCGTAAAATATAAGAATTTTTTCAATTTTTTTCTCAACAACTGCTTCGAATTTGTCTTTAAATTTTCTCCTCGTTTGTACTAAGTGACGATAAAAAGCAAGGGCATAAAAAGTAAGCAATAGCAATATTGTCAGCAACCACTCCCTATTTTCAAAAATTGCAAAATGGTAACATTTCATATCTACAAAATTGGGGATAGCAATTTTTGCTATAAAGAAAAATTGTTGTAAAATCTCAGTTCTTTAGAAACGGTCAAGTACAGTTTTTTGAAAACTAGTAGATTTCCTGTAACGTATGTCCGATATTTTTGAAATTTCTAAACACATTATTGTCCCAAAAACTGCATTAAAATTTTTCATTAAATTTTCTCTCGTATGTAACAACAAACGGTCAAAAATATGGTGCTAGTCCCATTACGGCGAACTATTCGCATTTTCATAAATTGCGTATTGCATAAATTTTAGGTTAAGACAATTCCACGTTTAAACATAGTCTCTAGTGGTCGGCCCGGTGGCCGAGATCGCTGAGGCAGTAGTGTCGTAGTGATCTCGGACCGAAGGGTCGCAGGTTCGAATCGTGCCTCGGGCATGGTTGTATTTGTGTTCGCCTTTTCACCCCTTATCATTACCATATCGTTTCATCCTCATAGTTACCATACCGTTAACAGCAATAGTGGTCGCTAATGACCTAAGATGTTGATGCGACCTTAAATAACCAATTAAAAAAATTAGTCTCTAGTTCCAATCACAGGGCGATTCTGTGACATAGTGGATTCGTTAACGGCAAGTTAACTCTTTCGGGCTGACTTCGAGTATAGGTACGGAAAAATATGTCTGCTGGTTGAAAACCTTTTTGCATTGTTACGTACAGCACATTCTGTACGATATTGTTCCTAACGTCTAGATCTAAAATGTCCAACAGCTGTGGCATTCCCAGAACTTTTTAGGAACCTCAGTGCCTATTTTTAATAATCGTGTCACCAAATATTTGCATATTTTGTTCCCCGTTGTGGACTTGCCTGCAGACAACAGTATGGATAGCGTATTTGTCCAAAGTAGAAATAGAAACTGCTTCGCTGAATGTCTTGACCAGTTCGTTTTGTAAGTGATATCTATTAGAAGCATATAGTTTGGACTAATCCACGTAGAGTTGGTACGAGATACGAACATCAGGGTTTCCCTTCACTAGTATCCATATGCTGATTGAACATTCTGCTCAAAGGAGTGAGAGCTATAAAAACCCATAGTGGACTAAGGCTGCACCCTTGAAAGCTTCCACGCTCAAATTGCAATATCTTCCGTCACGTAACAGCAAGTTACCTTCTTAATCTGCGAAGAGTTTTCCATTCTGACATGCAGATCCTCAAAAAGTCTATCAGTCTTGGATCGATCTTATACAAGTTGAGAACACTTAGAAGCCATGAATGAAGTACTGATTTAAGGTTTTTTCTTCATCCAGCCTGTAGAATGATTGCGGTGTTGCTTTCGTACTTTTTGATTAATTACACTATCAATTACATATCATTTTTTGGATCTCATATTTACCTTGCAACAGCCATTCTGTTCAGCAGCCAAAATGTGCTGGTCGGCTAAATGACTATACATTCTTAAAAAAATTATTGAAATCAATATTTTGTACACTGTTGAGAGGCAATTGATCGGTCGATAATTTCTTGGCTGTGACCTATCATCGGCTTTGGGCACCATACACATTTTGTCTGTGCAGAAGTACTTTGGAATACAGTTGGATCTTGTAATGCTCCATTGAATAGGTATGGATGTTAAGTATGGCTGTGTAAAAGTAAAGTATTTCCACCATACATTTTGTATACCATCCGGGCTGAGCAACTTCCAGTTGTGGGCTTTGTACAGCCATTTCGATGTCAGCAAAGGAAATTTCAAAGGGAAGCATCTCGTTGGTATTGTGACAAGATTTTCTCTCCTCCTGAAGCTGGTATGCTTATCCGTCGTTTCACTTTGGTTTAGCTCAGATATCAGTCCAGTACTGAACCAAGGATTCGCTACTCAGAAATTGCCCTCGTTGATCTCCATTGCCATTATGCAGCTGCCTATAAAATTTCTTCTGGTCGATAGCGAAGGTGGACTGTTGGTGTGTGTGCTAACTGCATTATCATAACATCAGTTCTCGCGCCGAGTACAACAATTCTCTATTTCAGACATTCCTCTTCACATTTCAACCTCGTATCCACGTTTATAAGGTTTAATCGCAACTTTATTCTTTTGGCAATTGATCGTATCCTATTTTTCACTTTCTACCTAATTTTCCTTTCCCTGCGAAATACGCTGACAGGTGGCTGATTTCCTTCCTGGATTTGTTAGTTAAGGAATGGATTATTTTCTTCAATGTTGGTATGCATGCGTTTTTAGAGATAGAGTCCATGGATGTTCTGCCATTTTCTTGTCTACTTTTTTACCCAAAACAACAATTGCCAAGACGGCACAGTGCACTGCATCAGACAGTTCTCCCTACTAAATAATTGACGATATTGTATTTTCAACTATAGAATTCATTACAAGCAGCGCAAATCTGCGCATTCCCAATGGCCTTAGGTATAAGAAGTTTCCGTTTCGGGACACCTTCGTACGTTATACGGTATTTCTGGTAGTTTCCTGTAACTCATTGGTGAGGTATTGTTTATAATTTGGACTCGCTTTATTGCTCATTGGTGAGGTATTGTTTATAATTTGGACTCGCATTATTTCAGCTAGATGTTTTCTTTCAAGTACTCCTCCTTTTTCTGGTTCCTCGCCATGACACGGAGTCTCTAGTGGTAAGCTTCTTTGCAAGTCCATAGCTATCTGTTGTCCATAGTCTATTCAATTCGGCATCGGAGAATACGTGTCGCCTTTGAATAGAATTTTACTGATTGGACACCTGTTGTTCATTCAGTGTGCTATCTGGTCCGTATGTATCCTTACTCTAAATCCTTAGACTCAGTTTCCACTTTTGTGCTGTAGTTTGTACGCACGATGGAAATGTTATCTATTTCGTCCATTTCATGCGTTTGTAAGTTTGTCTTGATATGGCGGCGGACCCTTGTAGGTGGGAACTTCAAGCCACTCCGGCGTTGAGCAGATGAAGCTGCTGTCTCTGCGGTAGCCATGAGTCATGTGGGGTCGCGCCTGGACTGTTGATTTCCACTAGGTTCACCAACATTCACTTGAACAAATAAGTCATTTAGCCCGGTGCCAGAACCTACTGCGCGGTCTTGCGAGGACCGATCGCCAGCGACTCTATTCCTTGAAATCCTGCTCATAACAATCTTCTCAGGTTTCCTAGTAATAAATGGACAGACGTTTAAAAATCTGTCTCTCCCATTACTTCCAAAACGCAGTTTCCGAACACATAGAGAGTCCAACGAAAATGAACCTGTATCATTATTTTAAGCGTGCCTTCTTCCATTCGTGAAAAAAAAAAACTAAAGACAAAATTTGGAGCAGTGTTTGAAAAAATGTTTAATTTTATAAATTGCATACATTTCAAGAAAAAAATTACGCAATATATATATATATATATATATATATATATATATATATATATCCCACTTTGTCTTATTTACTTGTATTTATTTATAGTTTGATGATGACGGCAAAGCCGTCGAAAGACGTCTCTCTACATAAATATATTAAGTTGACGGAGATAACTTCTTTTATCTCTTCATGTACAACAACTCCGATTCTCACTCAGGATTCCCAGAATGCAGAGAGAAATGAGACTAGCACTAATTTTTTTTACCGCCCTTTGATACATATGAGAAAAAATTTAGAAAACAAAATTAGGGTGGTTTTTAAGAAAGAAAAGTTGAAAAAATGAAATTGCCTATTTTTCATAGAAATACGAGGAAAATACTCCTATTTTGGAAATATTGATCAGAACTTATTTCAAGATGTATTTAAAAAACATTTCATTAAGAGAAAGGACTCCATCTTAAATATTTTAGTTGTAGGAAGATACCGATAAAAAATTAACTTTAGACGTTTTCGAAAATCCAGGCATTTCAACAAAAATGAGAGCTGCACCATTCTCCGAAACGTCTTTTGAAATCATGTAAAGTGCCTCGTAAAATGAACATATCGGTTTCAAATTCAAGGGCCGTCTTCAAGAGGCAGATCAATGGAGTAATGTAAATTGTGGAGAAAATCAGTTGAACCGCGCTAGCGTTGAGCGCAGACAGACCGACAGAAATACATTTAGCCGTCAATCCATTTTTCTGTATAAAGGATTTACAGAACATTGATTCTGACTACTCAACGTGTTAGACGTACTTTCATATACATAAGAACACGATTTATGGACTTTTTCGTTACCACGGTCCGACAATAAGAGTTTTTCAGTGACTATGCGCTGTTTCGAATACAATACTTTCTCTATTTTTTTTGAAGCAAGGTCTGCAAAATATGCGCAATCATTGAAAATAATTCGAAAAAGGATGTACAGTTGTAGAACAAATGTTCAGTTCTATAGTTCATTTCATTCCACTATAGTTTATTTCGTACTCCAATTCCAGATAAGTGGCACATTCTCGATGGGCACCACCATGAAGGCTGTCAACCTTACCAAATCTGAGCCCACCTCTGGCGTTTCAGCTACCGTCAGCGGATGGGGTACCACCTCTGTAAGTGCAGCCCTCACTAAGTTCAGTTAGTGTTCCTGGATGGCAATGTGAGCTAACAAGTCTGTTCGCAGGAGGGAAGCAACCAGGCTTCCTACACCCTGCAGTACGTGAACGTGCCCATCGTGTCCAACTCCGCCTGCAAGACCTCCTACGGCTCTAGTGCCATCACCGACCGCATGTTGTGTGCCGGTTACACGTCGGGAGGCCAGGACTCCTGCCAGGGTGACTCTGGCGGCCCCCTCGTGGCTGGCGGGGTGCAGGTGGGCGTTGTGTCCTGGGGCTATGGCTGCGCCCGCCCCAACTACCCGGGAGTCTACTCCAATGTTGCCAACCTGCGTTCGTGGGTCTGCTCCAAAACTCTCATCGACGCCACTTGCAGTAGCTGCATTTATAAATCTGAATCAATTTTATTATTCTTTACAGTTTTAGTTGCATTGCGCTTTTACTTGTAATTCAATACATGCATATTACAATACAAATAATATGCTTTAAAATAATTATATCATAAGAAGTCAATATACATTCACACTGTTATTGGCCTATCCATTATCTTTATTTAATAATGTTTTCTTACACCACACCATTCTTAACGTAAATATTTTGAACTAATGTCCTCCTCCATATTGACTTTTATTGGAGAATGTACTAATAAATTATAATATTTATAGGAGGTGTTGAAATTTACCCAGCGCATATTATACTGTATGCTGTCGAATGGTGCAACTATGAGACACGAAACATATTATACGGCAAGGTTCTGTCAGAGGCAATGATAATCTCAGTAGGCTTGTTGGAGAAACGTCAATGGATTCAACTAGATTTCTATTACAGAAGTATGAAAGCATTCTATTATAGAAAGTAAAGCCGTTTTACCTGAAAAAATGATTGGCTTATAGTTGTGAATCCTGCCACATAGTTGTACTATTTGCTGGTACGTTTTGAAAGAAAATAATATTTACTTGAATTTGGAATACCATTTGTAGCATTTATTAATAATGCAGTTAAAAATCTATGACATGTAGTACTTTATCAAATCCCCTCAAGGTCCCCTAGATCTCGCGCATAAACTCACCTCAAGTTTTAGGACGACAATTAAAAAAAAATCCGCTGTAAAAAATTCGTTGCAATAATATCGTTAATAATTGCTATTTTCCTGCAATTTTCATTATCAGGGGAATCTTTTATTCTACAAAATACAATACGTCACTTTCGACTTACATTTTACAAAAACATAGCATGATTTTGGCTATATCTTTTATTTGTAAATTAGGATCCTCAGAAATATTATTCCATCTAATAACAGAATACAGATATAAACGTTTCACAGAATTAGCATTACGTTTAATCAATCTGTACCAAAATATTTTCACAATAACCAAACTATTTATTTCATTTTAAAATTACATATGCTTATCCAACTTCCTGATTTCATTGTAATAATAAGAGTTATCAGTTTTGTAATGAAAGAGGAGAATGCTTAGCCTTTCCGAACTGTTGGCTGTGATCTTCGGATGGTTAGATCTGCCACCGAACTACACATCAGCCACCGGGGTTTCCCCCAATCAGGTATCTCGCATCCGCAGGGAATCGCCCCAGCTCTCAGCTCCAAGTGTATATGTAAGTGTAAATGCGAGTGTGTAAGGAGAGACGATAGGAGAAAGAAGAGGTAAAAACGAGCGCCCGTGGCGCGTGGCCTGTTTGTTAGCGTACTGCCGGAACCTTCGTGGAGGCACGCCTAGCAACTGCTTGGTGACGTCACCACTCGTAGGGTCACAGTCTACTAGATTTATAGGGGGCTGTGGTAGGATTCGAATGGCTTAGGCGGGGAGCCGTAATGTATTTTACGATCGTCTTTCTCAGTCTCATTCTTACAACTTGAACCCATTATAACAACACTTTACCTATGCTAAAAGAAAACATTGCTTTCTCTCTAAAAACGCTTTGATAAGAATTGTATTTTGATTACTGCAAGGAAGGTAATTGGCATGCTTTTGAAATATAATGGGACAAGTGTGAACGAAAACGTATTTATGTGATAGCAACAAATATATATGTAACAAAAATGTGATAAGTAATACAACACATTGTCAAAGAACAAATAACAACAAAAACAACAATAATATTAATAATAATAATTATAATAATAATAGAAACAATATTTATTCCATTGAAGTTTACATGATTTCAGTAATTTACATTATTTTAGGCATGCAATGACAAATTTCGGTTTTTTATCTTCCCTGAAGGAGATGATAATATCTTTATGAATATTTAAACTAATAAATTATATAAACAACTGTTAGACATATATAGTAATAACAAAATACAAAACAAAACACAAGGACCGGGTTTATAATTCCCTTTGCATCGAGACATACAACACGAGTAAGGCATTGGTTGTAAAATGCCAGATGAAAGCATTATGTCGGTACACATGGAACATATCTTCTAGTACGTAGTCAAGTGTGAACGACATACGAACGGCATTCGTAAATAACGTCGAAAATACAACAGAACGATACTAAAGACAATATTATGTAGTAAATAAATACATAACCCCACTCAATCACATGGAAAAATCAAGCGTTGCAAAGATTAACTCAAAAGTTATGAGGAGATAGAGTTCACTGTAGCTTTGTCTTCATGCACATAATTGATAGCATAAAAAACACCGAAAAGAACCGCACACCACTAACAATATCATACGTGAATTCGCGAATACTCTTAATTAATAGAAATGCACGTTTCCACGCTGAACAATAAACACTACTGTTCTTGCTCGGCTTGTGGTTTTCAACATGGCGAGAAGAAATCCTACGGAACGTGACGCCACATTGAAAACGGGCAGGTACTTGAGAGGCGTGTTTATAACGAAGGTTTCGGTGCTGCTCCCGGATTCGCCAGTTTTGTTTTTTTTTGTTTTTTTGTTGTTTTTTTGTTTTTTTGTTTTTTGTTTTCTTTGTTTTTTGTTTCTTGGTTGTTTTTTTTTTGTTGTTTTTTTGTTTTTTGATTGTTGCATCAACATTGAGGCAACGCATCTCGAAGCCCCTAGAAGCGCATTGAACGCACCAAGGAGTAATTCTCCATTAACATTCATTATTTGTCTACTATCCAGTATCGTCGCAGTCAGTTGTCCAGAGGACCGTCAGGTAACATCTCCGCAAACTTCCATCTTACCACGCGCTCCTGTGTCACTACCCAGCGCCCGGAATCGAGAAGGAATTAGTACAGGGGAAAGGTTTATGACTAGGGCTGTGATTTATATGCTTTGCACATTTTTGTTAACTAAAACATTCCGTTTCAAAGAATTGTATACGTTTCGAGGCATTTAAAGTCAATTTAAGCTATTTTTATATCGCAAATGTTTGCATATATCACCATAATTGCATACTTTTGCATATTTGGGTCATACTATTTGTATTTTTGTTGCATATTCACCGCTCATCCGCCTAACGAAGCCGAACAGTTACAGTTCCGTCCGCTTGTAAGAGGCTCTGACAGTTCCCTCGGGTTGATCCCGGGTTTAGGGTGGCACGGTTCCTTTGGTTCCTTTTATGATTCATTATTTCTCGCGATTTCTATGTTTATAGTTGCGCGGTTCACTATAACAACTGAATGATTTATATTCAATGTTAAATGAGAAGAAGTTACTGATAATTTGTTGGCGTGGAATTGTGTGTATTTTCGCATTTCAAGTCTTCTTCAAATAGGTTTGTGTGTCTACTGAGATGAAAGGTATGAATTTTCTTAAAAGTGAGTGTTTCCTTTAAAATAAATTCTCTTAAAAGTGAGGGAGGTATACAGAACACCGTGAGCGCCGGAGCGACAGCGGAGGCGTGAACTAGGTCTCGAGAGCGAGGGCCGGAAGGCCCTCGCGAACGTAGCACGTTGGATCCGTCGGGTAGCGACGTGCGGTAGCACGTCGCGGACCACTTGGTGAAAAAAATGCGTTGGTTAAAGAATTGTGTAGGTTATAAAATTAAATTTGTAGCGTGAAAATAACGAATAATCAGTTCACTTAATGAAAGTACGTTGCTACGGAGATTTATACGTACAGGGGGCTTTGGAGCAGGGGGTAGCTATTCTCCCGATCTACCTTTATTTTAAATAATTATATTTATTGCTGTAACATCATGAACTTAACTACACGCGACTACTACGTGTAAACAAGGATTCAGTTCATGGAGCCGATTCTCTTCTAATGAACCGAATCATTGAATCAAAGGAACTGTGCCACCCTAAACTCTGTATTTACCGTTCCCTCGCCGTATACTATGGTACATCATGTGAACTGCTCCGAAGCAACGGACTTCCCAGGATTTGTTTACGTTCTCATAGTCAAGGACCAGCGTTGCCG
Organism: Teleogryllus oceanicus; assembly: GCA_964035755.1. Taxonomy (NCBI): domain Eukaryota; kingdom Metazoa; phylum Arthropoda; class Insecta; order Orthoptera; family Gryllidae; genus Teleogryllus; species Teleogryllus oceanicus. Next base: position 23,825,462 of record CAXIVR010000002.1, on the reverse strand, counting down.
CTCGCCTGATCGGTCCGAAGTCACTCGAGAAACACGCTAAGATCTGTCGTCGTCAGCATCAGTCGAAATGAAACGTGCATCGTGAAACGTGCAAAGCGCCCATGCGTGCCCACACACGGCGCAAACGTTGAGTAATGCTTGTCGCTTGTAACAATTTATATAATTTCTGTATCCATTTTTGCACGTAACACATGTAAACATATTATCAACGTTACACTTTCTATTTGTACACTTACACATTACATTACACCTTTTTACATACTTTCATTTTTTAATAGCATCTGCATATTTTGCTGCTTTTATTGCATATAAATTACAGCCCTATTTATGACGCTTCACAGGGGTTGGACTAGCCCCTGGCAAGCAGGCAGACTCGTTTTGTTGGATCAAATATTGCCTGAGTTTGTCCGAGAATCGATGGGGTTTGAATCCAGACCTCCTGAGTGAAATGCGATCTCTGTGTCACGATCACATGCTGTTGATTGGAGAAAACCACGGAAAACTACCGATAAGATCACCCGGCAGCTAGGATCCTCCTTCAGGCAGCGACTGAATTTGACCTACCTATGTACATAGTGTCGAAAATCCTGCCACCGTCAGAACTCGAACCTAGGATCTCCCGGTCAAATGCACTGCAGTGACATCTACAGATGCCCTGAGCCACCTAAGTCGGTTTGCAGTAGTGTAGATGACGATAAAAACCGCAATAACAAATCATAACTGTACTGTTCTTGTCCCACTGGTCGGATTGAGGTTCAAAATCCAATACGAGTACTAACCGCGTTTGTCGTGATCAAGTTGTCACGAGACGTTTACGAGATGCACATGCACAAACAATATTAAGAATTCGACGAAGCGACTGCTCGGTCAAGAGTCTATAATTGCAACAATGTTTAACTAAAGTTATTGTCATGGTATTTGACTCTCACTGCTTTCAGAGATATTTATTTATTTATTTTACGTCAAAACAGTTAAAAACTGTGTGTGACGAGCTATGGGGAGAAATGAATTTTGTGCACGTTTTCAAAATTCTGTGATCCCTACCCTAGGTCATATACTACTTGAATACAGAAAGGAAATGAGCGGTTTTTTTTTGCGAAGATTGTTAACAAAATATTTCCTCAAATGTAATAAAAACTATTTTCAAGGATAAATCGACAATAAATTTGGGCTCTTATCTCTCTACATGTCTTTTGTAAAGGAATAATACTTCCTGCTTCGACATCTAGGAGAACGATAATTTGAATAACTATATTCCTCACATAGTTCTAGAAGAAGAGCACAGATAATGAAGTTACGTTTATGTCCAGACGCAAAACAAGGGGCCATCTCAACCGTTGCTCAAAAGATCAGGGAAACTGGACGACAAAACCTGATCGAGTTAGGGGTCATTGACCCGTATGCTGCATTGCAATACTTGTTACAGGTTGTTTAGAATTATACAGTCCAAATGGTAAATAATACGTTAAATATCACTGTTAAAATTAATGACCTTTTGATGCTTAGTATAGTCTCTAATTGTATAGAAACAGTTATGCAGCACAAACGATTTAATTTTTAATAATATGCATTGAATTTTATCTATTTAAATAGTTAAAGCAATATTATTGATCAAAAAACTGATTTCCTTTTTTTTATAACTGCTCTATAGTTCAATAAAAATTAGGTTATGTATCATAAAATCAAACCCTTTTTGTTCGCTACATTTTGTGAAAGGAGTTTGAGCAACTTTTTGTAAAATTTTCGTTTGAAGGTTTTTGAAAATGCCCCATATTTGTTCCCTTGTACTCAAAAACCGTTTAGTAAACTCAAAAAACTTAATTGTTAGTTCAATTAATGTTAAATTTAAGTTCAATTAAAGCTTTTGAATCTACAAATGCATTGGTAAGTAATACTTAACAAAATGCAAATTGTTAAGAATAATTAAAAATATTAAATTTTTGAAATATCAAGTTTTTTTTAACAAAAATGGCATTCAAATCATATAAAATAGGGCCATGTGATGTACTCGTTCACAAAGTTTACAGAAAATACAGGAATTTACAATCATGCAACCACTCATATCCTTAAGATTCTCAAAAGTCATTATAAAAATTGACGTTTAATATAGCTTCGGAAACACATCTTTTACACTCACTATTATTTTATGTAAGTTATTGCAGTTCTACAACATTCACAGTCGTGCATATTTATTCCATTAATTCACATTATTTGGGAAAGTGTTGAGCCTTGATTTATCTTCATATGTTATGGAGTTGTAACCATAAAGATTGTAGTAAAACGTAAGTCAAAAATGTAGGATGTTCTGAATTGGGTGTGCACTGAAAAGGCGTATTCTGCGTTTATGATAGGTTTTAGATTATATCTCGTCCTACCTTGCCCTGTATCATTCCGGCCATCCTACATCTGCACGCATAGCTCGCACCCCCAGTTTTCAACCAAGATTCATTGCCAAATTCTTTAAAAAAAGTGTAATTTTCTTTGTAAAAATAAATATATTATCACTGGAATTTTGAAATGAAACTATTAACTGAAATTATTACAATTTGTATTGTAACAGTATTGAAAATTTAAAGAAATGAATTTCAATATAAAAACCAATTTGAAATGTGACTGTATAGTGTATCAAGATATCATTGTGGAGAGAAACGTTTTGCAGGACAAGCACATTAGCTTTTGTAGTATGTGAATTACTTCTTTGCAGTTGAAGTGACGGGACCATATACTCACGTTTTTCTTTTCCTCTTTTCTAATCTCTCTTTTTCTCTTACTGTTCATTCTGCTTCCTTTTTACTTTCTCGCACACATAGTAAAATGCGTAAAATCTCGTATACGGAGTAAAATGCGTAGAATATTACGTTATAGTAAACGTACCATGAGGCATATGCTCCCATCATAAGTGAGGATATTACTACGTTCCATGAAAACTGTATCATCGCGTGATTTGGTTGACGAAGTGACTGAGAGACGGCGTCGTGCTTCCGAAATCGATCAGAGAAGTTTAGCGGAAGTAGTGAAGACGATCGAAATGAGGGCAGTTGGGAGTTGAATTTCGAAACTGCTGTATATAACAGCATTTGTGCCCACGTGGTGGGCACACTGTAGCGGCCAACATAGTTGCGGCCCACTGTGGCCGCTGCGGGGTTGCGTCGGGGGGCGCGGCCAGTCGGGAAATGAGGAGTATGGGAAGACGCCACCAGGAGCAGGGCAAGCGGCGGCGCTTTTCCATGGTCACCGGAGCGTGTCGGCAAAGCCGTCGCAGGAGGGGCTGTTCTTCTCGATGGCCTGTCACGGAGGCGGGAAGTAAGAGACTCGCTCAGATGCCTCGGGGCGTATTTATAGGGCCTCGCCCGGGGCGGTAGTCAGTAAGACGTTTCTGAAGCAACAAGCGAATGCCTAGCAATAGTAGTGAGTTCGGTTTTGAAGTGTGTGTTACGGTGAGTGTATTCTTCTGGCGGACTGGAACTTGGCTTGTATTTTGGACTTGATTTGGATTGTGACTTTATTGAAATAAACTTATGGTGAAAGAACTGTTGTTTTACTTTGTACATAATAGAAACCATGGACGTGTGACTTGAATAAAAAACGTACGTATTTCTACTTGTGGCGATATTGGAGAAAGATTACGCTGAAGACAGTCATTGGGAAATTAATTAGGAACTGTAATTTGGGATAGTATTTATTGCAAGATTGCGCAGTTTCATTTTGTGAAAGATTCGTGATCACTGTTTTGTGATTTTCTGGCGACTAAGTTACATATGTGTAACGGAACATTAAATTATTTCAATGTGCGTGATATAATCTCGTAAAGGAATCATTTCAGAACTACAAGTGATGAACGAACTGTAAATAATATAGCTGATTGCCCATGCTATTTTAGCAGGTATAGTGAGAATTGTAGACGACCTAGTGCTAGCGTGGGCACAGTAAGGGCGGCCGAACTGAAAGATTCTGTGTTAGAAGGTAAGGAACCCCAGATTGCAAGTGAATATAGTTTTAGCTACTGAATGAAAAAAATATTGCGTAAATAAAAGTATTTGTCCGGACGAATCGTCATTAGGACGGTAGAAAATTCCTACACCGACCATACAATCATGAGAAGGACTGGATGGTTAATCCCGGGTTTACGATGCACCTCGGCTTTTGCTGTCACCGCCTCCTTAATACCATTGTGTGTATAGTTCACTTCTCATTTTTGTGCCGTAAACGATAGACAATGATTCATCATTTACAAGGAAAATTTAAAATAGTTTTAGAAAATTTCTTTTGGTAGAAATGCATTTTGTGATCCTTTCTTACGCGTGCAGAATTGTGACACTTTGCTACGCGTGTCCAAATTGAAGACGAGGCTCGGGCCTTCGGCCCTCACGATAACATAAAACATCCTTGAGTCCGTCCAACGCATAATTAACAACGCATTTTATGCGAATAATCTTTTAAAAAATTTTGTGGTGTATATGTCCATTACGTTCTCCACATATATGCGAGTAAATTTATTTTACATAAGAAAATTTATTTTAAAAGGAACACTCACTTTTAAGAGAATTAATTTTAAAATGTTTCTCAAAGTAATATAAACGATTCCTGTCTGGTGAACGATAACATTCATGCGCACTGGTTGGAAGAGAATCGGATCTAAGGTGTCTTGGTGCACCGTGGTCTAAGGTGCACCGTAAACCCGGGAACAGCCGTACTTTATTATAAGTGGTCCGCCGAGGTAATTGATTTGGTGTATAGAACGATTTTTCTAAGGATGAGCCCAAGTGACAGTTCGCGAAAACAAGTGAACATCACATGTATTTCAGAGAAGAATCCCTCCGCCGCGACAGCTGTTCAGCCACGCCCCTTCGTAAAGTGTTAATGGCTTCTGGTAAAACATCTCTCTGCAGAATTCTAAGAGTTTCGCTTAAATATATGCACGTAAGTGAGTTCGGGAAATATTTAAATTTAATTACGTATGTGGGAAATCTCGTAACATGCTCTCACAATCAGGAAAAACTGCCACGAATGTAAATAAAGCTCTCAATCACAGCTCGCCACACAACAGCACAAAGGCCGGAACCACGTGCATCGGTACGCATCTCGCATTCAAGTATCGATTTTAAAATAAACATAATATTTATCACACAAAAAGTAAATTCAGTGTAATACATAAAGAAAAAGAGAATTTTTACCGAAGAGCACATAACACTGCACTTTCTAATTTCAATTATTTCTCGTGGCGCACTATATTTTTGTCGAACGAGGACATCACAAAAGGAAGAGTCGAAGCCATTAACAAGTTAGCCAACTGCAAACGAACGAATGCGGGAAGGGAGTCTAATGGGCTCAACGGCAAGCTTTACGTATATTGCTAGCACTAGTTGTCACTTTGGATCATCCTTAGGAAAATCACTCTATACGTGAGGAAAGATCCGACAGGCCTTCTGCGGACCGGGCGCGACGGCGATGGTGCTGGGGGGGGGGGGAAGTGGCGCCAAGGTCATCCATACGGCAGCGGGATAAAGCAATGCCAGAGGCGATACTGTAACGTATGTGAAATAACGTTTTTTTTTAATAGGAACAAGAACGGTATAATAGAAACGTGTAATCGGTAATAGTACATCATGAATCGATGATGGGTATACACGACTGTGATATTACGATACGAGCAGGTACGAGTGAGTATCGTTAACTTCACACGAGTGTATTAATACCCATTAAATCGAGTTTCATACGATACTTTTTCTACAACTTTTATAAGTTAAACTTTTACATCTAATCGTTTCATGGCAGTTGACATGCAGAATTCAGCCAGGGCCACCTTGCGGACCGCTACCGAACCTGCCACAAGTGGCTTTAGATTACCGGTCCACCTGCGAGAGAGTTCAAAAGTTGCGGCAATAATTCAGAGGTCACCATTTTCGCTTTTTGTATTATTTCTGGAGGTGACAATTCCTCTTCTGATTCACTAGACATTTCAAATGGAAGAATTGGCCGGTTTTAAAAGACGAACACATGGCAGCCATATATAACACACAATAACTTGCGTTCTGATCTTTTCGTCAGTCAAATTCTCCCTCTACCACTACTAATGCGCTAGCCGAATAGGATCAAAGTGAAATTATGATCCAATTCAGTTTAAATAATATTCCACGTAAAAATACTGATAATAAAATAAATTAAAACTGATAAACATAATACAATATTAAATGCCATTTTAATGTATACAATCAAACAAAACATTTAGTAGAACGATTCTCAATGATTAATGAAGTGTCAATACTCGGTTTGTAAACTTCTCTGTGATTGGTCAAGAACCTGTATTATAATTAAATCTGTATCATAATGAGTATTATTATGCAACGGGTTGCAATGATCAAATGACAGAATTATACAATGGGGATAGATAAACCATTATGTATTCTCCATTCTGACACACTTGAATTCAAAAAGATGTAAACATGTACAGTTCTTAAGATATTTTTTTATTTTTTTACGTTACGTTAGTATTTACGTTGTGTTAGAATATGATTTGCATATAAGTATTATAGAATTGAACATTTCGATGTTATTTGAAGTTACAAAAAACGTAACGAGGATTCTCGAGTCAGTGAGCCGTCATTTTTATTGAAAGTTCAAATACAATAATTAGTACAGAAAGATGTCTGAATTTAAAACATAAATGATTTATGATTTATTGGAAGAGAACTTTCTCGTCTCTGATGTATTCTTAATTTTCTTAATAAAAGTATAAAATCAATTTTCAAGATAAACAGTTTTTTGTTTTAGTTTACTCGTACACATTTCGGGGATATTAAGTTGATTAATAATTAAGTGATAAAAAATGTATTTATCAATTTACAAGATATTTTGATTCTATTAAATTTGTTAAGTTGTTACATGGTGTGTCTTACTTGGATTAAAATGAGTCAACACGAAAAAGACTCCTGCCCTAGGTCCATTCATATCGTATATAGGGATACAAAAGTATTATGTGCATCTTTGTTGCGATCTCGTTTCCGTGTGGCGCGTCTCTTTCACCGCGCGCCCAAGGGGATGTTTCAAGTCAGATCATGGCGCAAATGACTGGCAGGCCACAATATGTAAGTACCGAGTAATATAGGTAGTATAGAGAAAGTTATGTAATGCTGCGGTAAATAAAAACAATTTTTGTCGGAAAAACTCGTATTGTGGGACCCGGATATAGAAAAGTGGATTACAACCGTTCTAATATGTAGTAAATTACTTGCTCTAATACGTTTTGAAGTAAAATTTTACGAACCCTTAATACCGAAAAACTGATTTTTAAAATCAATTCAATTTTTGGGAGTACTTTACATGAAGACTCTGGGCGTTAATAGACGATTTGTTCACATTATTGCATTTATAAGAACATGTGCGTTAAATAATATATAAACAGTTTCTTGAAAATCAAAAATTTTCCGTAAAAATGAGCTCAAAATTCCACATTTTCAGAAATGCCCAAACACCATTTTTCTCAAAAACGGCTCAAAATTTTTCTTCAAACTTTTCAAATGGATAGTGCTTATTGCACTATTTAAGATGAACTAAAATTTATTTTGCTTTATTCTTTTGTATTTTCAAAACTTGAACATATGTATTTTTTTTAAATATCTCTCTCGCCTTTAATATGCAAATTTCTAGTAATTTGTATGCACTATTGCATTTTTTAGTGTAAATGCTTCAAATCACGTCCCATAAAGTTTTACGAAAAGTCGAGTACTTTCTGAAATTGAGCTTTAAATTTCGCTTTTACAGTAACGCTTAAACGTCAATTTCTTAAAAATAGCTCTTAATTTTTGACGAAAATTTTCTTATAGGAGGACGTTTGTTTCTTCTATAATTTTATAAAGTAATATTTCGTTTCTGCTCTATGGAAACCGAAAATTTGAGAAAATTTAAAAAAAAATGAACTTGGGCGGTAATGGATGACAGCTTGCAAGAGTGGAGCAAGTCCGAAAAGCAAGCCATTCTGTTGCCCCACTAGTTTCTCCTTTTTTTCCTCTGCTTCTGGTTCCGTCATCTCATTTCACGCTTATGCAGGCGGAGTAGTTTTCAGTTTTATGGAAAAGAAACGATATAATGATCGAAAGTATATTGGACGCTGAAATTGGTCTATTCATCTAAATAAATTATTTTTTCTGGAATGTCTGTGCAATGGTTATAAGGAGGTTAGGATATAAGAACCTGGACATACCATTCTATTATTAAGAATTACGAATTTCATTTCCACCCAACGAACGTTTAGTAGCCGATCTCGTTTGAGGGTAATGTTTCTGTAAAAACTGGGGAAACAGAGCATGACAAGTCCATCTGCACTGTAATCCTTCCCATTCTGAGTTTATGAAACTGATAATTTTGTTCGAGTTCTTTGCTGTAAATAATATGAAACATTAAACTGCGACGTTTCCAACATATTCACCTTACAGAAAAGTTGTATTCGACGAGGACCTCGAGCATTTTCTCTTTAGTTGTTGATTGTTGAACATTGTGTGATTTCACGGCGTTTGAAACAGCGGCTGAAAAAAAATGCATCCTTAGATGACAGTGCTAGCATTGCTGTTATTTCATCAAAGGTGGACGAAATAGCAAACAAAGAGGATGTAGACGACAGTAAATTCTTCGGAGACATACAAAGTATGCGGGAAACAAATCACGTTTTTGTCTAAAAATGCTATCAGAATTTTCATCCCAAATGTTTCAAAATTTGTCATTTACAACAACTGAACTAACCCTCACGTAATAGCAAAATAGTGTAATAAAATACTAGATGTACGGATGCAATAGTATTCTATTATTAATTCTTTATTTCTTTCCCTGAACCACTACATCCCTGTATACGCATTACCGTGGTTGGGCCTTTCACCCACCGTTTGTCCGTCTAGTCTCGGACCCTTCTCCCGGTGAATAGCGTGTGAGCGCATCACACGTGTTTGCGTTCCCTAGAGGAGATAACAGTTATTTATTTCGTTTCTGCTACATAACTGTTTTTATACAACTAGAGACTATACTAAGCATCACAAGAAAAGTAACATTAATTTTAACAATGATACATAATGCATTATTTACCATTTGGACTGTATAAATGAGTATAAACAACCTGTAACAACTATTGTTCTACAGCTTCCGGGTCAATGACCCCATCTCAGTCAGGTTTTCGTCCAGTTTCCTGATACATTGAGCAAATGCTGATATGGCCCTTGTTTTGCTTCTGGACATAAATGTAACTTCATTTTCTGTGCGTCTTCTAGAATTCAGTGGAAATACAATTCTTCAAATTATCGTTTCCATGTTGTCGCGGTAGGAAGTAATAAGAGCCAAAATTTATTGCTTATTTATCCTTGAAAATAGATTTTATTACATGGGAGTTTTTGTTGTTTTTCTCCCTTTCAAAATTTATTGCTTATTTATGTTTGAAAATAGATTTTACTACATGGAGTTTTTTCTCCTTTCAAAATTCAAAATTTAAGTAGTATAAGACTTAGTGTAGGGATCACAGAATTTTGAAAATGTGCACACAATTCACTTTTTCCCATAGCACGTCATACGCAGTTTTAACTATTTTTAACATAAAATCAATAAAAATTTAAAAAATGCATCAAGAGCGTTGTAAGGATTTTAATAATGGTGCGCCGACAAAACACGTTTTTGTCGCTGGCAATACGAAACGGTTAACGCTCGTGATACATAGAAGATTCTATTTTTACCTAATTTTAATCATTCAGATATGCACATTTGCTAATTAAGTAGATGTGAATTTTGCGCGTTTGCCTTTCATATTTTTCTCCCATAATTCGCCTTCATCATTCGCCCGTAGAACATGTATCATTCAGCAGGCCAGCATAGTGAAGCGGCAACGTGGAAAGGCACCCGGACCGAAAAACCCACGAAGAGCGACGTGTTACGAAAAGTGGGTTGTGGGTTGACGAGAGGGTCACAAGGTCTTAAAAGCACCTTGATGAGAAAATACTATCTAAGATACCAGTTGTTTGGTTGAATATACAACATGTTTGATCACTCAATATCACGGGACCTAATTGGAAACTCTGCCATGTCATTTAATGTTAGTTGTTTCGATCTCTTCTATCACCTGTTTTCATTTTAATGTTATTATTATTATTATTATTATTATTATTATTATTATTATTATTATTATTATTATTAGTGGACGCGAATTGACCGTCCTAGGACTACGTGAACGGGCGATTTGTACCTATCGAGTCCTGTCATATTCTCCCGGAGGAAAGGGCATGCGACCTTTTCGGGATCAGCACTTACACAGCAGGGTTGTTAGCCCTGGAGGGATGAAGTATAAGATGATGATGACGGTTGATGAAGGGTAAATGGACAACCTTGCCCGAGGCGGATTCGAACATACGATCCTTCGCTTCAAAACATTGTCGCGGCAGGAATTATTATTCCTTGACGAAGGACATAATGGGTAAGAGTCCAAAATTTATTGCTTATTTATCCTTGACAATAGATTTTATTACATGGGAGCGGTTTTTAATTAAATCAAAATTCAAGTGGTATATGACTAAGTGTAGGGATCACAGCATTTTGAAAACGTGCACAGAATTCACATCTCCTATAGCACGTCATACAGTTTTAACTGTTTTTGACGTAAAATAAATAAAACCTATCTATACGCTATTATTGTTTTCAGATTTCCTGCAATACAGTGGCAGCCACATTTGCGAGTTTCCATCATCAGTACCCAGTGGGTTCTGACTCCTGTAGTGCATGGTCTAATGAGTCTATCTTCTTACATCTAAAAGGGTGATTCAGTTGGAATTTGAGTCAAAGAGCTAGTGTAAACGTATGCTGCTTCTATGCAGCTCCGCATCTGGATACACTGTGCGCGCTGGCACCAGCACTCGCAACTCCGGAGGCACCGTCTACAGCGTGTCCAGCGTCATCAGGAACTTGATTGATTGATTTTTCGTGTTTCCGGGCGCATCAACTATGTGGTCATTAGTCCCGTTAGTGTAGGGCATGTTTTTCTCGGGAGAATGCGGTGATCTTCCCCACTGGATGGCGAGATCCAGCGTCAACCTACCGTCAGCTAGTGGGGCTTACCTCAACCAGGACTCTCCACCAGCAGGCACCGCCCCAGTCAGGACAAGCTCTAAGCTCCGACCGGTCTCCCGGAATATGTTGTAGTGTAGTGCATGTTAGTGTAAGTGCGTGTGTAAGAGGAGAGGATAGGTCAAGGAAGAGGAAGGACAGATCGCGCGCGGTCCGTGGCCCGTTTGGTAAGGAACTTCTCCGGCATTCGCCTGGTGTTGATCGGAGAAACCACGGAAACTCAAAATCAGAGCAGCCGGCCGCTAGAATTCTTCTCCCGACAGCGACTGAAATCAACTTAGCTGAATAGCTTGTCTCGAAAATCCTGCCGCCGTGGGAGTGTAACCTAGGAACTCCCGGTCAGAGGCGTTGCAGTGATATCAGTTGATGCACTGAGCTACCGCTCCCGGTCAGGAACGTGAACTCCAACAGCAACGTATCTATGAACTACGACGTCGCTCTTATCCGCGTAAGTCTCGTGTTTTGAGATCTAAGGCGTTGTGTGGATTTGATCAGTTTCACTCACAAGGCATGGTGATTATGGAAGAAGAATGAAAATCTTATTTTCACATTCATTTCGGTTAGACGTTGGTAAGGATTTATAGCAAACTACAAATCAGTTTATCTCTGTTGATCATTAATTACATGGGTGAAACTATTAGCCTCATCACGGTCACTTCTGTATTCTGATTAAATATCAATTTAGGATGCGAGCTTATGACTTCAGTAACCTGCTATTCATTTCACACCAACTAAATGGGCTATATACCCACCCATAAATTTAATATTATCGTGACAAGACGTTTGCGAAATTTCCTAATTTTTTTACTTCTTTGAAGTGGGTTACAGTAACATACGTATGCAATATAAAACAAAATAGTTCTTATTCATAACTCTAAAGTGTTATGGACATTTTATACTCGCGCTTCAGAGTGTTTGAATTTTTGCACATTCCGCCAAGGCTATTTGCCGAAAACCGAATAAATGTTAGACTTAATTGATGGACTCAAGATGGATTCAAATTTCTCCTAAATGTGCAAACAATTCGAACTTTTCTTGTCTAATTTGTGGCTGATTTACACGAGTCCCCGAATGGAATATATTCCTACGTTTATAAAGTAGTTAAGTAGTAATCATAGTTACTATACTACTATATCGTTCTAAAAATATCTTCTTTTATTAATCTTAATATGTGGCATATTTTGTTCAACAAAACAAGGAATTCCTTCCAGAGATATTTCTCTGTGAGTGATAAATATAGATGGGAATATAAATATAAATGGGTAGAATAAGATTCATAAATTAAGAATATTTTTTATTATGCATTTTAATGAGCAAAACGCTCAAGATGAGAGAGTTTGGATCGAGTTGGATCTCAACCGGAAGTCTCTTAGACACCGGTGTTGGAGCTGATCCAGGAGCGGAGGTTGGCAACGCTGGAGTAGACGCCGGGGTAGTTGGGGCGAGCGCAGCCATATCCCCAGGACACAACGCCCACCTGCACACCACCAGACACCAGGGGGCCGCCAGAGTCACCCTGGCAGGCATCGCGGCCACCGGCGGTGTAGCCGGCGCACACCATGCGGGCGGTGATGGAGCCAGAGCCGTAGTAGGAGTTGCAGGCGGAGTTGGACACGATGGGCACGGTCACGTACTGCAGGGTGTTGGCAGCAGAGCCTCCCTCCTGCAAACACACTCGCGTTAGCCACCGATCAAGAGCACCAACTAGTAGCACCAGCGAGTAGAGGGAGTGCACTTACGGTGGTGGTGCCCCAGCCGGTGACGACGGCGGAGGCGCCAGAGGCTGGTGCGGAGGTGGCAAGGCCGACAGTCCTCACGTTGGTGCCCAGAGTGAAGGAGCCGGAGATCTGCAAGAAACAAAAATAGTTATATAACATCATATTTACCTCTACAAGAATTATTCTGAAATTCAGGGCCGAACGCAAAATAAACCACATACTCGTGCAACAGATTATGAAGCGAATGGGCGAAAAGACGATGAGAGACAAGTGGACATGTGATGGCTAACAAAAAATTGAGTGAGCTCCAACAAATAAGATATTAGATCCCTGACCCTTCATAGCGGCTTCGACGTTGCATAGTTAATCATATACACCCCACATTAATATAAGTTTATACCTAATCAAAAGAGCAATCTCTTACTCTTTGGTGATTTAACTCCCCACGGTAAGCGTAATTTTTTCTTTCAATGCTAGTTGCATTGCTAAGCTGGAGGGATTAAAATCAAAACTTAAGTCTCGTATCTCAGATTTAACTATTTGGAAACTTTTATAGATTTCTTTCTTCATGTTTAGTTGTCAATGTATTTATTTATGTACAGTATGTATTTATCTACAACTAGAGTAATTTACCAGAAGATTCAGCTAAAACCAGATTCTCTTATGGAACACTTTCTTTCTTTTTCTATTGAAAGTTTCCACGGACATATAAAACGTGACAAAATAGATGAAAATTTTACATATACGTTTGTCACGAATTAACTTTGCAAATATCTTTTTTTTTTCTCTCAAGAAAGTCACATGAGTCTGAGAAAGTGTTACTGATTGCAAATTGGGATGTTATCTTTTTGTCAGTGACTCCATAACGTCAGTGGATCCAGAACGTTTGTTCCATATATTGATGTAGCCGGGGTGAAGAAAATATCAATAAACACCTCTGTATAACATTTCTATTATTCTAATAAATTATTTTGGTTCTAAATAAATGTTCATGTGACTCTGGCCTCTCAAATTTTGAACTGACGTATATATTTCTGCTCTTAAAAATACTTAGTTTTCTGTGGTAGCTATCAGTTTCTTACTCTGCTAGACCGTCGCCTTTCTGACAAATGGAAGAACACGATTCCGCGGGCTAACCAATGCGTTTCCCTTTGCCTTATTATAACTAATAATAACATAATTCAGATTGCACATCTAATAAAACAAACTCAACAATAACTATTAACATGAAATTCAAATCAAAATGTGATGACATTTTTTTTTTGGAATAACGTTGCATTTTCGTCCTAGAAATATGAATGCCTAAAATCAGTTGCAGTATATAGCATATTTTTCATTTCAAAAATTAAAACTTACGCGGATGACAGCGATGTCGTAGTCGTAGGTGCGGGAGTTGTAGCTGGCGTGGCGGACAACGCTGGACACGCTGTAGACGGTGCCTCCGGAGTTGCGAGTGCTGGTGCCAGCGCGCACGGTGTATCCAGAAGTGGAGCTGCACAGAAGAAGCACACGTTTACACTTGCTCTTTGACTCTAATTTTAACTTAAATCTCTTCTAGACCCAAGAACAAATACTCACTAGACCATGCAGTGAGCAGCAGTCAGGACCCACTGGGTGCTGATGATGGAGCCACCGCAGATGTGGCTGCCTCCATACTGCAAGGAGATCTGCAAAGTAGAAATGGCGGAATCAGTCAAAATGAAACATTTTCTAACTTAAAATGGTGCACGCTTTAATAAACAACACCCGACGAGGCTAAGAGTAATCTATTGCTAATTTAGTGTCCAAAATGTGTGGTTACCTGGTAGGGGTAGCTGGAGATGGAGGTGGAGCTGCCTCCAACGATGCGACCGTCCAGGCGGGGGGTCACATCACCAGTGGTGCCCGCTGGAAACAAACGAGACGTGTTTGTTAGCCACTAATCACATGTTATTGCAGAAGCCGGCGCAGCTCATCCAGGGTAGTGATGCGCACTTAACAGCTAAACTGTTATTTCTTAACCGTTAAAGTTTCGTAACTGTTACGCGAAATAACAGTTATTTCGTTTATATTCAAATTGGCTGTTATCGATTGAAATGCATAGAACTGCAACCTATTGGGCCTAATCCGAACTACTACAAGCTTTTGTGGCAACTATTTTGTTCGATAACAACTTCACTGCAGCTAATGAATCATGATTTGCCAGTGTTCAAATTATAAATTCATTAATACATAATTCGTCATTATTACGCACCATGTGCCACAATATTTTTATATTTTATTGTATACTCTACAACAAGATGTTTGTCCTTTAAATTAAGTCCGTCTAATATGTTAACTTATTTCTGTCCCATTGCTGCTTATGTGAGATCAACTAATATTTCCCTAGGTCCGATAAAATAAAATGAGTTAGGTCAAATATCTCACATTATAATACTTGATATTCGACAGTCATTTACACTTTAGCTATAGGTAAGCAAAAACACTGTTTCTCATTATGTTTGGCACTCGTCACTTCACTACGCACAAGCTGCATATTTGAAAGAATATTTGCAATCTGAACCCGAATCACTTTCATTTTAATAACATTCTATACATATTCGACAGTCATTTACACTTTAGCTATAGTCTCGTTCATATCAGCTGCTTCTCTGTCCAAACATGTTAGGAAAGTAGTGCAAGGAAGCGCCGTAAGGTAGCTGCACAGGATTTACGTGCGACCAACGTTATTCGTTTTGCGTGGTTTAACTCTTAGCAGTCGCTACAACTGCTTTAACTCTTAGCAGTCTGCCATGTTAGGTTGCTGGTCATGGACCTGTTATTTTTCAACTGTTATTAATAACAGCTATTACGAGTCAGCTGCTTTTGTGATAACAGTTACTGAAGAAAAGGAGCCGGTTGACGTCACTAGCGCATTGATACAGGGTTGATTGGTGAAGCGGCACAGCCCCTTAGAAAGTGAAGATATAAACAATACAAATAGAAGGTATTAATCGCGTATTTCTTCTTGACACTTCACAGAGGAAGTTGAGGGAGAAGCGGGTTGTCTACGTCATGGCATTGCAATGCTGTCAACTTCCTCGCTAGAAAACAGCGTAATAGCGTGTCTTGGATTAGACAGCAATGAGAAACGACATTTTTGTTAAATCGTGAAGAAATAATTAATAGTTAGAGAAACTATTTAGTAACAAGAAATACGGTACACACATGTCGTCAGAAAGACGGAGCAAAACTGAAAGTTCGTATGGCGAAAGAAGAAGGTTGACATCACTGCAAACTGAGCATATACATTCCGAGTGGAGCTCATATTTTCTACCGGGCCGTGCTGAGCGAAGTCGAGGAGTTGTAGAATGAAGAAAACGTGTGCAGTTACGACATGCGAAAGCATGAATACTACTAACGCTACGTTGTTGTCACAATAGTTATTTGCTTACGCCCACGATATTACTCTCGGAGTTCAATTGTGGATATCCGCTTGTTAACTAGACTTGATGTATGTGTCAGCAATACTCGATTCTCTTGTAAACTGTTGACGATTATTGTGTTAAATAATGGACTAATTTTATTTTAATCTGGACGTGGCGGTCACGTCCGGACGGTGGTTTTCTAGAGCACTAAGTCGAATTCATTCTCAGTCTGGAAGAGAATTCTAGCGGCCGGCTGTTCTGATCGGTAGTTTAGGGGAAAGATCGCGGCCACCTTCCCCGATAAAAAATACTTTCACTAACGCACTTATTAACACTAACGTACGAGATTAATGACCTTAGAAGTTGACGCGCCCGGAAGCACTAGTGAACCCCCTACTCAATCAATCAATCGATTACGTGAGTAGTTTTCACGTAAAAAGCACACGTATTTTTTAAACAATTTTAACATTTAAAAAAACTGCTCCATTTCTTTTTCATTAAGTTTTCTCTTCGTATGTATGAAAGGACTGCAAAAAAGTCGCTTCAGTGAGATTTCCGGTGAAGTATCTATATTTAACAAGCAATATTGATATTAAAGGTTTGTCTTTAAAAAATATGTTCAAAAAAATCAGGTCTTAATACAATATTTAAAAAAAACAGAAATGTGTGTACAATATTTTTAAAAAACAGACATTTTTGCACAATTTCTGTTTGAACTGATGCCATTTATAAAAACAAAAATATTTTTTTAATAACCGCTCCAAATTTTATTTTCAAATGTATTCCAGGATTGGCAGCGTAGTGTCGTAAACCTAGGTTCGATTCCCTGTAAAGACGAAAATGGTTGTAATTTTCCTTTAAAAATCGTCTCCGTGTCTGTGGCTATGTGTTGAAGAAAAGCTCAGTCAGGCGGAATTTGTTAATTACGATAAAGGTCATGTTCGCCACTTCTCTCTCCTACTCTTAAACTTTAAAGTCGGCCCAGGCACGAGGGACATTGTTAGCTAACTGGCCATGTCGGACAGTTGACTCCAAATGCCAAATAATTGCATACTTTGTCCAAGGATAAAACAAGGGACGCTTATAAAGCGGCGCAGGTTTCATTTTCGTTGAACTCACTAAATATTCGAAAATTTCAATAGTTACCAGTAATGCGATAATGTGTGTTATCACTAGTTCGTTAATAAAGAAACGGACGATAAAGGTTGTGACATTTGGACTACAAAATTATTGTTTGTTATGTAATAGACCATTTCAATTTTACAAAAAATTTTAATTCCTCCAAATGTTAGATTCATTTTAAGGAAATATATGCGCCCGGGCGATGAACGGTTGAAGTTTGTCCAGATTGTTAATACGTTAGTGACATGCAGTGAGAGAGGTACAAAATGAAAAGTGAGTACGCTAGCTACGAGCCAACAAGAGGGCAATTCCATCAATATAAATACTATGAACAATCTTGGATAAAATTGAATGTATTTGCTAACATGATGTGAAAAATATTTGAATTCAAAATTACAGCCTCTATTACTACGCTAGCAGCATGTTTTTCTCGCATTTGAAATTTGGCGTCTAGGTAAATGCAATATTTACAGAAATATTGTGATTGCAAATTTTTGAAATGTAATTCAACTACTTTACAAATTTGATAAAATAAAATATCTTAAGCTTAAAAGAAATTTGTAATTTCACTTAACTTTGAGTAGTTATAAAAAAAAATTAAATCTAGATACTAAGAATCATAAAAAAATGATTCTTAGTATCATACTTCTTAGTAGGGTTACCAACCGTCCTCCATTTGGGAGAACAGTCCTTCATTGAGTCATTTGACCACTCGTCCTGCTTTGTATTTTAAATGTTCTTCTTTTAGTAAATTTTTAACATTCGTTGTCATTAATTTCATCACATGCCTAACAACTGCTATGTTGTATCGTTCATTAATTTCGAACAGAAAAAATGAATTTCCTTTTTTTCTGAACGCTAACACACGCATACATGGTATCGTCTCCGTCTATTGACTAAGATAAAAAAAGGGACGTTCAGATCATCTTTATCTGCATTTGGTGAAAAAATCTCTTCATTTGAATCGCAAATGGAGAGAAGAAAGAAATAGAGTTGATGTTGGTCTAAATTAAATAATTAAAAAAAATTTGATGCGTTTTTTCTTTTCTTTTTTTCTCATCGAGCGACCCCCCTTTTGCGTGAACATTATTCACAACTCTACTTCTTAGTGAAGACTGAATTAACTCACCGAGGGCGTAGGCCAACAGGCACAGGAAAGAGATGAGCTTCAGCATTGTGTCCTTTGCTTCTTCAAGGTGTCGAATGCTTTGAGAAGGGAGCTTTTATAGTGAGCGGCATCTCATATCACATCTCTGACGTAAATGTACGCTTTTGTGAGTATCACCACGTGGGTTTCACTGTGATTGAGAATCTCAGAGCATGAAGATTGTGATGTGTCGATGCTGAGATAACCTGAACGTTTCGGATTCATTAGATGGTTCGTATAAGAGGCTGCTGTTAAGCACCTTGAGTTGCTTATCACAACTATTGTATTGTAAGAAGAGTTTTCATTCTTTGTATTTCGAAGGTTCTCATTTATTAAGAAACAACATAACGAGTGCTCGATTTATAATACTGATAGATCCCGTAACGCATCCCAAATTACGTTAGTTTATTAGAGATATTTATATATTTGTAGTTTAATTTAATAATTATTACTGAGATACTGGAACGCTATTCCGTCGCGTTCCGCCAGAAATGAAGCTCGGTATACAACTCTAGTCTTTGACTATGTACAAGACAAAATAATTATAGATGCCTATAGTCTCAGTCTGTCAAAATAATTATAGATTTGTAGTCTGATGAGATTAAGGTTACATTACAATATCCAATATTCAATATTTCATTCAGAAAGGAACTTCCATTTACAAACCTAAAAGGTTACACGATTACCTCCTTCGAAATTCTGGTAAGACTATCTGCGAGTATGTTTTATCTTGAATTGTTAATAGAAATTCGAATATTGCACATTATACTTTATTTGTACAATAATGCGAGACATGCATTATCAAACTGAATAGGAATCTGGCAACCTGACTCTATGTGGGAGACCGGTGGACCCTTACGTTAATTTACTTCTGGTGAGGTGTTTTTTTTACTAAGAGAGGTGTCATTCGACGCTACAATAAAGCTATTGAGAGTTTTTTTGTAGTAGAGATTGATTGTAGGCTCATGTTTTTTTTTGCTTAGGTGAAAGTAAGTCCGTGTTCACGAGAATGTGCTACAGAGTTTGTGCTTTCTCGAACCCCGCATAATACTTGGACATCCTGTGTTGTGACACGGTAAGGATTTATCCATCAGAGGTCGCCATGAGTCCACTTCTTTCCCATTCCAGACATCGGTGTTCTATTTATTTCTGAGCTTTGTGCTCTATTGTGTTATTAATATTATCATCTTCTTCATTATTTTTTAGATTTGATATTTATTTTGTACATTTCTAGACTAATGACAGTAAAGCCGTTGAAATCTGACTCTCTAAATAAATCGA
Organism: Teleogryllus oceanicus; assembly: GCA_964035755.1. Lineage (NCBI taxonomy): Eukaryota > Metazoa > Arthropoda > Insecta > Orthoptera > Gryllidae > Teleogryllus > Teleogryllus oceanicus. The sequence continues at coordinate 23,805,717 of CAXIVR010000002.1, read as the reverse complement.
AATTGACAAAGATGGATTCAATTATTTCTTTCTTTAATGTCAACAACCCATCAGAATTCCCACAATCGGTGCTCTTTTCACGAACAGGCTATACGCAGCCGAGAAAGACCTATAGAGTACCCTGTTAAAAAATTCGCTTAAAATTCGCTAGGAAGTTCCCTGGCTGCCGAGGAGTGGGAGGGTCCCATCCCAGCACAAGGTAACGCGAAACGTAAAAAAGAAATTTGGGAAGAGCAATCGGGCGCAATGCTCCGGGAACCCGTGAAGATCCGTTCGTTTACCGTTAAAAATAAGTTTTCTATAACTCGGAAACGAATATAGTTTTTAAAAATGTTGATCTCTCACTTTGTTACATATATTATTATAATAATAATAGCAATAATAATAATAATTATTATTATTAATATTATTATTATTATTATCATTACTACTAAGTTTTTCATCTTTCAAATATTAATAAATTGTTGGGATTCTGAAACCCAAGAAAGCGTGCGCAGATTATTTTCTCCCCCATACGTACATACAGTTTTATACTGTTTTTGACTAAATAAATATCTAAATATCTAGTGAAAGATAAAATGATGGTACCTCTTAGATGGTAGTTTTAATAAAAATACACGTGTTGTAGAATAATTAAATAAAGTCCAATGTTCTGTATCTAAAATCACGCAAGGTCAAATTACGAGTTTCTTTATCAATCTCGAAAAAACTTCTGATAAGCATATAGCGTGGCAACAATATTACAATCATTCAAGGTTAAATTGGCAGATAATGTGACGTGCTTCTACTTCAAAAATTCTTATCAGGGTATTGAACTAGTATCTTCTTAGCATCGCATGTTTTGTTCGTTGTGCGTGGGAAAACACGTGATTTGTTTCTCGTGTGGAAATATCTTTACAGAGAAATCAATATCTCTATTTTTGATTCATTTAAAATATTACCAAATTTTTAGTTAGTACAGATGCAAAAATTACAACTAAATTTGAAGTGACAATACGAGTGTGACAAGTTTTGAATTCCCGACTCCTCTCGCGTTTCTGAAGTTGACATACTTTAAGAAACTCAATGCACACTAGTGGTGCTGAAACCACGTAGTTTCTCGCCCATTCTTTCTGGAAAAATTACGCAAACAGTACTCAAGTGTTCGAAAAATTATACATGACCATATTTGAAAATGTATCTTAATGGAACAGATTCAATTAAGGGGAAAATGTCAATCTTCATAAATGTAGTTGAAAGAAGACGCTGAAAAAATTTTGAACATTGAGCAACAAGTTTTTTGGTTCTCACAAATAGAAAACGTGGACTAGAAGTATATTTTACGCTGAATCCTGAAGTATAATCAGTTCTTGACTATCGCGTAAGGTTTGGCAGAAAAATTTGGAATTCATTGTTGAGTATAAGATGCTTTTTGAAACACAACTTCATAGTTCTTCCGTCCGTTTATAAACTGACTCCTCATATACATAAATTATCGTTTAACACATCTTATAACTACAGATACCTCTGTAACCACCACGTCTCATTGTTGGAAGGTTTTCTTTACTTCTTGGAATGTGGAATGCGTGTGCGTATGTTACAGTGTCTTTTTGATGTTTATGGTGCATAATATGCACTATGTGCCATGTCATGTACTACGTCACCTGAGTTACACAGTGGGGAGCATTTATTTATTTTTTAGACATCTATAAAAAATCATGTAGGCTAAATATAGGAATGTGCCAAACATTTTTTTACATTTCTTCTTTCCCAAACGTCATATACAGTTGTTACTGTTTTTTATCAAATAAATCAAATACATATATAGAGATTTCTCTCAGAGGAAACTAACTCTCTTGTAAAACAGTTTACTGTCTATATTTTTGATGCAGTGTTTGAATGCGATCAGAACAAGAAATGAATACTTCATATTTTCTGCATATCTTGTGCAAATAGATTAATTTACTGGTTTAAAGGAACTCGCCCAAGGTCGCCTTTTGCTGTACCAATGTTTTGGAAGGAGCAACAGGATCGATTAATGACAACTGCTTTCTGCCATCAAAATAGTGTATTTCTCTACAAAGAGCAAGAAAGCAATTGTGTACCCCATTCAGCAATGCGATCAGTTGCTCAGCTCTTCTTTATCCTCTTCACCCAGAATAATGGGTTTTAGAGCTTGTTGGTGAAGTACATTTAGAAATCGATGATTTCCATGTTTCTAACGTCAACGAACCCTGTATGTTGTATCAAGAGAAATTAAATGACCTGGTTAGTGACGTAAATATATCAAAAACAAATGCTGAGCTGCTTGGATTAATACGATTACAGCAATAGAATTTATTGACCAAGCTTACAACAGTTGTCTTTCCGATGTCGAAATACGTTAATATGCCAAGCACAAGAAATATTTTTCATCCAAAGAAAGCATTACAAAATCCAACAACGTTAATGGCTAATGCAAACCCTTGGATTGAAGCACCGTGCGAAACTTGAAAATATAAGACTAACAAAACCCGGCAGACGTGCTGGTCTCTCTCGCTCTCTCCTTCTCCCCCCTCGCTCTCGCTCTCGCCCTCTCTCGCTCTCGCCCTCTCTCGCTCTCGCCCTCTCTCGCTCTCGCCCTCTCTCGCTCTCGCCCTCTCTCGCTCTCGCCTCTCTCGCTCTCGCCCTCTCTCGCTCTTGTTCTCTTTCTCGCCCTCTCCTTCCTCGCTCGTTTTGTCCTGCTCGACCCTACTCCGAGTCACACGACGACGCCCTACAACAATGAAGACCAGGTGAATTGGGAATGAGCATTTAACTAAAGCGCCATATGTGCTACAGCGCCATCTACTGGAGAGTTACAACAAAATTTAACAACATAAAAATAGAAACCTTCTCCATAAAAAAACACTTATATGTGCCAACTTTAATGAAGATCTGTCAATAGGTGACGGAGATTAATGTAATTGGATATATGAGTATGAACATCCACTTACATGTTTACAAAATCAATTTTAATTATATTTTAAATTAATTATTTAAATGTCTATGTCGGTTTACACAGTTCATTTTATCTGCACATAATACTCAGTACCCATATTTAGTTATAATCGATATCTTCACTTCAATCATTGTCAACTTTGGTAATGAATCTGTCTAATCCAGATTTAATAGACAATGTTCAATTGCACATTCCGACAAACTAATTATCATTTCCGTTAGATGCATCATTCAAATTATTTGTACTTCTGCTTAATCAAAAGCTGTTTTCGTTACGACGTCGCATGAAAGGCTGTCATGTTCGTCGTGACCAATTCGCATGACGGACTGAACTGTCGGCTATCGAGTAAAAAAGGGTGTTGATTTTTATTTTCTACTAAATGAACCTATCGTCGTGGAAACACCACTACTCCGTTTATACTTTCTTTGATGTGACAATATCTCATGGCAACCACTTAATGTGTTCCAGCAACTTGTTGGATTCACGTTCTTTTTCAATTTTTATTTTTATTTTTTTATTTTTACGTCAAAAAAGCAGTTAAAAACTGCGTATGACGTGCTATGGGGAAAAGTGAATTGGGTGCCCATTTTCAAAATTCTGTGATCCCTACACTGAGTCATATACTACTTAAATTTTGTTTATCCGTCACCGTGCCATCAACATCCTCATGTCCCAATTTAGATGTAATCCGTGATAATACCAAAAACATACAGTATATAATAAGATATATTGCAATTTTTAGGATATTATGTTATTTTCGTAACTTAATAAATTTATAAAAAATTATAATACATAAAAATTTTAAGATTTCAAATGAATGGCTTCCTTGTTATTGCGAGAAGCATTTTATTACTTTCCTGCTACTTCTGATATGAACTAGAAATTCTAGTCATTGTTCAAGCGAGAACATCAACTCGCATAAATATATTTTTTTCGATCTGCGAAATTTAGTTAAACAACCTTAAATCAACTCGCATAAATATGTAGTCTTAGTAGATGCATTGGTATAGTGGATGGTATAGTGGGATAGTGATGATGAGTGACGATGGCGATGACGAGGTGATAGAGGATGGCGAAGGGATGGCAGTGAGTGAGTGGTGTAGTGATATAGTGATAGTGATAGTGATAGTGATAGTGATAGTGATAGTGATAGTATTAAGAGGTGGAGGTGGAGGTAGCGGATATATACAGAAAGAAGAAGAGGCCGGATCGTAAAACGCGACCTGTCACAGCCATTACTCTCTAGACTCCCCTTACCGGCAGTAATCGGCTCCCACGTTGATCTCGAAAATCTCCGCATTGCCAGCTCTCGAACATAGAGCCAAGAACCTGCGGGTGTGGGAAGATAAAATTGCGACATCGGAATTGCAAACCCGGCATCACAGCTTTCCAATGCTTTTTGTTTCCCAAACAGCTTAACGGCGCCTGGGGGAAGCCCGCTGGGCGATGGTGCTGCTCGGGCGGGGGAGCGTGCGACCTCTGTTGCCGCGGGGCGCCACCTGTCACTCACACGCCGCCAGCAGCGCTGCCTGGCGGCGGGGCGGCGGCGTGCGGTCGCGGCGCCGCATTATGCGGTTAATCGGAATTAATCGGAACGTGCGCCGCCTAATTGAGACGAGGCCCGCGGGCGCGCTTGCTGCCCCGCGCATGCGCCGTCGCGACGGCCTCTCAGCCAGCGCGCGCGCCAGCCGCCTCCACTGCCGCCTCCTACGCCACCGCTGCCGCCTCCGCCTCGGCCTCAGCAGCCCTTCCCCCCCCCCCCTCCGCCCCGCTTCCGCTTTCGCCTCCGCCCCCCCCGCTTCCGCTTTCGCCTCCGCCACCGCTTCCGCTTTCGCCTCCGCCACCGCTTCCGCTTCGCCTCCGCCACCTCTCCGCTTTCGCCTCCGCCACCGCTTCCGCTTTCGCCTCCGCCACCGCTTCCGCTTTCGCCTCCGCCACCGCTTCCGCTTTCGCCTCCGCCACCGCTTCCGCTTTCGCCTCCGCCACCGCTTCCGCTTTCGCCTCCGCCACCGCTTCCGCTTTCGCCTCCGCCACCGCTTCCGCTTCGCCTCCGCCCGCTTCCGCTTCGCCTCCGCCACCGCTTCCGCTTTCGCCTCCGCCCCCGCTTCCGCTTTCGCCTCCGCCACCGCTTCCGCTTTCGCCTCCGCCACCGCTTCCGCTTTCGCCTCCGCCCCGCTTCCGCTTTCGCCTCCGCCACCGCTTCCGCTTTCGCCTCCGCCACCGCTTCCGCTTCGCCTCCGCCACCGCTTCCGCTTTCGCCCGCCCCGCTTCCGCTTTCGCCTCCGCCACCGCCCTTCGCCTCCGCCACCTTCCGCTTCACCTCCGCCCATTCCGCTTTCGCCTCCGCCACCGCTTCCGCTTTCGCCTCCGCCCCCGCTTCCGCTTTCGCCTCCGCCACCGCTTCCGCCATCGCCTCCGCCACCGCTTCCGCTTTCGCCTCCGCCACCGCTTCCGCTTTCGCCTCCGCCACCGCTTCTGCCATCGCCTCCGCTACCACTTCCGCTTTCACCTCCGCCACCGCTTCCGCTTTCGCCTCCGCTTCCGCTTTCGCCTCCGCCACCGCCCGCTTTCGCCTCCGCCACTGCTTCCGCTTTCGCCTCCGCCACCGCTTCCTTTCCCTCCGCCACCGCTTCCGCTTTCGCCCCCCCGCTTCCGCTTTCGCCTCCCCTTCCCCCCCCCACTTCCCTGGCGCTTCCGCCTCTGCCTTCACCTCCTTTTCGCCCCCACCTGTTCCTCCAAATTCTCCTCTGCATCCCCTCCGGCTCCAAATTCACCTGCTCCTCCGTTTCCACCACCTGTATCTCTGCTTCCGGCTCCCTCTTGTCCTCTTCCTCTTGTTCCTACGTCTCCACTTCCGCCTTCACCTCCGCCTCCACTTCCCTCCGCCTCCACCTCCTACTCCATTTCCACCTCCGCCTGTGTCTCCGCCTCCGTCCTCCAGTTCCCCCCGTTTCCGCCGCGAACGCTGCTGATGCTCTAGCCGTAGCTGTAGCTATTGCTGATACTTAATTGCCCTTTATATTTTTAACTTTTTTGCCGCACGGTAAGGCAGAACAACGGACTTTAAAAATTAACGGAGTAATATTGTTCTGTTACTATCGGCTTCACACAGAGGAAGGAAAACTTACTCTTAACGGCCGATGCCGGTTAAGAATTTCATAGACCATCGTTCGTTAGAAACCATGTAAAAAATAAAGATAACACAAGTATAAGCTGAATCAAAGAAATGGTATTTCTTTGTTTATATGATTTTTTTGTAAGAAGATTGTATTTACGAGAAGAATTGAATGACACACATCCGATAACACTAATAAAAGACTGCTGTACATCCCCCCTGTTTTGCAATTCATCAGCGTCTGTAACATTGCTAGTGTAACCGCCCGGTTTGTTCAATGTGCTAGCACGTCGGAATCCAAGGAACCAGCGGGAACTTCAGGGCCATTTGAACCCGAGGAACCAGCGGGATCAAGTATCCACTGGGGCCGAAGGAGTCAGAGTGGCCAGCCGTGTTAGCTAAAGCGGAGGCGTCAGCGTGGGCGAAGAAGCTAGCGCGAGCGGTGGACCAAACCGGAACGAAGCACTTCCGTAACTGATGGAGTTAGCAACAATGGAAGAGCGATGAGGGCCGAGGGAGCCAGCGGGCGTTGTGGGTAACGGGCGCACATTGGAGCAAAATTCCGTAATGCTAGTCAAAATATGGAAACGTTTGCCAATTTTAATAAAAATTTGTATAAAGTTGTTTTTGGGCCCGCTAATTGCTATTCCAATGTCAAAATTACGTAAAAAGAAATGGAGGATCCAATATGTCGAATTGAAAATGAAAAACGTCAGAAAATGTTTCAATTTTCGTAAGAAAATGTAAATTTTGATTTATGGTTTCGCTGGTTCCAATGCCATTGTTAACATTGCAAAAAACAAAATGGTGGATCCAATATGGCGGATTAAAAATTGAAAGACATCTGAAATTTTAATTTTCATAAAAATTTGTAATCAAGCTGGGGTTTAAAATTAAAAAACGTGTAAATATTTTTCAATCATTAGAATCATTAGGCTGCACGAAATGTAGAATATCAGCTAATAGCAGCTTTTTTGACATTTCAATAACTAAATAGTACAGAATAAAGGTTTTTACAAATTTTGTAGTGGAATTCTGTGAAATTTATAATTGTTCTCAGTTTAAAAAAACCTTAATTGCATCATTTTCTTTCAACATAATTTATTAATTATGTAATTTTAACATGTTTTAAGTATTTTAATTATATGTAAACATTGTATATTGCAACTTCACGATTTCCGTTCATTTTCAATGAAAACTCCTCGAAACCGAGAACCTATTCACGTGTTTCAACGGCCACGTTTCCAATGATGCAGAGCATCAATGTGTCGCCTCGGACCTTTTCTAACGATACAACTTTTCTAACATCCATTCAACGCAAAACGATGTCTAAAATTAAATATTTTGCGATTTGATTTTTATTATCAAATGAGTTTTATTACCAATGACAAAGCGAAATTTTATTATACTACTATAATCAATGAAATTATGGATGAATCAAAATTTAAAGAATTAAATTGCAACTCCCCCAGGACGACATTACAAAGTTTTCTTTCTATGAAAACATTGACTATTGTAGTGGTTCAGAGTTGAACTCACAACTTATGCTTTTTCTGTTAGAATTGTGTTGTTTTCATTTAACCTCTACGTAAATGCCGTTCGTGTTTCTCATCAGATGGCTCGCCAACTTTTCAATTCCTTCACTTTCAAAATTAAAAGTTTTTTACAACGAGTTCTTGTGCATAATGAGTTTGCTTACTTTTAACACCATCTGGCTCCCCCAAGGGTTGCAGAATCTTTGCATAACTTTTCCAAAGGTCAAGGCAAGCGATGCTCTCCGAATTTCTCATTTGTCAACCAATTCTGCGGGATGTGCTTGGTCGAGAACCACAGAAATGGTCAACAATTGGAGGGTAGCATTATTGTTGTACAATGGACATTGAAAAAAGATTTATTTGTTGTAGTGTTACCATGTAATACCTTTTAATAACCTCTATTGCATAGATTGAGCAAAATATTGATACGAAGTGGAGGTAACAGTATGACGGGCTTGTCGACAAGAGCATTTGTTTTTTGAGCCTACAATCCACTGTCTACGTAGCCATTCTTTTTTAGTTCAGTGATGTAACCTTGCTCGACTGTCTCACTCAAACAGAAAGTAAGGGTAGACTGTGTAACGCTGAATGTGCATACTTGCGTGTAAAACCTAACAGAATACCTATGACTTCAAATCACTAGAGACTTTTCACATGTGTTCCCGGTTCTTCAGTTTACGCAACATCATTTTAGTATTTCCGTGTGTTTCTCGGATAATAACAGAATGAGCAATGGGAATGGATGGAAGTTTGTTTTCATTATGAAGAAGGACGCATTTCAAACTACGCTTGGAGGCATCTATAGAAAGTCTCCGTTGTATAGAGTCGTACTGTGGAGATCCTAGTTTCCGCATAACCAGCTTTTCTTGGTCTCCCAGGTTGATACCAGTAGGCGTGGTAGGCTTTTCTCATGAACTCGGTTAACTTGCGCTACTATCTTATCGGACGAAACTTCCACATACATAGCAGAATGTATCTGGACTATTCTAGCAGCCATGACGTAGCATGTTGATATAATTTGACTAACAAAATAATCTTTTTTATTGAAATAGTGGTAAAAACCTCATGTTACTAACTTCAGGAGCCTTATGAAAACAAACGTCTCTTTTCACCAGCAGGCGAATCACAACTCTGGCTAGCGGACAAACTACAACAAAATGTCGCTACTCTGCAAAACTTGCTGCATCGTGTCTTGCCGTCTCTAGACTGAGCGGATTATACAGGAGTTTCAGATAGCTGCAAAATATCGAATTAATAAACTAATATGGTTAATTAAAACAACTCCTCCTGTAACAACTTTAGAAGTGCATTACTACCTGAATGTGATAAAGACGTAATATAAGATTTTTTAAAAAACCTGATGTGATGTAGGAAAAAGTATGCTGCATCATGATTCAGAGTGAAAAGGATTTCTAAAATGCAAAAATACAACACGGCGGTAATGAAAGCATCGGAGGCCAGAGTTATTTGTGTCTGAAGTTGTTTCTTGCAAATTTTTGGCACAACTTTTCTTGTAAAAACAATTCTTATTTTTAATATTTCAAATTAAATAAAATATATTTTCTACCTTCTTATTATCCTTTTTAATATAACATTTGCAATATAATTTGGCCTTCAAAATGAATTTTTATAGTAAATATTACAAATCATGATTCATATGATCATTACATTTGCTGTAGTTCGAAGGAATTTTGGTTTCAGCATTTTCGCGATCATGTTATCATATTCTGTTTTACTATGCCGGTAAAATAGAACAAGCAAATCAACTCCATTTGTTCACTTGCATATCTTGCTAAGCTGTTTTGAATATATTTTGTTATTTACTAGTTACGACTTTTGTAGAGTACTTGTGATGTGGAGTAATATCAACAACTATCATTTTGTGAACCTGTGCCCTTTACAATGTATCTTAATTACAACATAAGAATAGGAAGAAAGGTTCTATGAATTTTTGTGTTCAATTGGTAGGATTATGAGCTTTCTCAATGTTTACTAATACTTTTCTTAAAAATTCCTTGGAAAAGAATATCCAACTATCTGCGTGGTACGGTTCTGACTTCAAGTATTCTAGGATATAGTGCAGCATCCCATTAGTTACGATACAAGATCACAGAGTGTCACGATTTGCTGCATCCTGGTAGTGTGTCTCGTAAGAGTTTGATATCTTCTGGATTAGTAGTTTAAACAATAGCTTTCAGAAAACGATTCAACCGGTAGTTGCTGCCTGTTATAAAATAATAATCTCTAATCTCTTCTAAATAGCTCAACCGCATTCTTGAAGCGTGGACGCTCAGTGGCGGGGGGGGGGATATCGAAGGGGTAGGAGCAGTACCTCCCGAGGAAGCTACCGGGAGTGGTAGCTCAGTGCATCAACTGATGTCACTGCAAAGCCTCTGACCGGGAGGTCCTAGGTTCGAGTCCTGACGGCAGCAGGATTTGCGACACTAGCTTTTCAGCTAGGTCGGATTCAGTCGATATCTTGATGTGACCGGCTGCTCTGATCGGTAGTTTTCAACACCAGGCGAATGCCGGAGTAGTACCCTACCAAACGGGCCACGGATCGCGCGCGATCTGTCCTTCCTCTTCCTTGTCCTATCCTATCCCCTTACACACACACACTTACACTAACATGCACTACACTACCACATTACCCCGGGAAACCGGTCGGGAGCTTAGAGCTTGTCCCGGCTGGGGCGGTGCCCCGCTGGTGGGAGAGTCCTGGTTAGGGGGAAACCTCACTAGCCGACGGTAGGTTGGCGCCGAATCTCGCCATCAAGCGGGGGAAGATCACCGCCATCTCCGGAGAAAAAAAACATGCACCACACTAACGGGGCTAATGAACAAAGCAGTTGACGCGCCCGGAAACATGAAAAAATCAATCAATCACAAAATCGTGGAAGCTCTCACGAAGGTGTCGGCAGCGGTAGTAGTGCTCGACTGCTGACAGAAAACTACTTCTCTGCTTGTTTGTTCTACATCAATTTCTAAGAAGTTTTCGGTAATGAATTGATATAAAAACAAGCAAAGAACATGACTAAAATATTATTCATTAAAATCTGTTCATTTTCCTGCAGCAGCCAACAGTTTATAAGTACGTTTCAATGTACTTGAAAGAAAGTATAAAATTCAATAATGTATACCACGTTAATGTGCATTAACGTATATAGTAGATTTTTACCTAGTAAAATATATATTTTTGAAAGGTAAATCACAAGTAGTCAAGTCGGTCGCTATATAGATTAAAGTTAATAAAACACATTTCACTCCAGCCTATTAACTTCGTTTTACTTTGTCAACATTTCAAATAAATTCTCCTCGCGAATATTCGTGCTTTCTTTCGTAACCATATAGTGCGGATCGAGCAGGCGCTTGCCAGCTCAACGTAGCTGCAGTATTTATTGCGCTCGTGGGCTGCGAAATCTCTCGGTGAGAGCCGTTCTAGGACAGGAGCGAATTCTCTGGAGCGTCGTTTAATCCGTGGCAGCGCTGATGAGTCAACGTGGAAACAAACGAAATCTGGCTTCCAAAACCAATTTATTTACGCTGGTAAGCTTTGAAGCTTTGTATGTGGAGAATAATCCACGTACAATAGCGCAACTGTATTGTTATTACATTTTTCCCCATTTTATTTATAAAATTAAAATGTGTAAAGAAAAGTAACGAAAAAATATATAGTCAGTAAAAAAAATTAGGACTGATAATACTACAGTGTACACTGTGGTAATATTGAATTTAAAAATTCAAAATTAATTTGAACCAAATTACCATTTATAGGCAAAAAAATGAAATACACTACACACCCTACTATTTGAAGTCTTCTGCTTCTTGCGACCTTGCGCTTAATTCAGTTGCGGAATAAAAAATTGTACTTTAGATAAATAAATTTTGGTGTCAAATTCCTTGTTAAATAGTGAATATTTCTCAATAAAAATAACACTAACAAAAACCTATGGTATCAATGATGACAATCATAACATTATTCTGATTTTATGCAATAATGGAAAGATTTCATGGTGAGTCCCTGCAGCCCAAGATTAAGCTATTTCACCTGATTCAAATTGAAGAGGTGGATTCCAAAACCGACTAAGTCAGAAATGTAATTTTTCCGGTAGAAGATTTTTTTGGCTTTAAACACATGAGTAAGCACGTTTTGAAAAAAAAACACAGTTTTTTCGGCTTAATAACTTTTTGACTAAGTGCATACTTTATTTAATAATAATACTATATACTTTATATATATATAATATATATATATATATATATATATATATATATAAATATATATATAATATATATATATATATATATATAATAAATACTTTATTTCCTTTTATACCATGTTAGATTCATTAACTAGAACTTATAAACAGGAATAACTTTGAAATAAAAAGTTAACTTGGTTTCGGAATCCACCTCTTCAATTTTATGGCCTCCAGAACCAGAGGTCTACGTCTTGAAACGTTATCGTCTAAAACTTCAAGTGACGTAATTGTGCTTAAAATCAGGATCGAAGAAACGTATAAATGACAAGTGGGTATTGCCGTACTTGGGGGTCATATTATTTTGATTATTGTATTTAAGTTTTCTAAAAGAAAAACATGATAACAGTATAAAATATGTAGTTTATTTAACACTTTTAATTAATAATTATATAAACACGTTAATACTTTTTCTATATACTTTTTACTTGCCATAAACAGAAGAGATCACTTCAACGTCAGATTTTAAACTTTTAGGGTTTTCATTAGCATTTTTCGAGGTTAAGTCCAATGTACTCGCAAGCTGCAGCGTAATCTTCTTTCGCGCGTCACTGAAAGATTAATCAGTTTTTTCATTCCCTCGTTTACCTCGGAACCCTCGAACAATAAACAGGTCCAATAAAGGTTTTTTGGATACAATGGTATACAGTTTTGAAAATATTTGAATATTTTGATCATATTTGAAAATTTTGAAAATTTTGAAAATGTGCACACAATTTCACTTTTTCCCATAGCACATCATACGCAGTTTTTAACTGTTTTTTTTTACGTAAAATAAAAATAACAGTCAGCTCGCTATAAACACATTGCGCGAGGTCACAACTGCACATCGTGCGCGAAGTTGGAATATTGAATAATGTTTCTGTTCGATTTCAAAAATATTTTTTTCGATCAGTTTGATGGTGGTAACAAATGTGTAAAATTGGAATTTTTTCCAATTTTTGTCAAAATTCGTGGTGGGTAACTCACCTGGAATATTTTTGCTTGTGTACAACTCTCCACCGTACTCATCTCTTCTGACCCTGCTTGACACATACACGTATATGAAAGACCATGGATCTTTTGATGCTCAGCAATACTATCTCAGAGGTATTTTCAAGTAAAGAATAAAAGTGACGTCTTAAACATTCAAAAATTACTACATTTAACAATTGATTTCTAGCGTTTACCGTAGGATTGGCAAATGTTTGATGCTTTATACAAATTTTAATAAAATGAAATTCATAATTTTTTGTCTACATTGCTAATTACTAATATTATATATCTAAAATATTATGTGAGTAAATCTATCAATATTTAGGACATTTTAAAGGGATGAACAGAGAAACCTAGACTGCGGATAAAAGCCCATCCTTTCCATGGACAAACTCTGAAGCAACTCCGAACGAAAAGTGACAGCATTGGCGGCTTAGTTACAATTATATTGTAAAAGAGTGCACATAAAAACATTTTAAACAGTTGTAATTTACGAAGTGAAACATTAGTTGTTGATTTTAGCTGTTAACAATAAAATTGAAAATAAAACAAATGCCAATAAAACTATTGAGCTATCTTAAAAGTACAGTTTTATTATCAAATAGCTCGGCCCATCTTAAAATTATCTTTCACAAGAACAATTAGCTGACCTGGATGGCCGAGGTGGCTAAGAGCGAGAACAGACTCAGCGCTTCGGTCCGAAGGGTCGCGGGTTCGAGTCTCGCCTTGGGCATGGTTGTTTGTCCCTTGTCTTTGTACGTATGTGTTATCGCTGAGGGCCTCGCGTTCTGCTGACCCCAGATCAGAGAAGCCGCAAGTGTGTTGGTGTCTAGTGTTTGGTTGAATATGCGTCCCATCGGACGTAAAGGGTAACCGGCTGTCGGCTGGATAAAAACCCTAGAAGAAGACTTTCAAACAAAGTAAATTACTTTCTATTGTTTACAAAAGAGACAGCCATAAACTTCATTTACCGCACCCAGCAAACCAACAATTCGTCACCTTTCTTCCGGTTTAGCAGGCGATATTACGACTTAAACGACTTCCATTAATCCGGCAGCTCTAGTCGGAGAGGACAGTGTGAGTAAACGGGCCCCATTCGGGTCCTAATATCACACCTCCGTTGAGCCGCGCGCGGCCGGGCCGAGGCGACGGGCACACATGAAGGTGGGCCGCAAATTACATCCATATTTCATGACTGCCTTTCACAGCTCTCACGCGCGCGCGTGAGGCATTGGCCCGTGAGGCGCGGCGGGGTGGCACCTGGAGCGGCGAAAAGCAGCGCCCGCGCGGAAGCCCTCAACCAGGCGCGCCAAACCGCGCCGCACCAGCTACTCGTCCGCCAGGGACCCTGCCTCCGACGGGCACGGGCACTTCCCTGACTCTGCACTCGTTTTCCTAAAAATCCAGAAACGGGTGTACACGCACAATTGATTGATTGATTGATTTTTCCTGTTATCAGGCGCGTCAACTGCTTCGGTCATTAGTCCGTTAGTGTAGTGCATGTTTTTTTTCGAAAGATGGTGGTGATCTTCCCCGCTGGATGGCGAGATCCGACGCCGACCTACTGTCGGCTAGTGCGGTTTCTCCTAACCAGGACTCTCCCACCAGTGGGGCATAGCCCCAGCCGCGACAAGCTCTAAGCTCCGACCGATCTCCCGGAATATGTGGTAGTGTAGTGCATGTTAGTCTGTGTGTGTGTAAGGGAGACGATAGGTCAAGGAAGAGGAAGGACAGATCGCGCGCGGTCCATGGCCCGTTTGGGAAAACCACGGAAAACTACTCGATCAGAGCAGCCGGCGTAGAATACACGCACAAGCTGAAGCGGTGCGAGGTGGTGTCGTATGCTATAATATGTTTGCCAGTTTTTTCTATCAAACAACTGATAATTTTATTATGTTTATACTCTTCACTACTTTTTACTATTTCATCTTTATTTTCTTAGTAAATTCTGAATTATATAAACATATTTGTTGAGTGACAGGAATATGTTTGAATAACGAGTTCTTTCCTTGTTTTCGTTTTGTAGTTGTGTAATTAAATCATTCATTTATTTATTGTATTTAACTATAATGTAAAATAAATTAACAAGTCTCCATAAGCTAACGTTCTCGCTTACGGACGTACAGCGCTTTTAACTTGTGTGATAAACACGATTACAGAAACAAGATACTTTTGATTCAATTTTATAATTTACTTTCTATTGAGAATTTGAAATCGAAATGATGTATTGTTTCATTTTAGTGGATATTTCTTTGCTTTAAAAAGAAAATGGAATTAATGTAACTAAATGTGGGGTAATAACTGTCATGCAACTTCTAACACTGGGCCAGCTATCCAGTGACGTAACGCCACTCAGAAGATTGATTGATTGATTATTTCGTGTTTTCGGGCGCGTCAACTGTTTTGGTCACTAGTCCGTTAGTGTGGTGCATGTTTTTCTCTCGGAGATGGCGGTGATCTTCCCCGCTGGATGGCGAGATCTGGCGCCGACCTACCGTCGGCTAGTGGGATTTCCCTAGCCAGGACTCTCCCACCAGGGGGGCGCCGCCCCTGCCGGGACAAGCTCTAAGCTCCCGACTGGTCTTCCGGAATATGTGTTAGTGTAGTGCATGTTAGTGTGTGTGTAAGCGGTAGAGGATAGGACAAGGAAGACGAAAGAAAGATTGCGCGCGGTCTGTGGCCCGTTTGGTAGGGTACTGCTCCGGCATTCGCCTGGTGTAGATCGGAGAAACCACGGAAAACTACCGATCAGAGCAGTCGTCTGCTAGAATTCTCCAGACAGAGACTGAATTCGACCTAGCTGAAAAGCTACTGTCGAATATCCTGCCGCCGTGGGAGTGGGAACCTAGGACCACCCGGTCAGAGGCGCTGCAGTGACATCAGTTGATGCACTGAGCTACCGCTCCCAGTGCCAGTCAGAAGAGATTTGTACAACCTTTACTTTATGCCTGCCTTGAACAAACGCTCAGCAGACGTGGCCTCCGCGCGCACAGCGACGCTCAGTGAGCTCTAAAGAAGACTAGCGATAATAACAAGCAAAAAAAAAAGTCAGAGCCAAAGACTTGACACACGTGTTTCTATGTATTTCGACGCACAAAATCCTAATATAAAGCCAAAATTGCGTCATGACCCTTCAATTTTGTTGAATCGCGAAAACATCGTAACATTGTATTTTTTTGTTTTGGGGGTGTGATGGCATCCCCAAAGACTTGACACATGTTTCTCTAAGTATTTGAACGCGCTGAATCGCAATCTGAAGCCAGATTTGCGCCACCACACCGCAGTTTTTTAATAAAAATCTAAAATTGACTAACTACAATCTGTCGGTGTTTTTTGCGATTTAAAAAATGGAGGGTTGCGCCGCTATTGTGGCTTCAGATTCGGATTCAGCACGTCAAAATACATGGAGAAATATGTGTCAAGGTTTTGAGTCTGACAACGTTTTGTGCCTGCATAATTTGTGCAGGCATCGAAATAGTTTTCTTAAAAAAATCCCGGTATTGTGCGCTCGCCTTCAAGCTTTAATTGAATTTGAATTAGAATTTCAATTTTAATTTTACTAGTCCTTTTTGATAAGCTATTTTACTGAAGAAAATGTTTGAATTTCTTTTACATTTTTATTGCGTCTTCTTTTACTCCGTTAGGAAGATTCATGTTAATAATATGTATTGTCTATCAAAATTGTCTGTTTGATAAAATTATTACCTATTCGTGTAACTTCAAGCCTATTCGATAAAATCATGACCACAACATGTATGTATTAACAATGTAAATTTTAATATTTTAGAATTTTGATTCTTTTATCATTCTTTTGTATGTATCATGTGTGTTTTACAATTTCTTCATTTGCGTTACTTTTGTAGCTAACGATGTGTACAAGGCCTGAAAATGAAAGAAAATCATCTTGCAAAACGTTGCTACAAATTAATGATGTTTTTGATATAAAGGTTGATTAAGTTGAAAGAACAACTTTTGTGTTTTAATTATTGTCTGTCTATAAATCATATGAAACGTATTAATTAACTAGTAATAAAAATATTTCTGTTTGGTAATTTTGTCTTTTAGCAGTTTGTGCATTTCTATTTTTAGAGGACCGGTAGTGGTAGCTCAGTGCATCAACTGATGTCACTGCAGCGCCTATGACCGGGAGGTCCTAGGTTCGAGTCCTGATGGCTGCAAGATTTTCGACACCAGCTTTTCAGCTAGGTCGAATTCAGTCGCTGTCTGGAAGAAAATTCTATCGGCCGGCTGATCGGTAGTTTTCTGTGGTTTCTCCGATCAACGTCCCGCGAATGCCGGAGCAGTACCCTACGAAACGGGCCACGGACCGCGCGCGATCTGTCCTTCCTCTTCCTTGTCCTATCCTCTCCCCTTACACACTCACTTACACTAACATGCACCACACTACCACATATTCCAGGAGACCGGTCAGGAGCTTAGAGCTTGTCCCGACTGGGGTGGTGCCCCGCTGGTGGAGAGTCCTGGTAGGGAAACCCACTAGCCGACGGAGGTCGGTGCCGGATCTCGCCATACAGCGGGGCAAGATCACCGCCATCTCCCGAGAAAAAACATGCACTACGGTTACGGGGACTAATGACCGAAGCAGTTGACGCGCCCGGAAACACGAAAAATCAATCAAACTGAAGTTTGCCACAGCGACAGCAATGTAGGTGGTTCGGTGTCTTTGCGTGGAGTTTGGGCCTGTAGGGAAAGACAGGTTGGGAGAACATCAATAATCTTGACTTGAGTGTTGGTGGCTTCGATGATTCATTGATTGATTGCGTGTCAGCTGCTAAAGTCATTATTTCCGTAAGTACAGTTCATATTTTTTGCTTGCGAGTGGCGGAAGTCTTGCCCACATGGATGGTGAGATCCTGCGCCGCTCTACCCTCGACCAACGGGTTCCACAACTAGGTATCTCCCCCAGCAAAACACAGCTTCAGTCAGGACAAGCTCTAAGCACTTGAACTGTCTCCCGGCATGTAAGATGGTGTAGTGCATGCTAGTGTAAATGTGTGTAAGGTTGAAGATAGGACAAGGTCAAGGAAAAAGAAGGAAAGATCGCGCGCGTCCCGTGGCCCGTTTGGTAGGGTACTGCTCCACCATTCGCCTGGTGTTGATCGGAGAATCTACGGGACACTATCGATCAGGGCACCGGCCGAGGAATCCCTCCAGACAGCGATAGAATTCGACCTAACTATCTGGCTAATGCCGATAATCCTTCCACCGTAGGGTTTAGAACCCAAGGACCTCCGGTCAGAGCCACTGCAATGATATCGCGGGTTTCGAATCCCGCCTGAGGTGTAGATGGTGTAGTATCGAGGTCGTGGCATAGTTAGATTAAATGTTTCTGTGTAGTGGTTAGGTTGAGGCTTTACTGCTAGCTAATTCACAATAGATTGAGTATTTTGTGTTTCCAGGCACGTCAATTGCTATGGTCTTGTAAGTGTTACTCATATTCTTCCTTGGGTGTTCCTCGCTTGGATGGTAAATCTGCTGCGTTGGATAGCGAGGTTTTCTCCTACAAACTGTATCCCACCACGGAGGCATCTCCAGCCGGGACAAGAGCTCTGTGTTCCCAATTGTAATTTAGAATAGTTCATTTATGTAACTTGGCCCCTCCCATACATAACTAGCCTCCTCGCTGTCGGCTCCTAATTCAGTATTAATTTGTGTACATCCCGCGCCGCCTGCTCGTCCTGTCCTGATCGACCACGCACCGCATCACACGGCAACGCACAGCTACAATGAAGCCCAGGTGGATTGTTTATTTTTATTTATTTACGACAAAAACAGTTAAAAACTGTGTAAGACGTGCTTTGGAAAGAAGTGAATATTGTGCACGTGTTTTCAAAATTCTGTGATCCCTACTATACTATGCCAAATACTACTTGAATTAGAAAAAACGCTCGGATGTAATAAAATCTATTTCCAAGGATAAATCAGCAATAAATTTTGGGCTCTTATCCAGCATGTCCTTCGTCAAGGAATAATACTTCCTGACGCGACCACATGGAAACAATAAATATATTTCCCACTGAATTCTAGAAGAGTGCACAGATAACGAAGTTACATTTATCTCCAGAAGGAAAACAAGGGGCCATCTCAACATTTGCTTAATGGATTAGGAAAACTGGACGTAAAACCTGATCGACATGGGGATCATTGACCCGGAGGCTGCAGTACAATACTTGTTACTGGTTGTTTACATTTATACAGTCCAAATGGTAAAGATGGGAAAATCATTTAACTGAACTGATCTTGGGTATCATAGATCACAGCAAACGTTCAACTACGTAATACAGTGGAGCTAGACTTTCACCGCGGCTAGCATAAGAAAATATCACGATTTTCAGCACTCAAAAGAATTTCAGTTTACTGGGAACTTCGATACAATATTGATATCATCGAAGAGATCAAAGTAAAAGGAGTTATCTGTAAAGACTAGAGGGCAGGTAACTATGAAACATTTGTCGTATTGTATGTCTAAAGATACTGTAAGAGATTTAGAATAGGTTATTGCCTAGTAATTTTTATAACAAATGTGCCAATCTCATAGGTCACAGGTCATAGGTCACCCGTAGCACCAAATACCTTTCCATGATATCTTTATTTCAGATTGTGCGCTTGAATAAATAGCTTTTTAAACCTTAATTATATTATAATGCATCTCATTTTTTGTCATGATATTTACTCTGAAAATGGCTAAGACATGTAAGATGTAGTCTCTAAGAAAAAAAGATATAAGATTATGATCATGCATTTTGACTTCAAAAATTGTTTCAACTGATATGTAACTTCCTAATTCCCTTCAAAATTTATACAATACGATGAACGTTTGACCACAAATCCCCCCCCCCTGCATTTGGGAACTTTTTCTTATTTTTATATGTAGTATGAAAGTTATTATTCACCAAACGCATTTCAAGGTTCATAAAAGTATTCTTAATGTAAAACTATCAAGTTAAATGTTTAAAAAAAATTATTAAGAAAATGTCAACTGAGATAAGTTAACTTTCAACTAACAACTACCATAAACTACAGAACGATGATTTTGTCGTTATAGGTTTGCAATATTGACGACATTTAACAGCGGGGGAACCGCCCTAATGAAAACATAAGTTTCATTGAATCACGAAGCAAACTCCCAAACCTGTCGGCCTGACGCAAACTTTCGATTTGCCCCAGGCTGGTTCCCAAGCACAGCAGGCGCCAGACAATACATATTGGAGAAGTTGCTGGCGGCGCGTTCACTTGCACTGGTAATGAATTTTCAAGAGACATAAACATACGAGAGCAAACCCCAGTATCCGATAGTATTTACGGAGAGTTACGAAAGAAATAGAAGAAATTTCACTTTTTCAGTAAAGTAATATTTCAAGTGAGCACAGTTCAGTTATTAAGAAAATAGAAAAAAACGAGTAAGAGGTGTTTGGAACTGAGGGAGACCCTGACAAATCCAATGGGATTCGGTAGTATTTCTAAATAGCACAGATTAAAACTCCCTTTCTAGAGCTAGGTATCTCACAATTACTACACACAACAACCCATAATTGCACACAATAAGTACACGCAACATTAGTCTCACAATAGTAACAGACTTAAGTCTCCCAATAATTAAATCAATTGACTTTCTAAAACAATTCATTTTTGTTTTTTTCTTTATTCCACAATTCTGCATGCACGTATAAATCTGCAAATAATATTTTTGAATTTTATAAATTCGTTTCATTTATTATAAAATAATTAAATGTATATGAATTAACTAAACAATACTTAAAAATATGTAATACCTTACTATAAATAAAACGGGTAAAATTATGTAAACACATTTTTATTCTCTTACTGTCATAAGATTAAAAGGCCCGTTCATATCAACAAAGAACCATAAATGGAGGGCACATGGAAAATTAAATTCGTACATGTTTTCAGAATTTTAAGCAGTCATGGACTGACTAAGGATGAGTGCAAAGACTATCGAGGACAAGTGCGAGGACTGACTAGGAATGAGTGCGAGGACTGACTAGGAATGAGTGCGAGGACTGACTAGGAATGAGTGCGAGGACTGACTAGGAATGAGTGCGAGGACTGACTAGGAATGATAGGAATGAGTGGAGGACTGACTAGGAATGAGTGCGAGGACTGATAGGAAGAGTGCGAGGACTGACTAGGAATGAGTGCGAGGACTGAGGAGAGTGCGAGGACTGACTAGCAATGAGTGCGAGGACTCGTGAGGGACGAGTGCGAGGACTGACTAGGAATGAGTGCGAGGACTCGTGAGGGACGAGTGCGAGGAGTGACTAGGAATGAGTGCGACGACTCGTGAGGGACGAGTGCGAGGACTGACTAGCAATGAGTGCGAGGACTCGTGAGGGACGAGTGCGAGGACTGACTAGCAATGAGTGCGAGGACTCGTGAGGGACGAGTGCGAGGAGTGACTAGGAATGAGTGCGAGGACTCGTGAGGAACGAGTGCGAGGACTGACTAGGAATGAGTGCGACGACTGTGAGGGAGGAGTGCGAGAGTGACTAGGAAGGTGCGAGGACGCGGGGCGAGGCGAGGACTTGCGAAGGACGAGGGCGGGCCGAGAGGCGCGGAGTGGCGTTGGGCGAGGATGCGGGGGAAGAGGCGAGGCAGCAGGGGGCACGGGGATGCGGGAGTGTGGGGGCGTGGAAGGGATGTGGGCAGGGGCGGGGCTGGGGGCGCTGGCGCCGCCGTGGCGCGGAGCGTGAGCCCTCGCAGGCGCCGCGGCGCGCGCCCTCCTCCAGACGTCATCTCCTCTTTACAGAGTCTTCCGCCTCTCATGTCTCCCTCAATGCACCAATATTTGCTTTTCTCACTCCATGAGATTTCTGTGAAGCCCCGGGCGGAGGAGAACGAAGAAGCGCAGGCAATGCCGAGGCAATGGCGTCGTCTGCAGGAAAATGGAAGGCGCGGTGACGTCGAAGGGATCGATGGTGAGGTGCTGCAGGCAGGGACATAGGAGCGGGTGGTTGGTTGATTGGTTCTTAGTGATTCCGGGTCAACTACTGAGGTCATTGGTTCCGTAGGAGTTGTTTTTTCTAGGAGTAGTTTTTTCTCCCCGGGAGGTAGCGGTGATCTTCACCCGCTGGATGACGAGATCCGGTGCCGACCTACCGTCGTCTAGTGGGGTTTCTCCCAACCTGGATTCTCCTACCAGCGGAGCACCTCCCCAGCCAGGGCAAGCTTTAAGCCACCGACCAGTGTCCCGGCATGTGTGATAGTGTAGTGCATGTTAATGTAAGTGTGAGTGTGTAAGGGGATAGGATACGACAAGGAAGAGGAAGGAAAGATCGCGCCTGTTTGTTAGGGTACTGCTCCGGTATTCGCGTGGTTGATCGAAGAAACAAAGGCAAACTAGCGATCAGAGCAGCCGGCCGCTAGAATTCTCCTCCAGACAGCGACTGAATTCGCTGAAATGGGTGAGGAGGAATGTGAGAGTAAGCGCAAGGCAGTGGAGGAGTCCATGCCCTTGAGGCTAGTGGGGCTGAGAGATAATGATGTGGACGATGGGAATGGCCGGGAGAATGACAGCGGTGAAGCTTCAGTGTTGATGGTGACAACTGCTGGAGTTGGAAAGCGGACGTATCTGTTGGACTGAGTTCGGAAAAGACAGTCCTGCGGGTTGGTTGGTTGCTTGCTTTTTTCGTGTTGCTGGGCGCGTCAACTGCTTTGGACACTAGTCCCGTTAGTGTAGTGCATGTTTTTTCTCGAGAGATGGCGTTGGTCTTTCCCCGCTGGATGGCGAGATCCGGCGAAGGTTGACGATAGGACAAGGTCAAGGAAGAGGAAGGACAGATCGCGCGCGGTCCGTGGCCCGTTTGGTAGGGTACTGCTCCAGCATTCGCCTGGTGTTGATCGGAGAATCCACGGAACACTACCGATCAGAGCAGCCGGCCGCTAGAATTCCCCTCCAGACAGCGATAGAATTCGACCTAACTATCTGGCTAATGCCGATAATCCTTTCACCGTAGGGTTTTGAACCCAAGGACCTCCCGGTCAGGGCCACTGCAGTGACATCGCGGGTTTCGAATCCCGCCTGAGGTATAGATGGTGTAGTATCGAGGTCGTGGCATAGTTAGATTAGATGTATTTGTGTAGTGGTATGGTCGAGGCTTTTCCATCAACTCTAAAGAAATTATCTGCCCTCCCCCTCATAACCCACGCCCTACTTAGAAGTAGGTAGAACAATGATAGATGTTGGTGGTTCGTCTGCGAAGAGGATTAGTAAAGCACAGTCAATGTGTCCACGAACAGCGGCGTGCCTGTCTCCCGGCAGTCACCTTTATGCCCGTCTCTAATAAATTGTGAGAATCACCAGAGACCTTGGTTCAAAAGCGGTTGTGTATGTACTGGCCGCTTCGGTCCTCGCCGCTGTGGGTTTCTGCGGGGCGAGTAAGCGGGAGGCTAATACAAGTGCATCAGATTGCCAAAGGGGAGGCGCATCAGTAACGCCCTAGCAAAAATATACCGACGTAAATAATAATAATAATAATAATAATAATAATAATAATAGCAACAACAACATCAACAACAACAACTTCTATAATAATCACTTTCTGTCTCCACTCTAGTACTTCGATAGTACGCACGCATTACAGAGATATTCATCTCTTTAGACCATTTCATGCGTTGTCCTATCAGACTTGAAGTGGCGGAAGACATAGCACATGCATCCGAAACAGATGGAGAATTCTCTGTGGTCACCATGACTGGTGCGGCGCCGCTCCTGTTATCAGTACCAGGTCCACCTCTACCCACTCATCCAGGTAACACATTTGACACAGAAGGCCCGGTGTCAGAACCTCCTACGCGGTCCTGCAAATACCGATCGCCCGCGACTTTATTTCTCAAAATTCGTCTCCTCATTTCGGGCTGTTGCATTTTAAAGAGCTACTGCCATCATTTTTACAGCCGCCCCTTTCATGAGAAACAGACGCTGTCGGAGTACCGCCCCTAACATGGGGAACTGACGTGTCCATTTGCTTGGTTTCTTATTCGGGTACCTTCCCCTAGACAGGCTGGCTTCCCTCCCGCCTAAAGAGCCCTGTCTGCTCTACAAACCCTCTTCACCACATCGAAGGTCTTCTTGGTAAAATCCTCTTCCGGAGCTCCCTTCTCGGGATCTTCTTCTTGGTGTCGAGGTCCTCTTCTTGAGTACTTCTTCGTCTGACCCCTCTCCTTCGACCTGTCCGGCAAGGGAGGCCCTACCAGTAGCTACGCTACCGCCGGCATAGCTCTCAGGTTCACAGGGGCACACAAGCTCCACCACCAACGTCAAGGTCATATACTCCCCAGGTGGGAAAATAATAATAATATTAAGGGCAGGGTTGCCCCAAAGTGGCTACTTTGGAGGCGTCGGCCCACGTGCCAAGTGCCGACTCTGTGATTTTCTGGGAGCCTAATAACTTCCAGGCGAATGCCGGTGCAGGGTGCCCCCTCGTCTGCGAGCAGTCCGCCCCCCCGGCTCTCGAACCCAGGCTCGCCGCCCTCCGTGGCACAGACTGTTGTGACGCTGCGCTGAGGAAGCTGTAGATTGAAATCCTGCGTAGAAATGGACGCATTTATAATTGTCTCGTCATCCTTCATTATTATCCTATCAACTCATAATTATTAAGTCAAGGTTAACAACCTTATTTAATTAACTGATACAGCCAAAAAAGCCGATCATCGTAATGAATAAAAACACGTTAATCTCTCCGGATTGAGTATGACTCGGCCTCGGAGGTTAATGCGTAAGTGTGGTCATAAATGGCTCATAGAAAATCAAATCGGTTTTAAACAAATTAAAATGGGGTGATGGTGATGATGGTGGTGGAGGTTGCGCTGGTTACGCTGGTTGTTGTTGTGGATGTGGTGGTGTCTGAGAAAGGTCATGAGGGTACTGGTTCAACGGCGGTTGTCCTGGCGGCGGATAGTTTGGCGCTCCGCAGCCACAATAAATCAATATTGCCGTTCTCGGAAACGAGACCTTTCTTCAGCCACCACTAGGTTTCTGGATGCAATTCCCTACTGCTTTTGCTAGTCCCTTTGAAGTCCCTCTGGGGGAGAAGGGTTGTAGTTTCTTTATCTCTCTCGCAATGTATACTTAAGGGAGAACTCTGTGAACTGTGGACAGAACATTATGTTCAATGCATTAAACTTGAAAATATTTGGTTTTCATTTTTCTTCCCGTTGTGTTAAAAGACTAATACTAATTTATGATTCGAAAAACTAGTTTAACAAAATTCGTATTAAAAAACTGCAAGTTATTCATATTGTGGTAATAATTGACAATTCTATTTTACTCATTTATCCTTATATTGCCGCAATTAATCAACTAGAAAGTTTGAAGTGCTTTCGTCCCGTTTTAGTTTCAACAAAACCAAAAAACTTCTATATTAGATTCTTTTAATCATGCAATATTAACAATAGCAATAATAACAAGAGCCTCCGCTCCAAACTCCACGTCATTAGGCCTCTCTGACTGTCCGCACTCTTGCCTGGATGGTTCCTCACTCGTGCTCTGGGGCGCAGGTGCTTTCCTATGAGCACCATTCAATTTTTTAAGATATAACGAAGAGAAATAGTGTAATATCCTATATTATTGACTAGCAGGACCCGCCAGAAGTTCTTCTGCCTTCCTTCTCCCTCTTTCTCCTTCCCTCTCTCTTCCTCCGTCTCTCTCTTCGTCGCTCTCTCTGCGTCTCATTTTCCGTCTCTCCCTCTCTCCTTCTCTCCCCGTCTCTTCCTCTCTCCTTCTCTCCCTCTCTCCTTCTCTCACTGTCTCTCTCCTCGTCTCTTTCTCCCCGTCTCTCTCAGTCTCTCTCTCCCCGTCTCTCTCTATTAGGGGGATGCCGTTGGTTTTGTTACTTACGCAGGAACTCTGAAAAAATAAAAAATATTTTTTTACTAAAAGTGCAAACTATTTGATTACATTGTTCTTCCTGTTTTCATACTGTGCGTACCGGCACAATTTTCATGCTGACTGTTTTACTTCGTACGGCATACCTCACGTCATGCGACAGCAAGAGACCGCTCGCCTATAAATACTTGTTATTCATCTGTTGAGTTATGGAAAATAAACTTCCTTATACTCTTAATAGTAAGCCATCCGGTAAAGGAGTAAATCGCCGATTGCTGCGAGCGTTGGGGGCTATGTTTAGCTATGGTGTATTATGGCTTGTGTGTACGGGTGATTGGATTGACGGATTATTTTGTGTATCTGGGATCGTCAACGGCTAATGTCACTAGTCTCGTAAGCGTAGTATATATTTTTACCAGGAAATGCTGGCGATCTTTCCCCGCTGGATGGTGAGTTCTGGGCCCGGCCAGCACGTAGGATAGCGGGATTTTTCCCTACGAGGTATCTCCCACAGTCGGTCATCGTTCCTGTCTTGACAAGATCTGAGCTTTCGGCGTGTGTTGAACGTATGGAAATCAAGTGTATGTGTATGTAAGGGGAGAGAAGAAGACAAGGAAGGGGAAGAGAAGATCGCGCTCTGCCCGTAGCTCATTTGTTAGGGCATTCGGGGCTTCGGCATTCTCCTGGTATTGATCGGAGAAACCAATGAAAACTACCAATCAAAACAGCCTATCTCGCAAGAATTGTCCGCCAAACAGCGTTTGAACGCGGCCTAGTTATGAACCTATTATCCGAATAAAAGAAGAATGTGGTTGACAGTTGCCGGTAACATGGTGACGCCAGCTCCGTAACCTAGGCAACAGCGAATCAGAAGTATCGCCATTTGCCTTATGTTGTCACGTTTGAACTGCGAAATGAATCGCGAATTCTCGGTACATCCGATAGCAGAAAGCAGTAGTTCGGAAGAGAGTGAGAGTGCTGACAGTGCGTCAGATATCAGTGGAGTGTTTCCCTTATAAAGGAATAATTTTAAAATGTTTGTGTTTTTAATATGCAGTGACCACAAGTAAATATTTACGAAGTCTGGCAAACTATCGTTGAACAGTGCAGTTTGGGAGTAATTGGCGAAGGATGAGAAAATGTAAGTTACTTATTTATTTTTATTTCTTTTACGTGTAACGATTTCTCCCGATTTCTCTCAGCTGTTCGTCTTATTGTTCAAAGCACGTGGTAGAGCGCGCAGTTGGCGAAAACGCCGCCCCATCCACACCGAACTGTCAACCACAGTCTTCTTTTATTCGGAGATTAGTGTTGAAACTTCTGCCACCGCTGGGACTCGAATCCTAGGACTACTCGATCACAGACACATCAGTTGATGCTCTGAGCCATGTAAGCCGGTCCGGTGATTGGAAAATCGCAGGTTCAATCTCCGCGATGTGCAGGAGACTCGCTTGATGATTCGGCGATTTGATGGCGCATGCTGCGGTGGATGCCGAAGGTCGTCTCGGCCCATCGTTAGTTTCCCTGTACTTTCCCTGATTCCCTGGTGACGATGGCGAAGGCCGTCTTGTCTCGTCATTGGTTTCCTGCTGCCCCCCTGATTCCCTGGTCAAAGGTCGGCTTGATTCGTTATTGGTTTCCTGTAGTTTCCCTCATTCCCTGGTGGCGATGTCGAAGGATGTTTGGTTTCCTGTAGTTTTCCTTATTCCTTTGTGACGATCACAGCTGCCCGGGGATGGCTAGAGTGAAAACTTAGTCGCTAGTAGATGGATTTCAATGTTAGAGCCGGGCAAGCTTTATTTTTTGGTGTCTCAGAAAAAGAGAACAGAGACCAAATTTTATATTCCACTTACAAAAAAATATATTTCGGGTTTATTGGGTGTTAGTTTATGGTATAATGTTATATATTTTTGTAGAGTGATCGAGAAAATTGATCTATGTACCAAAAATAACAATTGTGGGAAACGAAATAACTGAGATTCAATAACATGCAAACGCGCCGCATTTTGTAGCAGGTTATAATAAAATAAAAAGCTTTTGGGTTTCAGAGCCAATAGCACTGCATTTACCTTGGCCATTACATCGCTTTGAGATGAAAAAAGCAAATCAGAACTTGTGTCACTTGGATCAATTTGCTCAACAACACTACATGAGTATAGTGCAATATTTAGTTGAAGTTATATGTTGAAAACTGTTACTAGTAGGTTTTTGCGTTTTGTAGTTAAATGAAATGAATTTTCTTCTCTAATACTTTTAGAATATACAAAATATTAAATACGTTCATCAATACATTCTTTCATATAAATTATTTGCTGTTGAAGAGTTTCTATTGTCATATGTGATATGGGAGTGTAGGGCGAGCGTGTTTATTTCAAAGTTCTCTTCGTAAACAGAGCAGAGGAGAACAGTATTCTGTTGATAAATGGAATAGTCAACGGACCTCTTTTTAAACTAACTTTACGTACACCTACAAATATTCATAAAGTTTGAATAGTTGGGTCTAAGGGAAATTTTTTTCTCTGAAAGTGTCAAGTATGCATCTTGCTCAAGTATACAATTGATTTATTTCACACATAATTATATTTTTCTTGTTTACATTCCTTCGTAAAGAACATAGCAGAGAAAACATTTTCTTAAAAATACGACAGTGAAAAGTTGCAATTCCAGCACTTTAAAAAAATACTATCTGTGCGAATCTTTCCGACTGAATCATGTAGTATTTGAATATTATTTTACGTACCTTTATGTAGTTTTAGAGTTCGCGCTCAGAGGCAAAGTTGTTTTCAAGAGAGGTACAGAACGTAAAACAATGGTGATTTCCTGAGCAATCTTCTTACAAAGACTTAGAGGGTAGTTAGTAGAGTCATTGACCCCGATTGACGGGCAGGATAGTTCTGTTTACCTCGCGCTTCCTCAGCGCTCAGCCAAGTAGGTCAGGAGAGCGCGCTCTCTGCAAACACGGGCTCACATCTCCCCTCAGACGGGGAGCGGTGGCTCAGGGCATCAACTGATGTCACTGCAGTGCCTCTGAACGGCAGGTCCTAGGTCCCCGGCGGCGGCGGCAGGATTTTCGACACTAGCTTCTCAGCTAAGTCGAATTCAGTCGCTGTCTGGAGGAGAATTCTAGTGACCGGCTGCTCTGATCGGTAGTTTTCCGTGGTTTCTCCGGTCAACACCAGGCGAATGCCGGAGCAGTACCCTAAGAAACGGGCCACGGACCCCGTGTGATATTTTCTTCCTCTTCCTTGTTCCATCCTCACCCCCCCCACACACACACACGTACACAAACATGCACTACACTACCACACATGCCGGGGGATACCGGTCGGGAACTTGTCCCCGCTGGGGCGATGCCCCGCTGGTGAGAGATACCTGGTAGAGGAAGTCAACGGTACTTTTGAAATATTAATTTAGTTGTCGTTTGCAATGTCCTAAAATATAGAGACTTCACCGAAAATGGGACCAGTCCCAATTCCTGTGTTTTTGTTGCTTAATGAGGAAAAAATTAAAGGAAAAAGATCCAGACATTTTATAGAATATAATTGTTAAAATATTGCCAATGTTTGAACAAAATTATGGTAATCCATTTTTTCAATTTCTCTTTCACATTACATTTAATTCTTATTTTTAAAAGTAAACATATAATTGTAGTAAACATAAACAAGTAATTATATATTGGCGCTACATGACGCGACGGCCTTATATTTTGACACCGCCTCAAATTAAAAGCGGAAAATTCGAATATACCCTTTCGATTTTTTTCCAACTTTCAAAAATAGAGAGTGCGATTAACCCCTAACACTTACTTCACAGTTCTTTGTCACATGCGTAAAACAATTAAAAATTGAAGGCTTTCTTGAGATAAGTAATTGTTTGCAATTTAAAAACTGCCTATGATTGACGCCAAATTAAACAAAAAAGTACTTCTATTTTGGAAAGATTAAACATGACATTATTTGAAGATCTGTTTTTGGTGAACACATTTTATGAAGAAAAAAGTTTATTTTCATAGTTGTAGTTGTAGGAAAGCGCCGAAAAAATTTTAATTTTTGCAATTTTCAAAAATCAGAATTTTCAACGAAAATTAGACCTGCACCATTATCTTTAGTGTCCTATGCACTATCCAATGTCAAAAATTAATCAAAACATTTGATGCCGTTTTTGAAAAAATGTTTAAACAAAATAAAAACTTTACATTACTACATTTTACGCAAAAATAAAGGGAAAGTACTCAAATTTTAGAAAATCTTAATATGACTTTATTTCATTCTACCTTTAAAGAACATATTTTACTAAGAAACAAATCTCTATGTTTAATATTTTAGTTGTAGAAAATTCCGAAAAATTTTGAACTTTTTGATTTGAAAATTTTGAATTTTTATGAAATTAGGGCTTTTAACGGACATGAAACCTACACCATTATCTTAAACATCCTTCACAGTATCCAACAACAAAATTTAATCAGTGAGGGTGTCGCCATATTCTTGAAAATTTTGGAAATGTGTCTGGGAAAATATAATTTCGTCTCAGAAGAAAAGGGAACTAACTCGAAAAAGTCTTTTTCATTTTTAATAATTTTTAACACCTTTATTGTTTTTTTGTATTAATAAATTACTACCTCATTAGGGCGAGCTCTAATTGTTAAGTTCTTTGCACCGTTGGAGATCTATGACTCATAGACCATTTTGAAATGAGTCAATTAAAAATGTATTATGACTAAAATTGCATAGACTGATCAATTTTTCTCTGATATTAAATATAGTATTTCTTTCCAATCATCCATTTCTAAATTGAGTCTTTTTCTCCCGTTTACCTTCGCAACCGCCCTCATGTTTACTCTCTGGAAAAGTGGTAGCCAATCGCTGCATGTGGCCTCCGTGCTCTACCCAGCGCGCTCCACTTCTGTCCAACAGTCACTCGTTTTGGCAGGTTATGGAGAGGTTATTGGTGACTGTTCTCGAAGTGCCTTAAGGACTGTGGTTAATTTATTTTTAATGTAAATAGGTTCTGGATCAAATGCGTGTGCAGATATAAAACGGATATCCTGAGTGATACAAAGCCGATTAATATTTGTGTAAAGTGTGCGTAAATGAAGATTTCAATATTGATTTAATTTATTCAATAAATCCTGTGAAGTGCCGCGTAGCTGTGTAGCGTTGATTCAGATCTGTGGTAGAGTTTTGACGAATAAATAGTTAGAAATGCATTTTCACAAATGCGAATTACAGGTTTAAACAGTGTTGTGACGTGGAATTGTAGGTGTAAGGAATAGCGAAAACATTGCGTAGTGCAGAAACGTTTATTCTCAAAATTGAGTTGGAGGTGATTTTAAGAAATGGTTCGTGAAAAAATGCTTCAGATGTGTAAGTGCTGTGTCGTCCTTTTTGTGCTTCGGAGCTGAACTTCGCATCAGTGGCCTTTGTCTTCACGACGCCGTTTCTTCTCGTCGCTCCTTAATTTACCTTATTCCCGCCAGGAGATTAGAAAAATCGTTAAAAATCTAGAGCGTAGATCTACTCATTCTAATGCCGAATAAGCCTTAAGCACATATAAAAAATGTAGTTTTAACTTTTCATAGTAATATTTACGAATATTTCATAAAACTGCAATGAATAAAATCGTACGCTAATCAACAGGTCCAATACTATTTGCAGATTCAAATTGTATGCGTTAAAATTGTTTACCTTGCATTTTAGAAAAGGAAATTATCCTAGTTATAGCATTAGTTTGAATTGGTAAAGGTTTTGCAGTCTATTTTGAAAGTAAGAATACCAATTCCTGAGAATAATCGACCAGAAACTTCTAAAAGTTTTGCATATTTGCATATTGCATATTTGCATGTTCCTACTAATGCATTTCTACAAATTTTAAAATATGAACTGAGAATGTAATACAGAGATTTGATTCAAAAGGTCAGGATATTATAAAATAATATCCGATGAATTACAAGCATTGTTTCTTTAGGGTTTCAATCACTTAAAAGAATTTTGAGTAGTACAGTGAACTGTTCATAGCTAGTATAGGGTAGAGCAGGTTCCAAACCATAGGGCAGGGTAGCACAGGTACCCCTGGCAGAAGAGCAACGCTTTGGCCTGACGCCGGTGGAGGCTGGATTCGGTGAGTGTTCTGGGTGGAGCCCTTCCCGTCCCTTCCCGTGCCCTGTCCTCTGCCCTGTGCCCTTCGCAGCGGCCCTGGAAGCCCTAAGGGAGGCCAGGCGGTTTGCGTTCCTTCCTCCGGCTGCACGACGGATGACGCAGGTCTAACCGCACACGCAAACAAACCTACTACGAAACTGATGAACAGATGAGTACAGTAAATGTACAGATAAAAGAGAAATGAACGGTACAGCATAAGGGTAGAATCTGCTGTTTCCTCACACCCACTCATTTGTAGGTTGGGAGGGATAGTTCTTCCTCGTGCAGTCATTGGCTCCGCTCAGATAATGTAAGAAGGGTATTGGTCCGCCGTTAGTTTAATATATTGCTGGGTTACTGCAGTCTTTTTTAGATTCAGATGCTGAGGGTTCTCCTGTTAATTTGAGTTTAATAATAATGAAATTTCATTGCTAATTAGTATTCTAGATTTATAATGTAAATTTTTTAATTTTTTTTTTTATTTACATTAAGGATAATTAATTCATTCCAAATGTTTCCAATATCAAATGATCTTGGCAAAGATTACAATGGGCAAATGTAGGAAGATGGCTGCAGAGTCCAGTTAGTCTGTAATATTAGGGCGGTTTGCTTAGCCATAATATGGAATCCACTCTTGTGTTGGATTTCCGCTAGTGTACGTGGCAAGCATTCCGCCATTGAGAAATTTAAAAGGGATATTGAATGGGTGGAGAAACTTATTGCGCTGCGAGATGGCATTGCATCTTGCAATTCACCTGAATGGTACGTGGCCTCCCTCTGGACTATAGCCTAGGTCGTCGTTCAGTAGGGTAGGTCACATTGCCCAACTGTCGCTTTAGGAGGGACACGCCTACAAGGCTAACAGGTCAGGGTGGGTAGGTTAAGTTCTAGGGAAGTGTTTCAACTCGATTTTCCTTTCCAACAGTTCAAATTTGTTTGCGATATTCCAGTAAAATTTCACTTGCCATCTAAAGGAGAATTGGAACATTCCTTCCTTCCCGAAGGACAACCGAAGGTCTGCCCATCGTTCAGTTGTCCTTCAGCGGAAAAAAAAATAGTTGGCGGACAGCACACTTAAAACAGGGTGGAAGTTTTTCGAAACCGCTGTATAGCGTGTTGATACGTGTAAATTAATTATAAACATTTTGACGATTTTTTCTTACAGGATCATAAGTCCGCGTGAGACGTGGCAAAATACATACCAAGTCCATGTGTATACATAGCAAAAAAGCCTACATTTAAAGTAATGTAAATAGGAATATTTACTACAAGAAATTCTTATAGAGCTGCTTAATAAATACACTAAATATGCCTACCGAATAAATGGTCAATATATTATATTTTTGTTCCCAATTTTCAGCACTGATTTTATTCTGGTTTTCAGCTCTAATTCTGCTTATTTTCAGCTCTAATTCTGATTATTTTCAGCATCTTTGTGTTTCCATTTCAGCTTTATTGTATTTTTGAGAATTAGTGTAAAATAACTATAAGAAATGTAAAAAGTCAATAAAGCAAAACAAGATAAAATTTACTTCCTAATTTTTTCCTTACTTTCATCAATAAAAGTGTTTTTTAACTCTATAGCGGTACGTATTGGTTATGTGAAGAACAATGTGTGCTGATAAATTTTCTGTTTCAGGTTACCTTTAATGTGATAAGGACGTAACAATCTTAAGTCTCGTGAAAAGTGCGCCTAAGAATTTAATTTTAAGTCTCGTGAAACTGGTTTAATAAGAGCACATCTAAGATCCTCAACAGACTCTAGCATAACAGACAAGTTAAATAGTGCTAAATGTGCATTGCATGTTTGAAGAACTATGTGAAAAAGAGAAATTATGATGAGAAGGAAAGAGGGGTTTTGAGCACTTTAAAACTGACTGAATTCTGTTTGATCGGAGTACTTTATAACAATTCAAGGCGCATGGCTTTTTCTCTTTCCAATCCACATGTTTATGTAGCTGAGGCTCAAAATTCTGCCCCGCAGATAATAGACTCTCAAATTTTACACATTTGAACACCATTAAAATATCTCTAAGTGGACTAGAGTATAAACTGTTGCAACGTAGTTTCAAAAATAATTTGATTTCACTGAAAATACATTTTTAATCATTTTAATAATTTATAGAAATTTATAATTATTAGTTTAAGTCTAGAAAATTAAATTTTTTTTGGCTTTCAAATATGGACGCTTATTAAAAAAGTTTTTTGTATATCAATTATTTTGATATAAAAATTAAAATGAGAAAATAAATTCAAAATTTCAGTTTAAAATTTATTATTCATATCAAACTTACTTTGAGCTCTGTTCAAAAGTCATGGCTTATATGCTGTGAAATTGTACTATGAAAGTGTAGTTAAAAATGTAGAATTTGTATTAAGCAGATATTTTAACATTCGTTAATAGTTGCAATTTTTAAGATACCAAAATAGTTTCGTTAATTTTAATAAAGGAGAAAATGAACGTGGTTTAGAATCTTTCTCATAAGGAAGTTAAACGAATATGCTGTACTTTCGAAATACATGAACGTAACGTAACAGAAACGTAGGAGCATTATGAAATCTGTAACTGCTCCAAGCTAATATCAATGTACCTGGTGTACTAGTGTAAAGGGTGAATTTCATTTACTTTTTAAAGCATTCGTAATAAAATCTCAACTTAAATTGTTTAAAGTTGTGTAACAATAGCATTGTAAAATAGTGAATTAGATTGAAGGTATAACAGTGGAATTTTGTTGTAGAAGATACCGTATGGGGAAATTCATACAATATCTCAGACGGATAATAAATTATTATTCCTGATCTCTGGAAAAATTCCAAAATACTCTTATCTCTCTAAATGTATAACAACTCCCTAAAGGAAATAGAATTTATATTAATCTGTATCTGTTTAAAATTTATATTAACTTATATTTATATTAATTTATGAATCTGGGAAGAACTATTTACCTCTTTCCATCACTTAAAACGTTTGTTAAAATTACCAAATTGTTTACATTTGCAATTAATCTTCCTACACTTGATTAATGTTAAATAGTCTAGTTCTAGCCAAAGTCACAATATTGTGAGGAACGATAGCATTGAATTAAAATGTAAAGTTGGCAAAAGTATTACATATTAAGTAAACGAAAAGTACATTTTTTCAGTGGTCTCTTACAGTTTTGGCACAGTCTATCTAAAAGATCTTTCGAAGTTCAAAATTTCCATGGCCATAAAGGTCTGGCTTAGACGTGTTTGTAATTGTTCCTTCTTCCTGTTGCCTCAAAATTCATAATTAAAAGCTTAACAACCCTCTCAAACCATAATGACACATCTTCTGGATAAATGACTGGGTCTCCGAACATGACGTGCAGAGTGGTCATAAATAGCCAATAAGCACTAAAAATAATATTACGAATAAAGATGAAATTGATGTTTAGTGGATAAAATAATTCTGAACATATTTGTTAAATGGACATTTTTGTTGCTTTACAGAATATACGTTTTCACAAATACCAATTGCTTTCAATGCAAATACTCATTATCAATGATATGTTAAATTAAAAATTAACATTGTGACACTATTATTACCAGTGGTGGCTGCTTAAGGAAGCCAGGAAGTCATTGCTCTAACGGTGAACATGATTAAGAGAATTTTGAGAATTTGCAAGCGCATTTCACTAAGGAAATCCATTCATTGCCCCGGCTGAGTTAGTCAGCCAGCATTCCGAGCGACCCGGGAGGTCCTCGGGTTTGAGTCCCGACGGCGGGGATTTTAGTAGCTTGTTGATTTGGTCGAATTGAGTCTGGAGAAGAATTCTTGCGGCCGGTTGCTCTGATAGGCAATTTTATCTGAATTATCCAATCAATATCAGGCAAATACTGGAGCACTACCCTATCTCAAACGGATCACACAAAATGTTTCCTTCCTCGTTCTTGTCCTACACTCTCCCCGTATAAACACACAATTACATCCCCTAAATCACTGTACATATCGAGAGACCAATTGGGAACTTGGTGTTTGCTCCGGGTGGCACGGTGTCACGTCCGTCCACGTCCGTCCACGTCCGTCGTCCTACGTCCATCCGTCGTCACGTCCTGTCTAGTCGTCTCCGTCCTACGTCCTGTCCTACGTCGTCGTCCGTCACGTCCTGTCCGTCCACGTCCGTCCACGTCGTCGTCGTCACTCGTCCCGTCCGTCCACGTTCGTTCCCCTCGTCTCGTCTGTCTACTTCAATCTCCCGTCTCACGTCCTGTCCCTGTCCTACTTCAGTCCTGTCCGACTTCAGTCCTGTCCGTACTGTCAGTCCTGGTCCCCCCTTCCAGTCCTTCGTCCCTGTCTCGTGTCCCTCGGTCTCGCGTTCGTCCCTGGTCCGCTTGTCAGTCCCTGTCTCACTGTCCAGTCTCTGGTCCGCTCAGGTCCTCGTCCGCTTCAGTCCTGTCCCGCTTTCAGTCCTGTCCATTCGTCAGTCCTGTCCACTTCAGCCAGCTCTGCCACGACCGCGGCAACCTCCCAGATCGTCCTGCCGGGCATGGCAACTGTGCCTACGCTCGAATGCACTGGGAATGCACCGTTTCAGAAACAAACATTTTCTATGTGAACTCAAATTTGCGGTAACATTTTTGAAATCATGATCTTCTTCTTCCATCATATTTCTTCTTTCATAGTATTTCTAAGCTTCTCACAAATGTTCTTGAAATAATCGTTCCATTGGTTCAAAATTGGTTAAGAAAAATACACAAACATCAACGAATATCCCTTTGGGTTTGGCCTGTATCCGCAGTTGAGGCAATATCGATAAAATTGAGTAAAACGAAAATGACATGTCTGCGTTACATGCAATCTTCATCAGGAATTAAAACATGAAATGCTCATTCCGAGAGCTCGAATTACATATTGGTCTATCAACAAATGGTGAATTATCTCTCCAGATATCTAAATGAAAACATTTGAATGGAATGAATAAGTACGCATTGTTAGCTGAATTGATTAATCTCACACCCACCGCAAATACAAATGCAAATACAAGAATTATGTGAAGAGTACTTACTGTTCAACGTGCCATTCTGTTGTTGCACAAACATTTGAAGCTATTATTCGTATTGGGTAGTTTGATGTTCTTACCAAGCTGTAGTTCCAATACTTTATTCAATATTTCTTTAATTGCCTAGTCACGCATAAAATATTGTTGTGAATATTGTTAAAAACCATTATTTTACGTATTATAAGCTTTTAAACTATAAAATGTTAATATACAAATCTAAATATTAATTGAGAATTAAAACGCATTTTAATAGGTCGCAGAAAAAATGAATTTTAAATTATAGTATAACATGTGAATATAAATGATCAGCTGCATTTTTAAAGAAGGAAAGATAATATATTTGCTTTGCAATTTTACCCGCACCCAGTGTTTATCAAACTGATTGGACCGTCGAGTAAATACGCCAAACAATATTGCTCATCGCTCATTTAGCCGATTTCGGAATAATATAAAAAGGAAATGGTACGTCTTGCAAAACACAGCGGGAAATCGCGTAGGATGTACGATATGCGCCATTTGAAAACAATTGCGCCACGGGGAATTTCAAACATAAGTGGATTCAGGCCACGGCGATTAGGAAACCATTGCCTTTCATTTAGACGATTGCTGTACAAGTCACCGCCGACAGCGATAAACCCAGCCAATGTTGCAGAGCAAAATACAGATGGGTTGCGAGACGAATGTCCGAAGTCCGTGAGAAAACAAACACAAAATCAAGGCAAAGCAACAGCACCTTAATTGCTGACGCAATCGCTACCGGAAACAGATACGGAACGTACTTATTAAGACTCTCCCCCCCCTTCGTATACGTCAACATATCGGAGCACACATTACACATCTCAGTCGCATACGTTCCAAAGTGAGGACGACCACAAGGTCAAGAGACGAACAGCCTCGGCTTCAAGATGCCCCAAAAGGACACTCTAATCGTGTTTCACTATCGCAGCAAAAATACCGATAAATCCGCTTCCGTTGTTTGAGCCCTTATTTTTCTAGATGCTAGAGGAGTGGTAATATTATGAAATCCAATCTTTAGTTGTTTATCTTTGCAAATACGTTGTATTTCACAAGAGAAAAGATTCAATGTAGTTGACGACGCTTGTTACACTTTTTCATTGTTGTTTTAGCAGAGTTAGTAAACTTGGCGCGGTGGGAGAGGAGTGAAGATGGGCGTAGATTCCGCTCAAGAGGTTGTGGGCGTATAATACTACCCCCCACTGGCAGCTTAATGTAAAGTTTCACGCTTCAGAATGCGGGTCAATCGTGATTCAGAGTAGTTATAAAGCTGTCGCAGCCAATTGAACTACAGTTAATTGCTCTACATATAGTGTATATCTAACTATAATGACACACCTACTCAAACATATCAAAAAGCCTTCTTTGAAAAGTACTGCGGGTTGACCGTTATCTGCGAGCTCAGGGTCGTAAATTGCATTGCCAAAGGAGCACGGAGAAACTAAGATTGTTTTTGCGCATGTATAAAGTTTTATAAATCCATTTTTTAACTAATGTCAATAACACGAATTTGAAAACTTATGGTGGTATAGAAGGGCGTCGCCTTTCGCAAACTAGTTAGATTTACAATCTCTTTAGTTCAAGCTAGTCGTTTCGATAGGCCCCACCCTCATTCTAGCTGCTAACTTTTAGCGCCTAAAATACACTTTCTTTTATATTTTTCTCAATTTTTCTTTTAAGCCAACCAGATCAACCAGCGAATATTGATTTGAATGAAAATTCTGGTAGTTTTCCGTGGTTTCTCCGATCAACACCAGGCGAATGCCGGAGCAATACCCTTCCAAACGGGCCACGGACCGCGCGCGATCTGTCTTTCATCCTCCTTGTCCTATCCTCTCCCCTTACACACACATTTGCACTAACATGCACTACACTACCACATATTCCGGAAGACCTGTCGGGAGCTTAGAGCTTGTCCCGTCTGGGGCGGTGCCCCGCTGGTGGGAGTGTCCTGGTTAGGGGGAAACCCCACTAGCCGACGGTAGGTCGGCGCCGGATCTCGCCATCCAGCGGGGGAAGATGCCAGCTCCCGCAAAAAACATGCACTACACTAACGGGACTAATGACCAAAACAGTTCACGCGCCCGGAAACACGAAAAAATTAATAAAAAAATGAAAATTCTCATTATCGTTTAGGCACTAGCGCTGCGATTTAGCCTCAAAACGTGGATTATGATTATACAAGATGTTGGTGGAATTAAATTACAACAAACTAGTTGACTGTGGCGTCGCCCACTCTGCAAACTGTTTTAAAAATATTTTCATGTGTGGAAAATTTCTTTCGTGACTAGCTTTGTTCAAATATGTTCTTACAGTATCTGGCATTGGACTTACCAATGAAACGTGCTAGCTCTTAATGTTATACATTTGTTCAAAAATTCCCAACACCTAGTAGCCTTGTATATTACCTCCATACGGGATATGAATTGGTAATATTAAAATTAAAATATTATAATGGCCGTAATAATACTTGCAGAAATCAATAATGGGAATAATTAGAATTTATCGGAGCTATATTTTATGAGTTTTTCCGAAAATGAACATAATTGATCACCTGTAAGCTGTTATTATGCGTTATTCTCTATCCCTACTCTAAGATCATTTTCAATTACTCCGGAAAATTCTGACAAAAAAGCTTCTACAACTAAGTATATTGGATTTCTCAGAGTTGCTTAACTCATCCACATTTCCCCCTCCCCGCCCAATATTTAAGATGATTAAGAAACCAATATATATATATATATATATATATATATATATATATATATATATATATATAAATCAAAAGGCTACTATTTTGAATGTTTATGTGAATAAAGTGAATAAGTTTAGTGTCACATTAAATTGAAAATCTATCTTTGCACTCTTAAAAATATATTTTCTCTAGTATTGTACTTAAATTTATAGTTTTCTTCTTATTTAGTTAGTATTCTTCAAATTCAATGTTCAAAAGCAAATTGTAAATTTATTATAAAAAAATACTCATGAAATATTTCGTATCCTACAAATTTTGCCACATCATTTTCATTTGATATGGCTGATTTGTAAACAATCAGGGTGCCCAGCTCATGGAAGAAAATTATTGTGCCGTGGACAGAAAATAACCACGGAATACTTCGATTTAATCAACGCCATCTACATACATCTATTTAGCTGGAGTTGTTTTAATTCCCGGGACACTCGCTAGAGCAGAGCCTAAAAACGCAGAAATACGTTTTTGGAAATTTCTTTGAATTTTCTGGCCAGAAGTGAAAACAAATTCTCAGTTCCCCAACAGGCGACCGAGACGCATCGAATGACACCTCAAATGTCTCTGTTGGTGCGCGGGAAGTGGTCTAGCCGTGAATGGCGGAACCGCACATCCAAACATCCGCACATTTGGGAGTTACTCAAATACTGTGTAGGGATTGAAACGACTTTTATTGACTTTATACATATCAGGAACCAAGAATACGGATTTTCATCCGAGAAATGGTCAGTTTTCGCTGCAGCATTTCATAACTTTCTCTGTACTACGTATATACTAGTTAAAATAATAATTGTTCGGAGATTATCAGATCATTCCATAAACAATAAACTAATAACTTTAACACAAAGTTTCCCCATCAACAGTATACCAAATATACTCAGTTATTTAGAGGATGTTTGGGAACGTTAAACGATGGGGGAACAATGTTTATTGGAATGTTTTTTTTTTCTTCATTTAAATCACTGCGTTTTATGGGAGTCTTTAATGGTTTAATAGTTCTATAGCTCACCATATTAATGAACCAGTGAAACATAGGTTTGCGAAAACTGAATGTATATTAACGAATTATATTTCATGAATCACGTCAAAGTCAGCAATTCAATTTTTGTTCTCAGTGAATGAGATCTCAGTAGATGTTAATTGTTTAGATGCTTACATAACGCTATACAATGATTTATGAATAGCGTATTGGCTATTTTAAAAAGAGAAGACGAAATTTGCTTAATAATGATAGAGAATGAAAAAATCTTGAATGAAAGAAAAGCTTGAGGAAAGTAATGGGTATCCGATGACGGCGTGAATGAAGGGCAGTTCGTGCCCTCTTGGCTTTGTAAGAGCTCAGTCCATCTCGTTTCGCAAAGCTTGAGATTTAAGTGGTAACGTCTGCACGGACGCGCCATCCTCGTGGTGATTCATTTTATTTCATAAATGACATAGGAAATTGCAAACAATATACTCGTACTAGAGTCAGAAAAAGTATCCAAAACACCCAACAACTTTAGTATAATTGGAATAAATTTTTATGATAATAAGGAAATTATTCCATTGAACTGATTCATGATAAAGTGAATTCTATGTGTAATTATGTAATGTTTCAACAAATGCAATACCTGTATAGACTGTGTCCCACGAACTGCTTGTATTCATCGTTCAGGAATGTTGCTGCAAACAAGTTTCCCACTATACATCTACTACTATACATTTCCCACTATACACTATACATATACATGTATGTATGGAATGTAGTTGAGATCATTTTCAAAAAGAGATTTCTCACTATTTATCTCTCACTGGAACTACCTTCATTTCATTACGAATCATGAACGGTTATTACTCTCTCAATGACCTCACATTATAGATAACGAAAAGGCATACATGAGAGTTTGCTGGAAGGAAAAGAGCACGGTGTGTGTGAACATTTATTGATATAATGTCTTATTTTCCGCTTAATAAAAAATGGTTTTATATATTATTCTGAATTTCGACCAGAACTCGACAAGTTGCATCATGAACCCTATTAATTTAAAAGTTCTTCTCAAAAGTAAATTTCTAAATCTTGATGAGTAATATTGAACAAAAAGATAAAATTAGCAAATATGCTCGAAAAATAAATTGTAAAATTGTAAATGGAGAGAATAACTAAACCGAATTGACGAATATGGTCTCGTTTTTTTCTTTTTTATAAACGGGATTTTCTTCTACTGCATTAGTCCAGTTTTCCATAGCATTTCACTCTATGAGGAAACAATAATTTTGCTGTCAAACGAAAACGAAAATCCTATTATGTACAGTCAGCAAAGTCTGATGCAGTTACGACTGCGAAATGAAATACCGGTACATCCCTTTAAAATAACTTGAAGTTTAGAACCAACCATCTTCAGAAAGCAGCTTATATTTTCAAGAAGCAAGTGAAGCAAAGAGACAGATAATGTCACTTTTTACGTTCCATAAAATCAGCTTCCGGTCTTCCTTTCAAGGACACCCTGTGAACTGTAAAATAAGCCACTCTCTCATTTCTCGAATCGGCTACATTTTACTGCATAAAATTATATTTGGAATTGAGAGTTTACAAAGGCATTCAACCGCTACGATCCGAACGTCAATTTTTTCTGAACGTTTAGGGCATATCTTACAAGCGGGCAATGTATTACTATCATTTTGGTTTCAATGACATGTCCTTTGTGTCGACATTCTATTATTTAATGTTTCATGTAACATTAATTCAAACTCCCTAAAAATGAAAAATAATCAAAATTCATAAATAAATCTCTACGGGGATTTATTTGAAATTAGTAAACAATGAATGGAATATGATTTATAAAATGTCTAATAAACAGATTGTAATGAAGTACACATTTCGATATTAGAGAGGGGTAGATCAAAAGTGGAATCAAGAGCAGCAATAAAATTTAAATAATGATTTAAATCATACTATTGAAAAATGAATTGAAATTAAAAAGGGAAATTCAATAATCCAACAGGCAGAGAGCCTTGTTCTTTCATTCGTCTTGTGTTGTAAACCTGTACAAAATATGAATATCAAGAGATTTATTTTCTACTAAATTATAGTAAATATTTCTTCCGGTGTTTTGAAACATGTTTACTGTAAGGTCTATCGTGATGAATTTGGAATAAAAAGTTCCACATTGCAATACTTTCTCTTCTTACAAAGCAAGAGCAAGAAAGTAAAAAAGACAGCTCAGCAAAAACATAATCCATTTTGTTAATATCTGGCACAATAGACAAGCCAGATAAACATGGACATGTAAGTATACGAGAATCAAAAAGGTATAAAAGAAATACAATTTGCTCGAGATTAGTGTAACCGACAGTAATGAAGTAGAGGAGAAGAGCATAAAGTGTCTGAAAGAGACAAAATAGTAAGAAAATATATAAGAATTACAACAAATAATCTTAATGGAAAGATGCAGAAATGCCGAAAAGGAATTGTGGGAAATTATAAGGATGTAAGTGCAATTCATATAAAATAATCAATTTCTGTAAGATAATTTGACTATGTAAGTAATGAACTAGTAATGAACTAAAAAGAATATGAGTATAGAAAGACGGCAATAGAAATAACGACACAAAGGAAAAAGGAAATAGAGAGAAAAGAGTTGAATAACCCAATTTTTATTCACATTGTATAATATCAAACTTCAGGAGACTGAGACCAATACCGCAATAAGAGCTCGTATTAGTACACAAGTGTTCTAATAAGCCTTGAAGTTATATATATATATATATATATATATATATATATATATATATATTGAGACAAACCGGAACCCCACATTGTATAAATCAAATTCAACCACCAAAAGGGTGATAAAAGAGTAAATTATTGCAAGGACAGGTGTTCTTTTTCGTAATGGGTTTGGGTCATTAATCAACACCACTGTTTCGTAACAAAATAAAATGAATATTTATTCTACATAATCTAATTGATTACAAAAAATCAAACGAATGAGAATGGTCTTTTTTTCTTTTATAACAGGATTTCACTGCATTAGTCAGTTTTCCATAGCATTTCACTCATGAGGAATATAATTTGCGTCAAACGACAACAACCTATGTACAGTCGCGTCTGATGGTTACCTCGAATGAAATTGTCTCCTAAGTACTTGGTTGACCACCATCTCAGAGCTGGATTTTCGAGCAGTGAAGCAAGGACGATAATGTCACTTTACGTTCCATAAATCACCGGTTCCTTCAAGGACACTCCTGACTGAAATCTCCTTTCTCAATGTCATTTACTGCATAAATCTATGATGTAGCTTCAGGCATTCAACGCTATCGACTCAATTTTTCGAAGTTTAGAATATCTTAAGCAGCAATGTATACTATCATTTGGTTTCAATGACTATGTCCTTGTGCGACTATTCTTATTAAGTTCTCATGTAACATTAATAAACTCTAAAATGAAATAGTCGAAACTTCATAAATATCTTGGATTTATTGAAATTATAAACAATGATCGAATTGATTTATATGTCTAATACGATTGCTAATAAGTCACATTTGTTGATATGAGCAGGTAATCAAGTGGAATCTATACAGCGATAGTAAATACTGATTTAAAATATTTGGAAAGCGATTGAAATTAAGGAAATTCAATAATCCAACAGGCAAGAGCCTGTTCTTCTATTCTCTTGTGTTGTAAACCTGACAATTGAATATCAGAATTTATTTTCACTAAATTATAGTAAATATTTCTTCCGTATTTTTGAAACATGTTTACTGTGGTCTATCATATAATTTAATAAAAGTTACATTCAATGACTTTTTTACAGCAAGAAAGGAGAAAGACGTCACAACATACTCTTTGTTTTATTAGCAAAATCAAGCCAGATAACATGACATTCTAGTATCGAGATAAAGGGAAAGAAATAGCAGTAGGTAACAAATGTAAGAAGTAGAGAGAAGAGATAAATGTGCGAGAAGGACAAATAGAGAAAGAATAGAATGTCAAGAAAACTTTAAGGGAAAGATGAGAAGAGAAGGAAGTTGTGAGAAATGATAAGGATTAGTGCAATTCATGAAAAATTATCAATTCTGGAGAAAGTTTGCTAGTAATAATGAACTTAGTATGAACAAGATGAACTAGAAAGGATTAGTAAGAAAGAGGAAGAGAACGCAAGTTTGACAAGGAAAGTAGACAGTTTTGTTTCAGGCAGGAAAGATATGTTT
Organism: Teleogryllus oceanicus; assembly: GCA_964035755.1. Lineage (NCBI taxonomy): Eukaryota > Metazoa > Arthropoda > Insecta > Orthoptera > Gryllidae > Teleogryllus > Teleogryllus oceanicus. The sequence goes on along the minus strand of CAXIVR010000002.1, from coordinate 23,760,900 downwards.
AGAAACTGCAAGAGAGAGGTGATAAGAGAGTTGAATAAAAATGTTTTGATTAAGTGTAGATTCAAACTTAGGAGACTGAGACAATGTAAGGTTCGTTAGTACAAATAGTGTTCTAGTAAGCATGAAGTTTTAATATATATATATGATATATATATGAATGAGATATATATATATATATATAATGATTTTGAATGAAAGAAAATCTGTTGCAGTAACTTTGATTTCTATTAACAAAATATAGTAAGTCATTCGAGGAGAGAGAGGAGAGTGAGAGTGTGGGGAGAGAGTTTGTGTGCGGGGAGAGAAGAGTTGTGCGGGAGAGAGTGGGAGAGGAGAGAGTTGTGCAGGGAGAGAGAGTTTGTGTCGGGAGAGAAGAGATTTGGCGGGAGAGAGAGTGTGGGAGAGGAGAGTTGTGCGGGGAGAGAGAGCTTGTGCGGGAGAGAGAGTGAGTGCGGGGAGAGAGTTGGGGAGAGAGGAGTTGTGGGGGGAGAGAGAGTTTGTGCGGGAGAGAAGAGTTGTGCGGGGAGAGAGAGGTGCGGGGAGAGAGAGTGTGTCAGGGAGAGAGAGAGTTTGTGTGCGGGGGGGAGAGGAAGAGTGAGTGCGCGGGGAGAGAGAGTGCGGGGAGGGAGGGAGTGTGTGCGGGGAGAGAGAGAGTGTTCGGGGGGGAAAAGGAAGAGTGAGTGCGCGGGGGGAGAGAGTGCGGGGAGAGGGAGGGAGTGTGTGCGGGAGAGGAAGAGTGAGTGCGCGGGGAGCGAGAGAGAAGGGACACCGTAACACGCTTAAGCGGACGGGAGAACGCCGCGTCGGTGGCGGGAGGTGGAGCATGGGGGCGACGGAGGTCGCGAATTGCGGGCGGGCAGCCGCGCGCCCGGCCCAATATCGAGACGACTGGGGGAAGCACGTCTTGGGGCAACTTAATTTCCTCTCGACTTCTTGGCTTCCGCCGCCGAGGCCGGGTGACCCTGCCGCAAGTCCATGTCCCGTCCCAATCCGACCACACTGCCTTCTCCACCCCCTCCCTGTCCACCCCAACTCTTCCCTGTCTCCACCATTGGGTCTTCCCGCTCCATCCTGCCTCCGTCCCTCCCTCTTTATTTATTTATTTTTGTTATTTATTTATTTATTTATTATTGCGTCAAAACAGTTAAAAACTGCTATGACGTGTATCTTCCGTACCCCACCTATCCTTCCTCTCCTCCCTCCACCTATCCTTCCCCCTCCTGCCACCTCCTTTCCTCCCCCCTCCTCCCCCTCCTCCGCCAACCCATCAACGTTTCTCCTTTCCATCCCTCCTGGAACCTCACTGTCTTCTTCTCCAGCCCCTTTCCCCCTTCCCAATTTATCACGCTCCCTACTGACACTTCTCCACTCTCCCTCTCACTTCCGCGTCTCTCGACTCATCTTCATCCTCTTCGACAGTCTCCGCATTCACCAGCACCCTTCACCTATCCACTCCCCCCAACGTTCTTTCTGGAACCACACTGCCTTCTCCATCAGGCATTCTTTGGCTCTCACTATCTCACCGCACCGTCATTTGGCTCTGCCTGTCTCTCCTCCATATTCCCATTTCTTCTCTTCCAGGAGAAGGCCCTTCTTTACGTCCGCTATCCTCTATTCCCTTCTCCCTCTTCTCATCGACGAATCACCTTCACCGTTTTCCGCCTAATACCTTTAACTGTATACCATTCGTCGCCGTGCATCTTCCATCTTCTCTTTCTTTTTACCTCAAGCGGTTCTCCCTTCCATCCCCTTCTATTCCGCACTCCAATTTCTCCTCTATCGAACTCTCCCTTGCTCTTCAACTGTGACCTCAGACCCTGTTATCGCTCCCCGTCCCATCTCACCCACCGTCACTACCTCCAATTCCCTGCCATCCTCTGTCCTCTTTTTGTGCCCGCCCCCGCCTCGCGCCCCGCGCTTCTTTCCGTCGCCGCGGCTGCGTTGGTGGCGCCCTCGTCGCGCCGGGAGGCGCTCGCTCTGCGAATGCACAGGTTGTGACGGGAATACGCCCGCGAATTTGCCGCAGGAGTGGGGGGCGGTCTCGAAAAGTCAAGGGTTACGGCAGTTGTGATGAAAAGAAGCCACCAGCTTGGTTGGAAATCTCTGTTTCGTTGAGATGGAGGGGAGGAGGAGGGGAGGCGGAGGAGGAGGCGGAGGAGGAGGCGGAGGAGGAGGCGGAGGAGGAGGCGGAGGAGGAGGCGGAGGCGGAGGCGGAGGGGAGGGGAGGCGGAGGCAGGGGGAGGCGGAGGCGGAGGCGGAGGCGGAGGCGAGAGGCGGAGGCAGGCAGAGGCGGAGGCGAGGGAGATGAGGCAGGAGGCAGGAGGAGGAGGCAGAAGGCGGAGGAGGCGAAGGGCAGGAGGCGAAGGCGGAGGAGAGCGAAGGCGGAGAGCGAGGTGAGGACGAAGCGGAGGAGGCGAAGGCGAGGAGGGCGAAGGGCGGAGGAGGCGAAGGCGGAGGCGAAGGCGGGGAGGACGAAGGCGAGGAGGCGAGGCGGAGGCGCGAAGCGGAGGAGGCCAAAAAGGCGAAGGAGGCGAGGCGGAGAGCGAAGGCGGAGGAGGCGAAGGCGGAGGAGGCGAAGGCGGAGGCGAAGGCGGAGGAGGCGAAGGCGGAGAGGCGAAGGCGGAGAGCGAGCGAGGAGGCGAAGCGGGAGGCGAAGCGGAGGAGGCGAAGGCGGAGAGGCGAGGCGGAGGAGGCGGAGAGGCGGAGGAGGCGGAGGGAGGCGGAGAGGCGGAGGAGACGGAGGAGGCGGCGGAGGAGCTTAGAGCTTGTTCCGACTGGGGCCATGCCCGCTGGTGGAGAGTCCTGGTTGGGAAACCCACTAGCCGACGGTAGGCGGCGCCGGACCTCGCCATCCAGCGGGGGAAGATCACTGCCATCTCCGGAGAAATAACATGCACTACACTAACGGGACTAATGACCAAAGCAGTTGACGCGCCCGGAAACATGAAAAAATCAATCAATTTTTTGGGTAAAAAATTGCGCGTATCTCTTTGCCACCGGTACTAATCGTAACCATCTTTGGAATGGCACTAATAGATCTTAATTCTGAGGTGAGTGCGATGTTACAGCACAATACTTTCTTAAGTACGGTTGTACCAAAAATTTGCTGTCACTGTGTTGGGATGATATCAATACGTTTCCTCCCAGTGTTGCAATGCTGGGAAGAAAAATTATAATAAAAGTTAATCTGTAAATTCAGGCTTACATTTTATTGGCGGCACAATTCATACGGGATTTAAGCGTAAATCCTTGTTTGCGTTCTCAAAAACGGGAGGTTCAACAACAACCTATTCCATCACGTATATAACGCCGCCACTAATATCACACAGACACGTTCATTCATTACATTCCACGAAAATGTGTCAATAGAAACTCGGAGTTCTCTCCAAGCCCATATAAAGCTCTCCTCTCTATCATAACGCGTACAAACAGTGGAGCGGCGACGACACGCGGTGGCCAGGGGGAGGGGGGAACGCAAACAATCCCTGCGAAGTAATTATCCGCGTAACCCGCAGCTGCGAAGGGCCGTGTTTTGCTCCGGGTACATGGAGCGGCGAGCGGGCGCGACAGAAATGCACAACGCCGGAGCCAGGGTGGGTTTCATAAATATCTCGCGTGCGCAGCAAACAGTGGACTTCCGGGAGTTACGCACAGAGGCAGCATGCAGCTCGCAGGCATGCGACAGCAGGCAACATGACTTTCAGACACGGGTGCGGATGAAGGTCAGACCTCCGGCACACACGCGAGAACAGCATCGATACTCCCCATCCCCATGTACTATTCACTTTGGGGGACCAAGCAAAAACACGCCGTACACACGCAGTTCACGTACACACGCGAATGTACATACGGACGCGTACAAAAATATTTAGTCGGACACCATGCACACACATCTACACACACTAAAAGCAGAATGACAATAGGACAGTGACTTTGGCCAAGGATCCACCCGACGTGCTTGGAAGTGTAATGCATAGACACTGTCTTATGCGTGATTATCCAGTTAAAAAAGTATCAGAACAACTCTAAGAGTAATTAATGGTACAAGTATTCGCTAGTGATTATTATAACTTTTTAAGCTCATTCTCTCGAGTGAATAAAAGTTTTACAAGCTCAAGTGCCGCACATTTTTCATCCATTACCAGTACTGAAATTGAAGCGAGAAAGTTTAAATAGTATATCAAAAATGAAACGTTTACATAGGTAATAAATATCTTATGCTTTTCATTCTTTTGAAAAAGATCTAAAAAAATTGATATACGTTGTACAGAATTTTATTAAAAGGGAAATATCTCATTGTGTGTTGTTAGTTTCCAGATTGTTAGTTGTCAAAATCGTCACTCATAAAATAAAATAATTAATTTAAAATAACGTATTATAGTAAACATTAATCTATTTGAATTTGTAAACATCATGAACCCCATAAAAACATAAAGCAAATAATAATTCGCATTGCAGTCTCCAAACTATAGCCAGTAAGAAATGCAGCACCTCTGAATATCCTGGAGATGAATATCATCATTCTGTTTATATCATTACTTTAGGACAATGTTATGTGATATCAAACTAAATTCAAGCCAAATCATTTTTAATATTTCACAATTTCACATTATGCCCCTTCCATTGATCCCTTTGCAATGTAAAATTTCATTTAGTTCAAGTGTCTTTTTGGAAACCACCTCAAATGTTTTCTTTGGTGAACGAAGGTTATGAGACAAGTGTCTGCCACCATTGCCGCATCCAACGTCACTCACGTAACCATTGAGCCTTTCCTCACCGCTACAAAATCATTACCTCCACATGTCTTCTAATTATTTCTGGGCGGACTTAGGGAAAGTCATTAGCCTAAGATTTGCATGCGTCAAACAAAATTTTTGTACTATGTACCAATATCCCGATTCTTTTTCATTCTTAACTAAGATTTGGATTAATTCACAGGATGTGTTGCAGTTAAGATTCAAGGCTCCAGACAACTCATGTTCGCATCAGTTTTGTAATAAATCTTATTATGTCATTATTTCTTATCGAAACAACACTTTTATATAGTACAAGAAAATCAGTCGTAGGGATTAGTGTTGAACACAGCCACCTGAATTCTTCTGAAAAGTAACACACAGTTAATGTACAAGTTTTTAATAAGAGAGCAGCCTGGATATGCTGTGTCCTTGTATACTTAATTTATAGTACAGACATAACATTTTATGATTTACTACAAAAAATAAGAAATTACTTATTTCAGGCTTACAGATCGTGTCTGAGAGAAACAATGGGACGAGATAGTGACATGAGAGTAACATTACGCCGGACGCATAATTTTCTAGATAAAACCTGCAAGTTTGATGACTTCAGCGTGTTACTCTGCTGATTCGGTGGTAGGTCAGTATGGTCCGCGTACAGGACTGTTGTACCAGAATTTTCGGGTTCAAACCCGATCGAAGCCGTGGACTTTTAAGGGCGAAAATATCCTTCGTACGCTTTCCTTCCGAGGGGAAGTAAAGCTGACTGTCCCATGTAGTATATTTACTGCATGTAAAGGATCCGCAAGCCTAAAAGAAGACTCTGAGCAAAATTGAGATCCGCCTGTTTCGAAGCCCCAGATAATACCTTCTTTCTCCGCTAGATGGTGAAATGAGCATAGCTAAATTTACGAGGTCAGACGAAAGAGCGGGCCTCATGGCCCGAGACTCGCCACGTAAAATAAGACATTAACTAAAACTAAAGCTAAAACTACTCTGATCCCAGGCAAGTTCATTCCATGCTTGCTAAGTTCCATGCTAAACCTCAGTATTGTAATTCTTCCACCATTCTCACTCATCGCAAAGAGGTTTTTGCTAATGATGAATGGTCACACAATAGTGACGTTGATCCTTGAGCCCTAGTAAATAGTATTTACATGATCGCTGGTTTTGGAGTAGTGACGCACCCAACGACCCGCAGAACAACGCATTACAGTAAATTACTGTTGTTATGGACGGTTAACGATTCTGGCCAAAGGAAACCAAGGTGGCCAAAGGATTCAAGCCAAAGGAAAAAGGCGTGAACAGTTGTTGGGTTACTGAAGTCATATTGTGTATTGTACTCCATATTGAAACTGCAAATTATTTAACAAAATATTCATGAACTGCATGAAGCATCATATTTATTCATGTAACATAGGGTTTTCTATCTCTGAATCTGTATTCTATGAAATGAAAGAATTTCCAGAATTTATATAATTTATAGAACTTTTTAAATCATGCCTTTTAAATGATGATTTTGCATGGTTTCATGGCTTATAGCATCCCTATATTATCCTGAATAAATTCCTTTTTGTGCGCCTATTTTAGATAAAATAAATGCCTGAATTTCCGGGTTCTCCTTATTATGAATCCATAAGACCACACGATTTGTTATGACGTTCATTACAACACACAAATGAGTACGATATTCAACTGTTAAATTCTCAAAGTGGATAAAAGAAGCAATGGAAAGACATATCTTCTACCCAATCTATAAGATACTAATTCAAATAAGAGTCATTGAGATATAGATATTACAGACAAAGATTGCTTCCGCAAGCAAGACTTTAGTGTAAAAGTAAGACTTTTCACCGAGAGAGGAGGATCACAGTGCCTCTGGCCGGGAGGTTCTAAGCTTGAGTACTTACACTTTTTCGACACTAGCTTGTCAGCTTGCTCGAATTCAGTCGCTGCCAGGAGAAGAATTCTAGAGGCCGGCTGCTCTAATCGGTAGTTTTCCGTGATTTCTCGGATTAACACCAGGCGAAAGCCGGAGAGGTACCCTAACAAACGGGCCACGGATCGCGCGCGATATTTCATTCACCTTCTTTGTCCTATCCTCACCCCCTTACACACACTTACACCAACATGCACTGCACTACCATTCGTGCCGGGAGACCGGTCGGGATCTTAGAGCTTGTCCCGGATGGGGCGATGCCCCGCTGGTGGGAGATACCTGGTTGGGGGGAAACCCCCCTAACCGACGGTAGGTCGACGCCGTATCTCGACTTCAACGGGGAAAAACACCACCACCTCCCAGAGAAAAAAAACACGTACTATACTTACGGGACTAACAAACCTAATATTTGATGCGGGTTTGGAATCACTAACAATCAATCCATCGACGAATCATTGAGATACATACATTATAGGCAAGAGAATGCTTCAAGAATTCCATGTAAAAGTTTGACTTTTTCATTGCAAGAAATGTCAGAGCAAATGTCAGGTTCCCGGACATCGACGTGACTCGTGGGCTTCGCTCCGCCTTCGAAGCTCCGAACGCGCGCGCGATGCGATGTGAGGCGAAGTGAAGCACACGTCAGGCACAGCGCCCACCCCCGCCCCCACCCCCAGCCACAGCCCCGCCACTCAGACGCGCCACGAGGGCGGAACAGAGTGCTCCTCTTGGGCGGAGGTGAGAAGGGAGGGAATGAGACGAACGCATTTTTAAAAGACGACTCTGAGCAAAATTGAGATCCGACTGTTTCGTAGCCCCAGATACCTCCTTTCTCCGCTAGATGGTGAAAGGAGCGTGGCTAAATTTACGTGGTCCATCGTGAATCCATGATGAAGTTTGGTTGTTCAGGGGTGTTCTCAGTTTCTGTTACTTGAGAGCTGTAATATGTCGAGTGGTTGTCCCATATGCTATTTTTAAATAATCCATTATTTTAAATGTTGTATAATAAACAAGATTGTGGTAGCAGATATCGGTTAGGATATATGAACAGTGACCTGTTAAAAATATCACAGGAATAGAAAATAATACAATTTGCCAGATCCAAAGACTTAAAACATGTTTCTTTATGTATGTCGACGCGCTAAATCGGAATCCGAAGACAGAATTGCGCCACCACCCTCCAGTCTTTTTTAAATGGCAAAAAAAACATTGTGAATTAGTAGATTGTGAATTTCACGGTGGTTTTGGTGCGATTCAAAAGAACTGGAATGTATTGGCGCAATTCTACCTCCGGATTCAGCGCATCGACATACATAAAGAGAAATATGTGTTAAGTCCATGGGTCTGACAACTGTTTTTTGTGACCCTGTGTGATTAAAATAAAATTCATTTGAACGGCTTCAATTGAATTTGTAACTTCCTGACAAATTACGAATGCAATAGAAAGCAAAACGAGCATACAACGTTGCTTTAAATCCATACAATTCGATGTACTAATAAAATCCTATGAAATATATATTATCAGTACGCTGCAAGAGTAAATTCTCAGAACATTTACAGTATTCTCATCAAGCAGAGCAGGCAGGTGTTCAGCGCTCAACATGATTCCACATCTGCACCTAGCTTTCACATCTTGAGTCAATAACGACGTTAGCAGCAGTCTGTTCGCATAGACGCCTTGCGTCGCTCTCGCGCTTTGCTTGCGGTGCGCTGCACTCCCCGTCCACGCACTTGCACGCTCACGCCGCCACCTCCGTCTACCTCCCTTCGCTACCCGCACCCCACCCCCCGCCTTGCCGAGCCGCCCCGTTGACTCCGCCCTCTATTACCCCCCCCCCCCCACCCCCCCCTCCCCCCCCCCCCCACGCCGCCATCGTCCACGCCGCCATCGTCCACGCCGCCATCGTCCACGCCGCCATCGTCCACGCCGCCATCGTCCAGCCGCCATCGTCCACGCCGCCATCGTCCACGCCGCCATCGTCCACGCCGCCATCGTCCACGCCGCCATCGTCCACGCCGCCATCGTCCACGCCGCCATCGTCCACGCCGCCATCGTCCACGCCGCCATCGTCCACGCCGCCATCGTCCACGCCGCCATCGTCCACGCCGCCATCGTCCACGCCGCCATCGTCCACGCCGCCATCGTCCACGCCGCCATCGTCCACGCCGCCATCGTCCACGCCGCCATCGTCCACGCCGCCATCGTCCACGCCGCCATCGTCCACGCCGCCCTCGTCCACGCCGCCATCGTCCACGCCGCCATCGTCCACGCCGCCATCGTCCACGCCGCCATCGTCCACGCCGCCATCGTCCACGCCGCCATCGTCCACGCCGCCATCGTCCACGCCGCCATCGTCCACGCCGCCATCGTCCACGCCGCCATCGTCCACGCTGCCATCGTCCACGCTCCCCCTACCATGACGTCTGCGTTTATACGGCCCCGGACACACTGGCACCGGATACGCCGTTTCCAGCATTTGCCCCTCGCCTCCTCTCCTGATTTAACCATTCCGTTTACGACCCACACTTCTAACATCACACCTTCGCCCATACCACGCACACCACCCCCCCCCCCCCCCCCCCCCGCCTTCCATCCCGCACCGGATACGCCTTCATCGGCGCTGTTTGCTTCTCCGCAGCCGCAAACGCCTCTGCCTTCTCCACCGCCATCACCACCGCCGTCTCAACCACCGTCTTTGTCCACCCGCCTCCACCACCGCTTCCCCCTCGCCTCCACCCGTCCTTCCCGAGCGGGCGGCGGCGCCTGGAGTTCGCGCCTCGGTGAGTGCACTCCTCCGCCCCGCCCCGCCCCCGCCCAACTGCCTTGAGGCTGCAGCCAAGATGGGGACGCCTTTTGGGAGTGAGCGCACCTTCAATCAAGCGCTGCGAGTGTGTTTGCTACTCCTCCGGAAATCCGAATTTGACTACTCTCTTACTGTTGGAAAAGGTCTTGTTGGTGGGATACAATAACCGAATTGTATGAACTACCATGTCTAATCAAAATATGTTCAAAATTAGGAAATGTTTTCCAAAAAAAATTTGGGGAAGTTTTAGTTCGCGTTTATTTGTAATTAATACGTTTTTTTGGGTGATTTGGAACGCTAGTTAATTGACGAAAATGATTATTATTTCCTTTTTTGCTGCAATCTTCACTCAATTCAGTGCCCTTTCGAATTTTTAAATTAAATTTTTTTTAGCGAGCGCATGGAAAATTACTAACTAAAAATGATTAATTTAATATAAATATATTTCTTTAAACTAAGTACAGTAAACATCTAGAATGATTTAATTATTACAATATTTGTTCGAAAATATATCTGAGATAGATTGAAAATTATCAATCTCGTGCATAAACTTTCTGTCTTAGGAAATATTTTAAGAGATTTTCTTTATACATAAAATCGTTAAATATTTTGATCATGATGGAACTCGAAGACTTATCATAATGGTATGTGTTAGGAACTTGACTGGAAACCAAATCGCCTAGAAAAATCGGTTTATAAGTGTCATCGGCAGCACTGGCACCCAGAACACCCTTCAAATTTTTCGTTTACTGTCATCGGAATATTGAGCGACTTTTTCTCTCCTGCTTTTGTCAGATGCAGCGAGGACTTTTTTTCCTTTTGCTGTCTTTGAAAGAGACATCCCGTCACGTAGAGAGCATTTTCCATCGAAGTATATTGAAAACAATTTGAAAAGACGAATCACAGAAGTGAAGATCACAGACGGATTTTGCTTGTGACTGGCGTGTTCCAAATACCCCGATTCAATTAGATCTTCTTCCGCTTTTTTTCTGGTTTTAAACTTCAATTGAGCTGCCATACTTTGAAGCGTTTCCCTTCATGTCATGCAGGTACAAAAATAGGATTTGAATTTCTTATCACAGTCAAACAGACTCAGCACGCGTTGAAATTGTAGGAGTTTTTCAAAGAGCCTCACTGCTTATACCTAGTGAACGAATTTCCACGTAATTACATGTTTTTACAGGAACTAGATACCTGCATTTCATCATATTTTTTAGAGTTTAAAAGACTTTCTGAATGAATTCGAACAATTTTTATTTTACATATTTTTACATATTTTGGTATAATTACATATTTTGACATATTTTACCTCCTACTACAATTTCGTTACATTTTAATATCTTTATACGTCGAAACGAAATATTTCAGATGCGCGTTTGCTTTATATGTTACGGAACCATTTTTCTTAAAAATCGAAAGTAATATTGCTAGACTTCTATGGCCACCATATATATATTCGCCATAATTGCCCCACTCCCGGTTACTGCATACACGGAGTCAAGAATGAGAGGATTGCTGTGAACAAAAGCAATTTCAACCACAAGAAAATTGTCTTACGCCTTGTTCGATGCGGGGGGTGGAGTGGAACCCCTTCCCCCACCATCCATCACTAGCTCACGGTACTATTATTCATTGGAACACAGGCTTCTCGTAAACATTGTAATATATACTATGAACGTATTTTGTATTTCGAATACAAATTTTATGAGTAGTGAAATCTCTTCTGTAGAGGTAGAACCTACTTTCAGGCACTCCAAATGCTTCTTCAGAACTAATTGCCGACGTTCTATGCTCGGAAAATGCTTGTAGAGAACAATAAAACAAAATCATGAATTTTTATTTTACATATTTCCTATTTTTCTTACATATTTTGGAAAAAATAAGTACAATACATATGTACATTATCAAACGTTCTCCGTTTCTGTTAAATTATTTCTGCAACCGGTTTCCGAATTTATATCATTTTGGGCGCCAGGAAAGGGTTGCAAATTTCCGCAAACACATCTAAAGGGAAATAATTATCCTACTAGCTCTGCCGGTTGGGTTTCTTACGAAAATAATCGTCGCCGGTACTTACTTTCTTCCTAGCAAACGATCATTTGATCCGCTCTCCATACGGAAGAAGCGAGGAATCTGAAATTTGTTTCTGGAAAGAAATTATTAAACTGTGGATTGCACAAGATGCTAAAGAAATGATAAGCAGCTTTTCTTTTTCAGAATGAGAACGTTATGTTTATTCATCGGTTAATCCCTTTAACATAAAATGCCATCTTGGTCATGACTGATCGTAAAAATTGTCTATAGCGCTATTATTCTTACTACTTAATTTAGATATCCATGCGCTCTTGGACAATGAGGCCAGGAAGAACACCGCTGCGACCAATCTTCTCTCTTGTATCTTGTTCTCTCTTGTATCTTATTGGTGCCTCTGATTCTTTTTGTTTTGAAGCTTTACTTTTCTACAACATACACCTTCCTAATAATCCATCACTCGTTTACAGACGTATCATCAACAAATAAGAATAAAATCCCTAAACGCACATATTAAAAAGCAATTCCCAAGTGAAGTAGTGTGAACAAGAACGACTACTGCATTCCTGTTAAAATTCTTATTCTTTACACCTCAATTAGAACTAAATAAATGCGTATATTAGTCTTATATCTAAAGGCACAAGGAGGTCTTCATGTATACTGAACTGCATTTAAGATAGCATGTCAAATACTTTTATCTGTAACACACAGATGTAAATCATCTTGGCTGAATAACAGGAAAAAAGATTGGACTTTCGCCCTCTGCATTGGCTGCAAGCTGTAAGCTATTAAAGGTAACTGAAGGGCTTCAGGTTCTGTTAAGAAGATCTTCTGTTAGTTGAGTTGCCAACAATGTTCGGGTAAAAGGGAGGACACTCTACAAGCCAAAAAAAAGTTTCATATTTTTATAAATATTTAATTTAGACTAACGTAAGCTCTGTTTCTTTATTCTTTCTATCTGCAATGTAAGTGAAAAGATTCGTTTACAAAATGCACACGAAGATGGTCTGAGCGTCTGTTTTTATTTTAATCGCTAGACAGAGACACTATCATGCATGCGTGTGGTAGTGTTCAGAAAAAACAATATTTATTTCTATTTTAAACTAAACATTAACAAAACAAAAGAGCCGACGATAGAAGATAAAATAAATGCCAATTTATGTTTTTAAATTGCTAAAATAAGGGCATTTATATTCAAAAGAGGACGACGGGATAATCGACATCAATGGAGGACTGTTGTTTTAAATGGAGGACGGTTGGCAACCTTCTCTGGTAGGCTGATTAAACGGGCGTAGCGCGAGGGATCCTGTCGTAGCTGGGCAGCGATCGCTAGAAGGCCGAGTGTCACAGGCAACAACCCCCCCTGCTTATTGCTGTGCTCCTCGCCGCAGGGGTCCTCCAGAGCGAGATTGCAATCCGCGCGCGCTGTTTCCGTCGGGAGAAAATACTCCACTGGAAGCAGAACGCATCGTGCGTTGCGATGAAGCCTCACATTCTCTCTTCTGCCTTCTCTGGTCAATATGAATTGGACAGAACCACTATACAAGAGAGGTATAACAATGGGAATCTGCCAGCACTGCACTCGAAAAGTGCATTTATGCATCACATGACGCATCTTGGGCACTAACAGAGTGAGAGAAACAGTGTGCGTGTGTATGTATGTGTGTATGTATGTGTGTGTATGTGTATAGTGTGTATGTATGTGTGTATGTGTATGAGTGTGTATGTATGTGTGTGTATGTGTATGAGTGTGTATGTATGTGTGTGTATGTATGTATGTGTGTGTATGTATGTATGTGTGTGTATGTATGTATGTGTGTTGTATGTATGTATGTGTGTATGTATGTGTGTGTATGTATGTATGTGTTGTGTGTGTATGTATGTGTGTGTCTGTGATAGTGTGTGATGATGTTGTATGTGTGATGTATTGTGTGGATATGTATGTGTGATGTATGTATGTGTGTTGCATGATGTAATGTGTATTATGTTTGTGGTATGTATGTGTGTGATGATGATATGTGATGTATATATGGATGTGATGTGATGTATATATGGATGTGTATGTGATTATGTATGGATTGGGTAGTATGTAGAGTAATGTGTATGTATGTGTATGGATGTGGATGTGTATGATGATGTGATTATTGTATGTGATAAATGAACGGACGAGACGAAATGATTTGAAATGTCAGAAAAAATGAAATGCAAGTCTGGGATAATTATTTAAAACATTGGTTCATGTTTATGTTGGTTAATACATGCTACAATGATCCATCACTGATTTTGACTAACTAAACCGTTGTCAACCGAAATTAATCCGACCGTACGACTTTTTGACATGTAACTGGTACCATTACTGAACCTGTTTTCACGGAAATTCCATCATACTCGAAAACACTATTATTTTTCATATCAGTCAATGTTAATTGATATATAGAAATTTCTACGAAAAAAGAAATATAAGACGCAAGACTAGAAAATATTTGCAATGAGATTAAAAAATGGCCCGGAGACCTTATCCCAAACGTAAATTTCGTTTGCCTAATAATACAAGTAAAAGGAAAGCTGTAAATCATACGCATGTGCCCAACGCAAAATAAAACTATTTAATTGTGCAATAACTCAGATCTGACACACTATTATAAAACACATTTAGAAACATGGAAAGACATTTTCGAGTGGGAGCAAGGCTCATTGGAACATCCATAAAAGACTTAAAATAAATTTGCTGTATTAACAGTGAAATATATTGGCACGTTTATTTATATTGAAAATAATCACAAGTGATTTCGTGCATTGAAGTCAATTTGATGGTGAGAGAAGGCACAGCTGCCACTAGAAAAGCAATTTTAAATATTCGAGTTTGCACCGAACGTTGAGAAGCGACAGGGAGTCAGTCACAATATCTAATTTAAATAATGAAAGGAAGAGTTCGGAATCAGAGGCGTTTGTTTTAAAAATGAAAACCTAAAAAAGGTTCAGTTCCAACCACTTAGTTAGCGAACAAATGAACTCTAGATTCGAGTGACGATTTGTCCTTTGGAAAATAAAATTAGTAATAAAATTTATAGTTACGATATTCGGGTTTCTGTCAATTCTAAATGTTATTGAAAGTATACTTTTCCTAATTAGTTGGATATAAATCTGATGAATACTTTCTTTCATTTACTTTAATCGAACGAAATAATTTATTAACTAATTCGAAAAATGCAACAATTTCTAATAAAATTCAGAAATATTAGAAAAAATGCCCGTCTGCCCGTCTGCTCCTTTGTCAACTCTAATAGCGCATAAAACCACACGTAGGATCTTTCCCGAATTGAAGAATTCCCTACGATCTGGTTCTAGTCGAAGCTTTGAAATCTTGAAAAACTTTTTTTAAATTTGAGGGTAGTTCACAAGAAGCCCCCCGGTCAGTTTCAAAATTTTCTGAAAAATGGCTCAAAATTTTTTCTTTAAATTTCTTGTAAGAATTGAGAAAACTACACTTATAAAGGTGTCGTACGTACCATTTTCAAGGTTAACTTTAAATTTTCAAAAATTGTAAAATTTTGAAGTTTTTGGCGTCTTCCTACAACTATAAAATTCAAGACAGATTTTTCCTTCAAGTGGAATTTATTGCTCATAAAAAGGTATTTCATTAAGGTCATGTAGGTTTTTTTGAAAATTTTAGTAATTTTTGTGCAATAGAGCGTGCAATATTTGCATTTTATAAATATTACAAAAACAACATTTTCTCTGTTGCTCTATTGTTTTGTTTCTTCCATAATTACAAAAATGTATTTTTTTACTTGTCTCTCACATCGGAAATATCTACATTAGATACAATTTCTACACATTATCAGATTTATGAGTACATTTGCATTAAATAATGTCAAATAAAGTTTCTCGAAAATTCAACATTTTTCAGTAAAAATGAGCTCAAAATTATAAATTTTCAGAAAAGCTCAAACCCCATTTTCTCAAAAATGGCTTCAAACATGTTATTAAATTTTTCGCAATGGATAGTGGTAATTGCAGTGTTTAAAGAAAACTCCGTTTCGAAACTACTTTGGTCGACGATAGATGGCAGCTGACAGAGAATGGAGCAAGACCTTAAATCCAGTCCACACCAAGGAAATTAGAAAAAATTGCTACGAGAAAGTCTGTGCCATTCTGTAGCACCTCTAGTTATTGATTTATGCGGTTTCAAAGTACGCACTACCTTACTTCCACCAGCGTAGCTCGTTTTACCTTTCTGATCATTATACTGATAAAATAATAACGATGTTAAATAAAGTAATTTATTGTGTTTCGTGAAGAATTGGTTGACTGAAGTAATAACTAATTTCTCCGGATTTGAGCTGCGGTGATTCCAAGCTTTGTAATATATCATTACTACCGTGTTCACAGACGTAGGAAGCATAAGACGTGTTTACGACCATGGTAATCATTCTATAGTCGGAAATATCAGAATTATTACGTCGCAACATCACTTGTCACTCTGAATGCTGTCATATAGGTCATAAATTACAATGAATTACAGATGTTATGTAAAATTTTACTTATGAATTCACCCATTAAGTCAAACTCTCTAAATAATTTTATTTGTAGGATGAGAGTCGCCGAAGGCATGGAAAGATGTGAAGGATTATTGAAGGCCGTTGCGAATTCACTGCTAAACTCACAGGAACATAATTATAAAAACAACATAGACTAACATTACTTTATGGTGTATTCGATTTACGTGTTCAATAGCAGTCGAACAATTTGAAAAACACTTTTAGCGACGTGTGGTTCCTGTTCTATGAGGAAATGAAAAAAGATTATCACTTTTCAAAAAAAAAGTAATAATAATAAAAAATATGTTACAAACATTATCTACATTTTCAAAGATATGAAAATTTGTAAAAAAATTATTTGAGGTATATGATAATAAAAGTCGAATTCACTGAATAAACTTTACAATTCCTGGCTGACCGTTCCATATATCTTCGTGAAAGGCGTCAGTTACCAACAACGTTTTTCGTGTATGGGCTTGGGGACTTCGACCGCATGTTAACATGGTTCCAAACACTGCTGCAACAATTGACTCCGCGTCCGAGTCCTATGTGCGAACAAGGCCCACTGCTCCTATGGTAAAGGGCGAGCACTAGCGTAAGAAATTGAGCATTGCGCTCTCTACCATATTGTAGGCAAATGTGGGGGTGGTCATTTAAAACTGTATTTTAACACTTTTTGCATAATATAACGGATTCAAAATATCGGAAATCACATTGTTATTGTTCCTATTCACTATGATAAATAAATTACGAAAAATTTAAATGTTTTAAAACTAACGTAATTGAAAATAGCTCACATGTTTTGACTTTCAATTCAGCGAAGATAATTTTATCATTCATCTTTTGTTGCCCTCTGTAGCTAATGCATAGTTTCTTTCTCTGAAGGAGAGATACAAATTATTCTTTAAAGTGAAATTGATTTAAGTAAAGATTGGCACACAAAAATCTTCATTCGCAAGAATGCTATGAAATAACCAAAACTCATGTAATCTGTCTTCTAATTTTTGTTTTCTTGTATATGTACGTATATACGGAGTCATATACGTAGTATAGAGAAAGTTATGTAATGCTGCAGCAAAAAACGGTGATTTTTTTTTTCAGAAAAACTCGTACTGTGGGGTCCGCAGAAAAAATGGATAAATTGTTCTAAACTGTAGTAAATTACTCCCTTTAACACGTCATGTAGTCAGCTTTTTAATAATACGAACAAGTTTAATAATTAATAACATATTTTGGGTATTATAAATATATAACGAATATATTTTCTTACTCCGTGTGCAGGTATGCTAGGACCAAATTAAAGTATACGTTTCAATTAGATGAAAAATGCTCATGTTACTAAATGAAACATGTTTTGTTGTATCATTTGGGTTATTGAAAGTTGCTTCTTGTAACCCTAATGCTTCTTTATATTGGCCTTGAGGTCACTGAACCATGAAAACCTCATTATTAACTTTTATTGATCCGTGAATAATAATCTTTGTATTGTAAGATGATAGCACTTCAAAGTACTAATTTACATGGGAAATACCCACAACTCTCGTCGCGTAGGGACACAACACCAGCCAGGAAACTAGTTGCCTATAATATGGCAGCCTTCAATATGTAACGCTACACTAGCGCTACATGTGCATCTAGGTAATACTATCCAATATCTTTGTGCGCGAGCGTACAGCCAGGGTTACCAAATGTGTGCGAGCTCTTTCCCGACCACTACTACGAAATTTCCCCTAATAATAGCTCCAATGAAACAAAATTTCTCAACTTTCAAACGAAAAATATTCTTAAAATTATTAAAACGACATGAGCTGTCCCTGGCGATTCTATTCGCTGCTCTCTATAGTACAAATAATTCAAAACAACCAATCATCGAGCTGCTCGAAGCCCTGTTCTATTTTCGTTTTTCTCGTGTTTTTTTCTCTATGCCTGTCTTTTAATATTCTCTTGATACATAAAAAATGAGAAAGAATGACGTCAACAGTTCCTTTTTTGTTAATAATATTTGACAGAATGTAATTTCTACTTGAACGTAGAAATGAAAATAATTTCCTCCAAAAATCCCGAAACATATCCCCGTCCATTTATCTTCCCCATTATCTGCCAACCAGGAAACAAAATCCCCATTTCAGGACAAAATTCCCCAATCTAGCAACCCTGCGCACTGCTCTCGGCCTCCTGACCTTTCCGTTGAGGGGCAACAGTTCCTATTTTGCTCATTTACGGGACATTTGCCTTGAAACCAAAGTTGTTGAAACCTCAATATATCGATTCACGAGTGTGAAGAGAAGCTTGAATAGTTCGAAAAGTATAAATAGACCATATTCTATAAAGCGTAGAGCGATAAGGATTCATGAAACAAGCGAAGACACAGAGCGCGTTCAGTCTTGTTTGGAGGTCGCTCGGTAGGCTGTGTTCGAGATGTCCTAGTACGTGCGTGTTATATTCCAGTGTGAACATTTTTATCCCATCATGGAATCTGGTTCTTGAGGTACTTTATATATTAATTTTAATATGTGTTTATCGTTTTAGAAGTATTAAATTTATTTTATTAAAAAACGGGGGGAAAATGAAGGTGTATAACTCTTAGTCGAAATTCATTGGAGTAGAACAAAAAAGGACCTCGTTGTAACATGACTAATTTTTTATATGATGTAGAGTATTTATTTACCTTTAAAACGAGACTAATTTTAATGTGCGGAGATTTGCGGAAATTGTGTTATTTAGTTTTATTTGTCGGTAGGTGCGCGACTGGGAGTGACGCGTCTGGAATTGTTTGGATTTCTTTCGACTGAAGGCCTTCTGTCTCAGGCAAATAAAACTCATGTGAGAAAGAAGGTAGTTGATTTGATAATGTCGAGAGTTCAGAATGTTCCAGAAGACGATATTATCAATAAAATTAGATTTTTTACTATCTCAATTGTTAATCACTGGAAAGCAAGCGAAGGCAGAAGGAAACATTTTGAAACAAAATAAAGACTGGTTAGAAGAAGAAATGATCTTTCTTCGACATGATATACGATCACGAATCCATAATCAAAGAGAATTTGATACGTTGAGCACCAGAAAAAAGGGAAGGTGCACAAGAAAATTAGTTGAGGGCCACAGTCCTCAAGAACTAGCTTTTGCGATACAAACAGTCTTCAGAAAACAAGGCAAACGAAATGTTGGTCATGTGATAAAAAAGGCTACAATTTCAAGCCCTCGTTCGTTGAGGACAATGAAAAAAATGCAAAAGAAAAAGTTTGACTCTTACACTCCAGAAGAAGCCCTGGCTCTGATTATAGACGCAAATTGAGTAAAGCACAATATATTCAAATAAGAAAAGGTGCAAAGAGAGAAATTTGATATATATATATATATATATATATATATATATATATATATATATATATCGGCAGCAACAAAGTACTGAAAGTTAAAGAGCAGTGCTACCCCAAAGACATAGTTATTTCTGAGACAAAAGGCGAGGTTAAATTGCAAAGCCTACTTGACCACACAGCACATCGTTTATCCATAGTTCAACACGAAGTTATCAGCAGAGTTGTAAGTGAGCATGAAACTTCCTCTTTCGAAATTATTTACAAATGGAGTTTTGATGGAAGTTCCTGTCATTCAAACTACAAGCAAAAAATTTTTGAAAGCGCACATGCTACAGATTTTGATTTGTTTTTAACGTCAATTGTTCCCTTAAAAATGACAGCAAAAACCGAAAATTTCGAAAAAATCATTTGGTGAATCCACGTTCTTAGCATTACAGCCAACAAGTATCACAACCAATGGAAAAGAAATGGATGTGCATCACAAATTATTGAAAACCATGGTGGATGGAAAAATAGCTAGTGCCCTGGCACGAAATCCATCAACCCAGAGTTGCTATATTTGCAATGCGAGGCCAAATGAGATGAACAATATACATGCTGTTGTGCGAAGACCGTGCAACACTAGCACATTTTATATGGATTGTACATTTTACATGCATGCACACAATCAATTCTTTGAATGCATAAATAACAGGCAACGAAACATCAAAGACCTTCTCCATGCTCTATTGATATCTTCTGATCCAGTGATATCAAGCATCAGAAATTTACCTAAAAGCAAAATAAATCAATTGCCACAGCAATCATCAATCTCTTAAAAGTCCCTACACATTCATCAAAATTGTCAGAGTTCACTAGCATTCAGAATTCATTCAAAACCAGAATGAAGAAGACTTGGAAGATTCTTCAGGCAGTGATTTTGATATATAAATCGTTTGGATATGTGTTTATCATTGATTTTCTTTCGTACAATACAGGTTCTACTCTTTACAATTCGTTTAATTACAGAATATATGTATATCCTTGTTTGTACGCAATAATACGCAGAAAAACGATTCGAATATCTTTTGCATATTATAGAACAGCAGTTAAGAGTGATAAAGATTTCAAAATTATATAAAATAACAAAAACTATTATACAGTTGACTTCAGTTCCAAAGGGCAATGTCCCTAAATTGAAAATAGACCACTGTGGGGCGGTGGGAAATGCAAAACGAGTCGCGACGCCCTGCGGTAAAAGACAAGTTTCCGCAGAGGGATGGATATTCATGGGTGAGTTCCTCTCGTGCACCAATTTTTGCTCCTTCTGCGCATCACAAGTTTGTGCCACGAACCATGTGACCACAGCGCGGGCACTTCGTTTAAAAAGCCAGAGCAGACGTTGGCCGCCATGTTGCATGGAGAGCGAGTAGTATTGAGAAACATTTTTAAAGTGATACAAAATGACAATTTCCAGCGGTAACGATTAAGGGTGAGTGTACAAGGTATACAAGATGCAATATTTTAAAGAAATACTTCATAAATTTCTGTGAATGTCTTGTGACGAGGTGATAATTTTTGTATCTGGCGTTTAAAATTCCCGTTAATATTGTGACGCAATCTGGTGTCTGACGCTCATTGGCTGAAGTCTGATAAGATGCGCAAAAGCCCTCTGGCGCTTGTGAGCGTCGCTTACTAAAAGTCCTCACCAAGTCCCTCAATCAATCAGCAGTGTGTGTGTGTGTGTGTGTTAAAGAGAGAGTTTCTGTAAGACTTTCTCCTTTTTTCGTTATTACAGTATTTTTTAAATTTGTGAAGATTTCCACACCCATATCGCATTTTATAATATAAATAATATCAAAATGATTTATCTTTCTGAATGTAAGAAATCTAACATGGCATGACGAGTATTTCACAGATGAAATAAGCGATACTGAAGTAATTTGAGAGAAAAACAGTCTACTCGCCAACTAAAAAGCTTCTCATCCTGATCCAAACAATATAATGTTGAATATTTAATTATAAATTAGTGAGTTTTGAGCTTAAAAATAACATATTTTCCTTCATATAGACGCACAAAGTACGCCGCAGGAAACTTTCCGAAACTAATTACAGCGAGAGTAAAGAGATGTCGACCGAAAACATAGGGAATAAAACATTTAAAACCACAGAGATAATTATTTTAATTTCATTTATTGGGTTTTGATGAAAGAAAACATTAGTAAAAGAGAAAGAATCAGATCCGTACAAGCAGCTTCAAAAAGTGTCTTAGACACCGGTGTTGGAGCTGATCCAGGAGCGGAGGTTGGCAACACTGGAGTAGACTCCAGGGTAGTTGGGGCGGGCGCAGCCATATCCCCAGGACACAACGCCCACCTGCACACCACCAGACACCAGGGGGCCGCCAGAGTCACCCTGGCAGGCATCGCGGCCACCGGCGGTGTGCGGCGCACACCATGCGGGCGGTGATGGAGCCAGAGCCGTAGTAGGAGTTGCAGGCGGAGTTGGACACGATGGGCACGGTCACGTACTGCAGGGTGTTGGCAGCGGAGCCTCCCTCCTGCAAACACACTCACGTTAGCCACCGATCAAGAGCACCAACTAGTAGCACCAGCGAGTAGAGGGACTGCACTTACGGTGGTGGTGCCCCAGCCGGTGACGACGGCGGAGGCGCCAGAGGCGGGTGCGGAGGTGGCAAGGCCGACAGTCCTAACGTTGGTGCCCAGAGTGAAGGAGCCGGAGATCTGCAAGAAACAAAAATAGTTATATAACATCATATTTACCTCTACAAGAATTATTCTGAAATTCAGGGCCGGACGCAAAATAAACCACACGCTGAGGCAACAAAGTAGCGAAGCAAAAAGGGCGAAAATATAACGAGAGGCAAGTGAACACAGTATGAATGACGAAAATTGAGGGCGTTCCACAAAGTAGGCAAGTAGGTCTTCGATTCTTCTTACGAGAAAACAAAAATAATAGTTGACGCCTAATAAATCTTGTAGATCCGGCAGCAAAATTAGCCATATCTGAGCTAAAGAGAGATCAGAATCTCAGACGTGATTAACTCCACACGGTAATATTTTCATGGTACTGGTGACAATAAAATGAAAACTGGAGTTTCGATTGTAAGATTTGACAATGTTTCGTCAGAATTTTATAAATTTACTATTCCGTTTGTAATTGATATTCAAACAAGACATACTGATTTTCAATTACTATAAGTTGTCCAAAAAATAGAGTTAAATACTAATACCATTATGCAAGAATTTCTTAAGCTTTTACAGGAAATTGCCCTCAGGCCTTTGACACGTTTGATAAATCTGATGAAAGTGTCTTATCTATGTTTGGTACGAATTAAGATTAAGGAAATCTGTTTTCATATCGGAAGAAAGAGCAGAAGGTTGATTATTAGGAGCTGAAATGTTATGTCCTGATCAGTATTACAAAACCTGTATGACTAATTGGTGAATCCCTAGTAAAATAAAGTGATAAATGCCATTTTTAATACAGCAATTTTGTTCTTAATGAATGACGAGTAAGAATTAAGTCAGTTTAAAATTAATGCGTTCTTCTGATACTTATCATTTACATCTTAATCTGCTATCGACATTTCTGCTCAAAAATTCCCTTGATCTGTCTCAGCTATAATTTCTCAAGGCCGTGCCTCGCAGAGTCAAGTGTAGGAATACGACTGCTTGAGACTGCTAGCCCGAGCCCTAACCATGCCTGATTCCCCTTGCATTTTACATCTTCATACCAGTGGTTTATGATGTAACCAAATATGACGTCAGTTACCATTTGTGAAATTTGTTTCTCAACGAAATGTGATAAGAATGTTTAGCATAATGAGACATTGTCCTCCTGGTTACCATAAATGAGCTAAATCTTCTACTGGATGATATGACATTTATTTCAAAAATTAAAACTTACGCGGATGACGGCGATGTCGTAGTCGTAGGTGCGGGAGTTGTAGCTGGAGTGGCTGATGACGTTGGCCACGCTGTAGACGGTGCCTCCGGAGTTGCGAGTGCTGGTGCCAGCGCGCACGGTGTATCCAGACGCGGAGCTGCACAGAACATGCACACGTTTATACTTGCTCTTTGACTCCTCATTCAAATCCAACATTTCCATGAGGATGCTAAAATACTCACTAGACCATGCAGTGAGCAGCAGTGAGGACCCACTGGGTGCTGATGATGGAGCCACCGCAGATGTGGCTGCCTCCATACTGCAGGGAGATCTGCAAAGTAGGAGTGGCGGAATCAGTCAACATGAAACATTTTGTAACTTAAAATGGAGAATGCTGTAATGGCAACATCCTACGGACCAATGAGCAATGCATTGTGAATGTAGTGTCCGGAATGTGTGCTTACCTGGTAGGGGTAGCTGGAGATGGAGGTGGAGCTGCCTCCAACGATGCGACCATCCAGGCGAGGGGCCACCTCGCGGGTGGTGCCCGCTGAAACAAGGACGTCAGGATAAACCCCTTGCGAAATCAAAGTCATTTATGTAATTTGAACATCGTCTTTACACAAGTAAAACTCATGAAGGCCTTTTTCATGTTACTGAGATAGTATTGGCATTGACCAAGTCATCTTTCTACTATTTTCTTTTAATAATGAAAGTGTTGAATTTCTTGAGCCGGTGTATGAAATTGAGAAGATCTGGTGATCAAGTGTGTACACCTGCACATATCCATAGGATTATTTTTTTGTTTTCCTATTACTTTATTTACGTTTCTATAATTATGTGACTATATCTTTAAATTTGAATTTTCAATGACAATATAAGGAACGCCATTCCCAAGGGGCATTTTCCTCGCTAGTCACTTTGCTGCTGTTTGGTAAGCAGTATAGTGAATGCATAGTATAGCATATCGCGAAAGTTGCTGACATGAAAATATTTCAAACTTCATTTTCTAAAAACACTAAAAGTCATTCGGCCTTTTTACAAACCTGAATTACTGGATAAGTCATTTCCTTTTCATATTCGGAAACCTAACAGCAAAAGAGACACGTACAAATAGACATATTTGTCTGAATTTGTGTTTTTGAGAAGCAATATTACATAATAAAACGTATTTTTAAAATAATGGAAGTGTAATTACCTATCTATCAAAGCATATTGAGTAGTCAAATTTAACAGAATCAAAGACAACTTCACTTATCTAAAAACACGGATTTTACACATTGTGAGTTTCATTTGTATACCCACGATAGCTTATCACTCTTATATCTACGAAAATTCATGATTTACGTAAAGAATACTTTATATTTGACTAACTTCATGACGCAACACACATACCTTCGATTAAAACTTGACTTTGTGACACAAATATATAATGTTCTTTTCGGTATGGTACCCGAAATTCAGCCTGAACTCACCTAGGGCGACAGCCACCAAGCACAAGAAGCTGATGAGTTTAAGCATGTTGACGGCTTCTGAGACAACGTACCTGCCAGCTTTGTGAGTGAGCATTTATAGCGTTTTGAAGTGGCTGCAGTGACGTGAACTGCCGAGAGAGTACGGTTGTTGAGAATCCTGTTATCACTTTGATTTGCAGATAACAATGGGATTTTACAGATTATTATACTTCTATTGATTAAAACGGAAATACCCGAATGTTTTGTATTGTTAATATTCATCTTCAACTGATATTTAGAGATGTATACCTAGAGAATTCGATGGAATTCACCAATGTGTTTAATCTGAGGTATTTTTTATTCATCAAAAGAATTTTTGAAATGAAATATTTATAGTGTAATATGGGAGGATATCTTTAAAAGGAACGATATGTATTTTACTGATGATCTTTTGAGTTTTCTCGAAAATGTTGAAATAATTCTCTGGGGTACTTCGAGTGTTTCCCTTACTTTCTCTCTGCCGTTTGCGCATGTACACCCCTGTCTGGATTAGGAGGGGAAATGACAGCTGAATGAGGGGAAGCTGCCCATGTCTGCGGCAACACCGGGGTTCCCGGTCGTTCAAGTGGCTTCTGCGGATCTGTTTTTTCATTTGGTTTAGGAGCAAGTATAGGTCACAGACATATGGACAGACACACAAAAATTTGTGGCATCATTTAATAGTCTCCTAAATTATTTCAGTAGTATTCATACCCTTTGCGGCTCTCAGACCTAGCAATCTTTATAAATGGGATATCTAAAGAAAGAGAATTTGATGGAGATGTGAAGAATTGCACTTTGACATGAAAAATGCAGAATTTGTTTAAAAATGTATCTAAATATTCATGTCAAATGCAACTCGCATCACTCGATAGCATTTTTGAATCTATATCGTTAAATTTCCCCTAAATAAATCGTTCCATGGCCTTAGAGGCAAATATTTTGAGGTAAAATGCTTCAAAGGAATGTTTCTCGCACCGTAATCTGCACGATAAGATCTTTCTGAACGTTGTAATACATTTTACGTGGTCCGGCGCTTCTCGATATTACCCCACTGGCTGAACTGAATGTGAAATTAAACTAATTATTTGATATAATACGAGACTGAATAAACGGATGTACCTCTCTACTCGGTAATAAAGTTCAATAATAATAGTTTGTATTGACAACGATGTATTGTATTGTTATCAATTTCAAGCAGATCTACTAGACCAAATAACGGAGAAAAAGAGTCTTGAAAGAATATTACAGGCCTAATATGGAAATGGAAAAATAGGGAAGAGTGTGGGTACATGCAAGAGTTCATGCACGGGTACCCTAGTTAGACTTTATTTTTTTTTAATTTACTTTACTCGCTTGGCTAGCTTCATTCGCGGTTCGAATACATTCATAATTTCCTGCAGTTCGGCGTCCTTACTTTGTTCAGGATCTCAAGTACTTCATGAAATTAAACGGTTATGGGGAGAAATAATTAATATTACTATAATTACCTAGAAATATCCTGTAGTCATGAAACTAATGCTTCATAAAAAAAACATTTATCTCTTAAGTATTCCACATAGCATCCAGAAATTCTCTACTACGTTAATATCATACACAAATAACATTTTTTTGCTCGCGAATCGGCTGTCTTGGACCATGCATACATGCATTTGCATGGGCTCAGTATCATTTATCACGTTGCAAGTCTTGCTAAACAGCATTTGGCTGAATCCGATTTTTATACTTCGGGGTTGTTAGTCCTGAGGGGATGGAAGGAGGACTGATGATGATAATGAAGGATGAATGGACGGCACACACAAATAGGCATACACAAACACACCCATGGCCGAGGCGGGTCTCGAACACGGGATCCTTCTGTCCGAAATCGCCACGGCACAACTGCCTTAGCGATCTTGACTATTCGGACTGGCTATTATTATTATTATTATTATTATTATTATTATTATTATTATTATTATTATTATTATTATTATTATTATTATTATTATTATTATTATTAATATTAATCATAATCATAACACAGACACAAAACAATAGTTGTCAGGCCCAAAGACTGAACAGATGTTTTTCTCTTTGTATTTCGACTCGCTAAACCGGTATATAAAACCATTATTGTTTCATCATCCTCCATTTTTTTAAATCGTCAAAAAATCGTGACATTCAATTTTTGTCGTCAGAATTGACATTCAATTTCTGAAGTCAGAATTGCGCCACCTCTCACCAATTCTTTTATTGCGAGAAAACATCGTGAAATTATATATATACGAGGGTAATTACAAAACTAAGGTCTCCTATTTTTTTTTTATAAGTACAGAACTCTGTTGGTATGTCAGTTGGTCACACTTATGAAGAGTGCTTCCCTCACTGTGTGTAAACATGGGCACGCCGCGCTGAGGCGCTCAGTCCCCACCTACCAACACATCATCACCCACCCACCCTATAGTGACTATCACCTGTTCCCTAAGTTGAAAGAACATTTCGCCGGAAAGCGATTCATCTCGACGACGAGGTGAAAGAAGAGGTTCATAACTTTCTAAACAGCGTGGCGGCGAGCTAGTATGACATAGGCAAACAAAAACTGTCAGAGCATCTCCAAAAATGCATCGACAGAAATGGTGATTATGTCGAAAAATAGCTAAACGTTCTGGCTGCACTTGACACACGCTTCTCCCTGTATGCCGACGCACTGAATGGTCTTGTCGTCGAATGTCAAGTCGTCGGGTCTAACAACTATGTTGTGTGTGTCTGTGTAATAATAATAATAATAATAATAATAATAATAACAACATAATAATAATAATAACAACAACAACAATAATAAAACAACAACAATAATAATAACAATAATAATAATAACAATAATAATAATAATAATAATAATAATAATAATAATAATAAGGAGAAGATGAGCTACCTCATGCCTGAAGGGTCGCGGGTTTCAGTTCCGGCGAGGACTTCGTTGTTTGTGTCTGTATGTGTGTAATTGTCCATTCACCCTTCATCATCTCATAACTCATTCCTCAGGGCTAACAACCGTGGGGTGTAAAAATGGATTCAGTATAGAAATGTTGATCCCTCGCAAATAAGTCACGTTCGCCCACGGGAAATAATTCAAAGGTGATCAATACGCGTCAAAATTATTATTATTATTATTATTATTATTATTATTATTATTATTATTATTATTATTATTATTATTATTATTATTATTAATTCAAAATACCAGAATTTGGCAGCAGAAATCCATCATGTTTAGCAACTGAGTAGGGTTGAAATAGTGCCAATAATATTTTCAGCCACAGAAGTGGTTACGAACCGATTTGCTTCAGGTCTTACTAAAATAGGATTGTCAAAAGGACTCCGCATAACCATCCAAAAAGCTTTAATTCTACAGACTTGCCATATTGTGCGATAATTCTTAAATTGATCGACGGACAAAGTTGAATTTCTTCTCGGTCTTTCTTCAGATCTGTCACTACCAGTTGCAATACCAGAGCCTAAGTCGTATGAATAGATGAATGGTTCTCAATGCTTACTGAGAAAAGTACAGAAATATAAAATAATAACAATAATGATATCTTATTTATTTGACCATTCACACTTCGTTACACAAAATGAGAATCACATTCATATTAGTCAAGAATGACGCACATTAAACTTTTTAATTGACATTCAACAAATAGTTATAATTGCGTATAAAAATAATTCTAGGAAAAGGTAGAACAAAGGCCAACAATCAAGAATACTATGAAATATATGCAACACACTACTGTTGCAATAATATCCTTCAGTGTATAGACACTTCTATAAATAATGCATTTGTGTGAATTTAAAATACTCTGCAGAGTATATTTTGATAAATTAAAAACATAGTTATCTTATGAATTCATCATTAATTACAAGTTGATGATGAACGAAAACAATAAAAACATTTTGGTATTTCCGATTCAATAAATAGAAGCACCGCAATCAGTAAAAGCCCACAAATATCTGCAAACTAATATTGTGATAACGAGATTATGAACGACCATACCCACTCAGCAGTCGCGTCACTGCAGCCACTTCAAAACGCTATAAATGCTCACTCACAAAGCTGGCAGGTACGTTGTCTCAGAAGCCGTCAACATGCTTAAACTCATCAGCTTCTTGTGCTTGTTGGCTGTTGCCCTAGGTGAGTGCAGGCTGACCTTCGGTGTCAAGGGGCACACGAGGTCAAACTTAAGTTTTAATCGATAGCGTCTTGCGTAATGATTTTTCCTAAATGTAAAGTTAAAGTAAACGCAATACGAACATCAAGTTCCTTACATGTAATGGGGTAAATCTATCGGCATGAAAACCAAACCAAACAAGAACCAATATCCGTGTTTTGAGATAATTGAAGTTAGCATTCATTCTGTTACATCATCTATCCAATACCTTTTAATACATAGGTTATAAAATCGGATTTATTTGAAACAAATATACTGTGATATTACATCTATTTTAAAAAACAAAAAATCAGTTCCAAAACTTGATTGCTCTATCCCTGTCTACTGAAAAAACATTGAATTAAAAAAGAACATAAGTTACATTGGCTAATTAGCACACACCGACACAAGAACTTCAACAATTTAAAAAAATAAGAGAATAGACAAAAATTGATTTGATCAATGTCAGTACTATCGAGGATGTTTCTAACATATGATTAATTCCTTGATTTCGCAAGGGGTTTATCCCAACGTAGTAAAATACAAGTATAGGTACAGTATGTTTACTGATTCTCCATGTATTATTCGTTTTAATCATATCCATACGAAAGAGTACTTCACTACATGAGTCTAGGAAGGGGAATATCGAGCTTCATCTTAAAACGTTTCCAAAAGAGCCCATTGTGAATCATTACTTGGATTTCAACAGATATTTTCTTGAAACATTCATTTTCACAGCAATTTTAAACCATTAGAGTTTTCTCATTTTCCCTTCCCCAGAATCAGTAGTATACGATTCTACTGCATACCTTTATTTTTTTGTTTTCCATATATTCATTTAAAGAATGTTTCTTAGTACACATTTTTCTAACAATATGTAAATCAATATCAACGTTTAAACTCCTACAGCTTACCAAACAGCAGCAAAGTGACTTAAACATAAGCGAGTAAAATGCCCATTGAGAATGGCGTTCCTTATATTGTCATTGTAAATTCAAATTTAAAGATAGTCACATAATTACAGAGATATAAAAAAATAATAGGAATACAAAAAAAATAATCCTATGGATATGTGCAGGTGTACACACTTGATCACCAGATCTTCTCAATTTCATACACCGGCTCAAGAACTTCAACACTTTCATTATTAAAAGAAAATAGTAGAAAGATGACTTGGTCAATGCCAATACTATCTCAGTAACATGAAAAAGGCCTTCATGAGTTTTACTTGTGTAAAGACGATGTTCAAATTACATAAATGACTTTGATTTCGCAAGGGGTTTATCCTGACGTCCTTGTTTCAGCGGGCACCACCCGCGAGGTGGCCCCTCGCCTGGATGGTCGCATCGTTGGAGGCAGCTCCACCTCCATCTCCAGCTACCCCTACCAGGTAAGCACACATTCCGGACACTACATTAGCAATGATTACTCTTAGGCTCGTCGGGTGTTGTTTATTAAAGCGTGCACCATTTTAAGTTAGAAAGTGTTTCATGTTGACTGATTCCGCCACTCCTACTTTGCAGATCTCCCTGCAGTATGGAGGCAGCCACATCTGCGGTGGCTCCATCATCAGCACTCAGTGGGTCCTCACTGCCGCTCACTGCATGGTCTAGTGAGTATTTTTGCATCCTAATAGAAATGTTGGATTTGAATGAGGAGTCAAAGAGCAAGTATAAATGTGTGAATGTTCTGTGCAGCTCCGCTTCTGGATACACCGTGCGCGCTGGCACCAGCACTCGCAACTCCGGAGGCACCGTCTACAGCGTGGCCAGCGTCATCAGCCACAACAGCTACAACTCCCGCACCTACGACTACGACATCGCTGTCATCCGCGTAAGTTTTAATTTTTTAAAATAAATATTTCATATCGTCTAGTAGTAGATTTAGTTCATTTATGGTAACCAGAAGGAAAATATCTCATTATGCTAAACATTCTTATCACATTTCGTTGAGAAACAAATTTCACAAATGGTAAATGACCTCATATTTGGTTATATCATAAACCACTGGAATGAAGATGTAAAATGCAAGGGGAAACGGACATGGTTAGGGCATGGTCTAGCCGTCTCAAGCAGTCGTATTCCTAAACTTGACTCTGTGAGGCACGGCCTTGAGAAATTATAGCTGAGACAGATCAAGGGAATTTGTGAGCAGAAATGTCGATAGCAGATTAAGATGTGAATGATAAGTATCAGAAGAACGCATTCATTGCAAACTGACTTAATTGTTACTCATCATTCACTAGGAACAAAATTGCTGTATTGAAAATGGCATTTATCACTTTATTTTACTAGGGATTCATCAATTAGTCATACAGTTTTTGGAATACTGATCAGGAGATAACATTTCAGCTCCTAATAAATAACCTTTTGCTTTTTCCTCAGATATGAAAACAGATTTCCTTAATCTTAATTCGTACCAAACATAGATAAGACGCTTTCATCAGATTTATCAAACGTGTCAAAGGCCTGAGGGCAATTTCCTGTAAAAGCTTAAGAAATTCTTGCATAATGATGTTAGTATTAACTCTATATTTTGGTCAACTTATAGTAATTGAAAATCAGTATGTCTTGTTTGAATATCAACTATAAACGGAATAGTAAATTTATAAAATTCCGACGAAACTTTGTCAAATCCTAAAAACGAGACATCAGTTTTCATTTTATTGACACCAGCTTGAATGGAAATATTACCGTGTGGATTCAATCACGTCTGAGATTCTGATCTCTCTTTAGCTCAGATATGGCTAATTTTGCTGCCGGATCTACAAGATTTATGAGGCATCAACTATTATTTTTGTTTTGTCGTAAGAAGAGTCGAAGACCTACTTGCCTACTTTGTGGAACGCCCTCAATTTTCGTCATTCAGATCGTGTTCACTTGCCTCTCGTTATATTGTCGCCCTTTTTGCTTCGCTAGTTTGTTGCCTCAGCGTGTGGTTTATTTTGCGTCCGGCCCTGAATTTCAGAATAATTCTTGTAGAGGTAAATATTATATTATATAACTATTTATGTTTCATGCAGATTTCTGGCTCTTTCACTCTGGGCACCAACGTGAGGACTGTCGGCCTTGCCACCTCCGCACCAGCGTCTGGCGCCTCCGCCGTCGTCACCGGCTGGGGCACCACCACCGTAAGTGCAGCCTCTCTACTCGCTGGTGCTACTAGTTGGTGCTCTTGATCGGTGGCTAACGTGAGTGTGTTTGCAGGAGGGAGGCTCTGCTGCCAACACCCTGCAGTACGTGACCGTGCCCATCGTGTCCAACTCCGCCTGCAACTCCTACTACGGCTCTGGCTCCATCACCGCCCGCATGGTGTGCGCCGGCTACACCGCCGGTGGCCGCGATGCCTGCCAGGGTGACTCTGGCGGCCCCTGGTGTCTGGTGGGGCAGGTGGGCGTTGTGTCCTGGGGTATGGCTGCGCCCGCCCCAACTACCCCGGCGTCTACTCCAGCGTTGCCAACCTCCGCTCCTGGATCAGCTCCAACACCGGTGTCTAAGACACTTGTTGAAGCTGATTGTACGGATCTGATTATTTCTCTTTTACTGATCTTTTGTTATTCAAAACTCAATAAACAAAGTTTATATACATATCTTACTTGTTTTTAAATTTTTTATTCCTTTGACCTATAGGCAATTCTTATTAAGGAGCAGTTTCTCGGAAACACTGTGCCCCACTGTGATTAGTTTCGGACTCACTAATATGTGGAGGAATGTGAATTGACCATCGTTTTCCATCAGTGAAGTTAATGTGTTCTTGAGGTGTGCGGGAAGTCAGCAAAGCGTGAAGGTCTTACTAGCAAATCATCTACCCAAGGGAGCCAAGATGTTGATTTAAGCTGGGCAGTACTCGGCTCATTTAAAATGTTTTCGTGGATACTTTTTCCAGCACAGGCTAAAGTGGGGATCGTTCTTTAATATGGGATATAATTTGTAAATCCTTAGCCGTTTTTTACTGCGTTGATGATTTCACATTGATGTGCGTCCAGTTCAATAGTGTCCAATGAGTGTGTTTCTAGAGAATTCTGGTAGTAATCATCCTCTTTGTCAAAGCCCCATTTGTGTTTTTATTCGTCTTCAAAATTGAGCTCTCTCTCGACGTCGACTTTTTGCTTTGCCATCGGTATAGTCAGTATGTAATTATGCAAAGACAGGGGGGTCAAGTGTGAAAAGCCGAAGTTTCGTATTGAAAAATCTGACAAACGCATGATAACAATAAAAATATTGTTTGTAGTACTTACGCCTTTTTCATCGACATAAGTGAAGTCACCAACTACATCCGATTTTCTTTTGTCTATTTAGGATACTGAGGCTTAAACTTTCAAAATTCCCCACCAGTTTTGTCTGTTAGTATTTAATGTTGAATTCAGCGTGTTGCGAGTTGCCAGAAATTCTGTTCCTTCTATGACGTATTCCGTAAGGTGACTTGAGAAATCTATACGACCAATGAAATATCCTCCTACTGTTATATTATTGAACTAAACTGTGAAATATCTAAAATTCTGTACTTTCTATTTCATATATTCCAAAATTGCGGGCATTTATTATAAATTCAAGCTAAATTTACGAACACTCTACTAATTGAATTATTAGTACCTTATAATATCTGTTTTGCGTCAAGCGTTCCTTGGTACAGTTTCTTTATAAGTTTGTATGATTGTTGTCTTAATTATTTTGTATTTTGTTTTATTTTATTTGCATTATTTGTATTTGTTGTCTTATTTATATTGTACGTTGTGTTTCGTTATTTGGGTTTGTACTGTGCAACCGCGTTCTCTCCCTCTACCTGCTGCGCCTATTCTATTTGCGTTCATTTATATTTACGCCCTCACCCCATTTCCTACCGGCTGGTCCGCGTGCTCATTCCATACGGACTTGAGGTAAGGGTCCGATTCGTTCGAGCCTGGGTCAAATTTTATACAAGTACTAAATAATAACACATGGATCTAAGGCAATTATGAGCCATGTGGGATGCTCATACATTTAATGTCGGATTTCCTTTTCTTATATCCCAAACATAAATACAATATGCCCCTCCGACTTGCGAAACATAACACCAAATACATAAACAACACTAGAAAAAAATACAGCAATGCACACTGAAAATATAATACAAAATCTCATACACACACCAGAATGCGTATTCTGTCGTGACCTTTTTGATAATCCTATCCTTAACCTAATATCAGGACTTGGTCTTCGACAGAGGGTTTTTTTGACTTGCGCGTGAACAAACAAAAAAATACAGTAATTGCACAACTCGTGCCACTTCCCTTTTCGCAGCGATGTCATTTCCTGTCAGCGCCCGTCGTTGCTAGTTGTAATGTGCATTTTCCATGCACGCAGTCCCCGTTCAGCTGCCACCAGATCCCAGATGCACTCGTCCATTTAAAATTACCAAATGTATTCACAATTATTGTTCCTTGCAACTAATCGCGTCTTCTCTAAATGTTCTTTTGATTTCTCGCGGCGTATTTAAATTTTACGACGCTCATGTTCCCTGCGCCTTACTTGCGTAAATAATGTCCATGCGGATTTTCACGTGAATTTCGAAACAAATTGAATTAAATTTTAGTTCCACTTCATTTAAACAACTGATTTTACATAGCCGAATATTAATTAAGAACTTTTGCACAATACTTCGGCGAAATTTCTTCAAAAATCTAACATAGCATCAAACGCGTGCGATCATCATTATGCTCGACCTCATTCTGTCTTTAACACATTTTACATTGTTGGTCCACAAAAATTCAAGTGACTGTCTTCTTTCAAACACATGCCCATCACCATAAGAAGTGTTCGAAAATGTTTACATTTTCACTGTTTTCGGGCGTCTTGCGTCTTATTATCTGCTTCATAATTTTACTAACTTTTATTTTGTAATTGTCACGTTACCGAATTCCCTTTTCCTGTTTTCCCCTTTCCAAAAACCTTTATTTTTCGTCTTCTCAGCTCGTGATGACGTCATTTACATCTTCGGTCGCTCTTTCATAATTCTTTGCTCATTCGGTCATTCTTTCTTAATCCTCTATGCTATGAAACTGAATAATAATTTATTCTGAGCTCCACATAAATTCCCCCGCGCCGTGACTAATTTTGCCCTGATCTAAATATTATTCTCTATAATTTCCGAAAGTTTGGCCAAAATCCACCCAGGCATTCACTGGATATTCAATAAAACCCGTCTTGTTGTATACTTCCAGAAGTACCACAATGGGTGCCATATTCTCAATCTTCGCCGGGTTATACATGCAATTTACACAATTTACGATATTTACGGAACCCGTGGCTCGAATAATGTGATTCTTGTTTTAAAATGTTCCTGAATTTGGGTTCTATTTACTGTTCATAACGACTATTTCCGCCTTTTATGTTTTCTATTATTTTCCTGATAATTATTATTACGCGGCGCTGTCGTCTATTGTTTATTTCATTCTTAGTTCCTCCTTGCTTACATAAAAGCTCCGTGTTCCATGCATTCTTGCGGGCTACTCTACAATCATTCATCAATCAAACAATCATTACAACTGTTGTATTTTGTGTTATTTTCACTTTTTTGTATTTTATGTTGCTTGTGAGTTTTATTTATCTTAACTGCTCTATTACAAATTAATCAGAAAACATTAAAAAATTTAAAACAATTAGTGTTAACAGAAACCTACTGATTATTGTACTATTTGTTCTATCAGAAGTTAATCATAAACACGTTTCATTACAAATAAACTTTGAGCACACAGCAATTTGTGGTAAATGTGTAAAATTGAAAATAATTGATCATCATCCAATCACTAAAACTAATTAGTTTAAATGAAGTGGGACTTAAAACAATTTAGGAAGAGGCAAGCTTTCTTTCTTTGGGTAAGTTCTGCTACTGCAATAATCGTTTTCGGACATTTTCAATCTTTTATAGGATTGTGGTCAATTTATTGACCACCTGACATAAGTTCTGAATAGTTTACTTTTTATATTGAAAACTGCCCCTTGACAACAGATTAAGTGTTCGTGAATTGATAGAGTCTGCTTAAGAGTTCAATTTTCGTTATTTGAGTTGCGTAGGCTTTGCTTATTGAAATGGTAGTCAAGTATCTCGCCACCAATCATAAGGAACGCGTCTTTGTCATAATTCTGAGAGAACGAGCTAAAATAATCACATTGAAGACTATATTATTGGGAAAATTCGTTGTATATAAGGTTTGTGTACGACATTTATTTAAAGAACAGTTATGTTTTCTACATTATACATACATTTTATAGAATCTAAATGAGAATATAATTAATAATGCAAAGAAAACCGCGAGCATAGAATTTAAACTGGAAGGTATTTTGTTACGTTTTTGTAAAAGTAGTGCTCCATCATATATGAATGAGAGTCTATGCAATATTTACGTTATAATCACACGATGTTATGTTTACTTATTAACCACGTCCATGTTATATCTAGATAACATGATGTGGTTTACAATATACACGAACCGGATTTTGTGTCTGGGAAACTATTAGAAAATTAACCATGGAGGGGTCGCGAGGAAGAATTTGGACCCTCGGCAATTTTTTATTAACAATTGTTCGGGCCCACACGCAAAAGCAGAAAGGACGTATAAATATAAAACGCTTCCTACGCCCTAAGCGGCAACACCGGAAGCGCGGCATGCAAAGTTCCATAAGCCAAGCGGCACCACTGCGCCGCGTGATATTCGCTTTCGCGACCCGAATCTTCTAAACCGCTCTAGAACATTTTCAAATTCTAGCAGTTGCCTTTTGGGACTGTTCAAATTCACCCCACCTCGCCATACTGCAACCGCTGGAAAAGCAGTCGCTAATTGGCCAGTTCAAATTAGTTCAATCCTCTTCGCGTGCCCGCAAACCGAACAGAAATCAGTCGCTGAGTAGCACCCTGCTAGAAGCATGTCTCGGCTCCGTGTTAAAAGATCACGTAAATTCTTATACAGAAAGTAATATTCTGTGCTTATGTTGTGCCAAGTGAAAAGCCACATTGTTTCAATTTGTTGTAGTTCAGCATTGTGTATAAATCAGTCGCTGAGAAGAAGCCAGAGCTAGAAGCATGTCTCGGGCTCCGTGTTAAAAGATCACGTAAATTCTTATACAGAAAGTAATATTCTGTGCTTATGTTGTGGCCAAGTGAAAAGCCACATGTTTTAATTTGTTGTAGTTCAGCATTGTGTATAAATCAGTCGCTGAGAAGAAGCCAGTGCGAGAAGTATATCTCGGCTCCGTGTTTAAAACATCACGTAAATTCTTATGCAGAAAGTAATATTCTGTGCTTAAGTTGTGGTCAAGTAAAGCCACATTGTTTCAATTTGTTATAGTTCAGCATTGTGTATGTATTGAACTAATTAATGTATTTCACACGAAGTTGCAAGTAAGTTGCCAGGCGAGCACATGTTCTCGCGCTTCGTGATTCAAGATGGAAAATTCCTGTATTCTCACATTGAGAACAATAACTACGTGTATTTTATTGTAAAGAACAATTGTGACAACTCCAAGGTAATTAAACATCATTCTGCAAGGTGAGAAGTGTGTTTCATGATAATCCACATTATTACAAAATTCCTAACGAGCGTCGAAAGGGACTGAGTGGATTACCTACCTACTTTCAACAACCAATAATACAGTCCACTACAAGCAAAGGTAACCCGCCACGTCCATGGTCC
The DNA here is from genome assembly GCA_964035755.1 of Teleogryllus oceanicus. Lineage (NCBI taxonomy): Eukaryota > Metazoa > Arthropoda > Insecta > Orthoptera > Gryllidae > Teleogryllus > Teleogryllus oceanicus. Next base: position 23,723,290 of record CAXIVR010000002.1, on the reverse strand, counting down.
TTCGAGCTTCGGATATCGGACCAGCGACCTGTGGAAAGCAACCCGCCCGTCCAACAATTTTGTTTGAGATTATTGAACACCCTTCAGATTTCCAATACTTATCCCAATCTTTTATCTGCGAAATCCATTACAAAAGCATCTAATTTTTCCAAAATTTCGAAACGTATATTTACACTGAGTCTCTACATTAAATCATTAAATAGTTTGTTTTTTAAATACTTTACTCGAAATTTTGGGTCAAATCGTATCATTTTAAAAGGAAATAAATAATAATATCTCAAAAATCTTAAGATTTTTTCTTTCAACGTTTTGTAAATAACGCAATTCTGCGATAAACTTGAAACACGCCCATTTTTTGTTATTATAAGCAAGAAAAGGGTATTTATTAAATATTATGTCATACGCTTCATCATATGCATCCAGAAAGAGTGACGCTTATGCATACAGGTTGTCAGGGCGTAAATATACCATCTCGATCAGGTTTTTCGTCCAGTTTCCCTGATCCATTGAGCAAATGCTGAGATGGCCCCTTGTTTCGCTTCTGGACATAAATGTAACTTCATTTTCTGTGCACGTCTTCTAGAATTCAGTGGGAAATACAATTATTTAAATTATCGTTTCCATGTTGTCGCGGCAGGAAGTATTATTCCGAAGGACAACATGGATAAGAGCCAAAATGTATTGCCTTTTTATCCTTGAAAATAGATTTTATTACATGGGAGTTTTTTTTCAAAATTTAAGTAGTATAACACTTAGTGTAGGGATCGCAGAATTTTGAAAATGTGCACACAATTCACTTTTCCCCATAGCACGTCATACGCAGTTTTTAACTGTTTTTTTTACGTAAAATAAATCAAATAAAAAATGAAAGCCCGGGGAGGACACAAATATGATGAAATACTGGAAGAGGGAAGCAAAACTCCTTGTAGGATACAGAAATTTGTATGGGAAGTGGAGTAAAGAATTGAAAGACGAGTTTGATCTCTTCCGGTTGCTAGCACCTGAACGAGCAGCATCAACCTTTGCTGAGTTGCGATCACTCTTAGATGGGGCGTGTGGTGCTGGTATTGCGGTATTAATTTAGACAGGGCGATGGTTGTAGGAGGGGAGTGTGTTAGCACAGAATTGTGTTTGATATTTTTCAGAGTCGTAAAAGCAGGAATTTAAATAATGTTGGAATCATTTTAACTGTTAATTAAAAATTAGAAATATGTTTACATGCGGCAACGAAAGTAGAATAGGGAAGAAATCGTAGATGTTTCTTTCAGTGAACAATTTTTTTAACATTAGGAAGTCGCAAACAGATACCAGCACGTGGGATAGCACAAGGAAGTTTCACGGTTGCGAAATAAATTAGAATAACTATTCTGTTAATCGGGAATGGACTGATAGAATCACGAGTGGCATTTTTATTAGAAATTGGCATCGGGGAATATTAAGTTAGGCAGGACGAAAGAATTCACATCAACGGGGCGAAATAGAAGAAAGAGGGGTGGACATTTCATCCGTAATTCAGCGAAAAAGTTTTTTAAAACGCGGGAAGATATATGAAAGCTACGAACTTTTCAGTTGACCTGTACAGGAAGGATAATTCTTTTTAAAAAATAATTATCAATAAAATGAGTTCATTAAGAATTGTTAATGTCTAAATTGTTAATAACTATTTTGTTTATTACAAGGCTGATAATTTGTAGTCAGTTGACATCAATAAAAAAACTTATTAACTGAACTTCCAGAAATCGTTGGTCTGTACCGACAAAACGTCCGCATACGGCAAGGTAAAATCTGGCATTTTGTATGTTGATACCAAGAACAAGACTGTAGTAAATAAAACTGAATACATTTTTCATTATAGATTAACGCTATGAGTATAACAGGGCAAATGAATTACGTAAGTAATAATATAAATAGTGATATTAATATTGATAGTCAAGATTTATTTCAATAGTCTAAATATTGAAGGAAATACTTATAGAAAATAGTTTAGGTCGGTGTAAATATTTATAGATGTCATACAGGTGAGTTTCAAAGGCGTGACCAAGTGGGGCAGATGCATTAGACAATTAAATAAATATATGGTCTAAAATAATTATTAAGTGTGTTTCAATACATTGAAATTCTATTTTAATTGAAAATTTTGAAATTCTAAAAAGTAAAAGTATGTTCGTTTTCTAGTCGCGACTGGGAAAGTGAGTTGTTCCACCATCATTGCAATGTATGTTTTCTACAGGAATTCTGAATTTCTGTTAAAATATTATTATGGATAGAAAACCTTTTTAGGGGTGTAAGTTGGTCAATGAATCTTTTTTCAAATGACGTAAACCGTCGATGACAGGCAAAATTTATGTAATGGATTTTAATGTCGGACATTTTCCGACGATTCTACTAATATTATGTAATCGTTACAATTAATATGAGAAATAAAGTACCACTCTCTTCGCTTCCCATTTTGTGTTATACTTGCTTGAATTTGTGAATGAAAAATAATTTCTGTATGTCGTAGCAGTAAATCAGATCTTATTTCGGTTGGAAATATATCTGACGCATTTTTAAACGCCTATGTAGAAAAATTCCAGCTTTCCTTAATCGTGTAAACAGAGGAAAAGAGATCAGTGCAAGGCCTTCTGAACGCAGACAAATCTCATTTCGCTCTGGGCCTTCTGCGGCGTGGGAGGGGCGCAGTAAGCAATAAGCGGAGTCGCGGTGCTTATTGCTTCAGGGCCCGCGGGGCCTCCGCGGCGCCCGGCACACCTCCTGGGGAGGGGAATGGAGGAGGTTGGGGATGGGAGGGGAGGGGAAATGCAGGTTCGACGCCGTTCTTGCAGATGGTCGCACATGTAAACAAGAAGCAATCTACCACGTGCGTTTCCTCACAGACTGGTTTCGTGGGTCTTATTTTGGTGATTCTGATTTCTCACGACTATCTTTCCCTCCTGGGTTGTGCGTTACCTCCCTCGTGTTGCTTCTCTCACCGGACCGGGAGCGGTAGCTCAGTGCATCAACTGATGTCACTGCAGCGCCTCTGGTCGGGAGGTCATAGGTTCGACTCCTGACGGCGCACACTGGTTGAATCGGGCCTAAAACTTGGTCATAATTGCAAATGTCAGTGGATTTGCGTAAAAATTGGTATCAAGGGGTTTTTGAGGTCGCTGAATTAGAATATCATTACGAAATTTCAAAATTCAAAATGGCGCCTTCAAAATGGCGGATCGACTCATTTAAAAACAAAGAAAAATTAAAATGGCGGCTTCAAAATGGCTAACTGATTCTTAAAAATGAGCCCAATGTGCGTAGAAATATGTATAAAATGGTTCTCATGATCGCTGATTTCGATTATCGGAATGAAGTATCAAAATTCAGAATTGAAGCTTGAAAATGAAGCAAATATGCGCAGAAATATGGTTAAGTACTATTTTTGAAGTCACTAAATACAAAATTGTTTGTTGATTCATTAAGATTTATTTAACATATATATATATATATATATATATATATATATATATATATATATATATATTCAAACAAATGTCACCCATCTGCTGGGAACCCAATATCTATGTATACAGATCTAATTTCGTCGCCACTTATTGAATAAACAATATTTTATTTAATATTTAATTATGAATAATTGAATCAACAATTAGTCAACAATACTTTGAGGTGACCACATTGAATTCACTCTTACACCTTAGTTACCATAGTTTTGTTTGTTGCGTCAAGAAAAGAAGAATCCTTACTTATTGTTTAATCCTCCAAAAGTTTATATTATTAATTTTACTACTAAAAGTAATTATCTGAAGGAGAAGTAAAAAATAATATTCCAAGAAATCAATTCCCTGTGGCATCGAAGAAACCATCGGGGGCGATCTAGTGTTATATCTTACTACGTAGCATTGTAGTATAGTCGCTTTAAAACAAAAGATGCAGATATGTGCAGCTAAATTTGTGTTATTCTGATTAAGGACGTTCTACTTGATAAATAAAAATAATAATTGAGGCAGGACTCTGAGGACAAAAATATAATCTACAATATAAACGACTAACTTTGTTACGCTACATGGTTTAGAATTCAACCGCATCATATATAAAAATATTATACACTTTTTCTTAAAAATATACTTAACTTACAGCCATAAGTGTCTTATATTCGGATATACAAAAGAATCCTAAAAGAAAATTTTAAACCCTTTTTAATTTCACGAATATCGTTGGCAAGAATCAACGAATTCGAGCCATTCGAGCAACGGTAACTTTACTACACCGTGTGGAAGACAAAAATGATTGAAATAAATTCTGAAGCTGAAGTAGTATGCTCCAATGTCTTCGAACGAGATTTGATAAGTCAGAATTCCAAACGCGCACTTTGAATTTTGCAATTATGGCCAGGTTTTTGCCGCGATAAAACCAGTGTGCGGCGGCAGGATTTTCGATAATAGCTTTTCAGCTAAGTCGAATTCAGTCGCTGTCTGGAGGAGAATTCTAGCGCTCGGCTGCTCTGATCGGTAGTTTTCCGTGGTTTCTCCGATCAACACCAGGCGAATGCTGGAGCAGTACCCTACCAAACGAGCCACGGACCACGCGCGATCTGTCCTTCCTCTTCTTTGTCTTATTCTCTTCTTTTACACACGCACTTACACTAACATGCACTACACTACCACATATTCTGGGAGACCGGTCGGGAGCTTAGAGCTTGTCCCGATTGGGGCGGTGCCCCGCTGGTGGGAGAGTCCTGGTTAAGGGAAACCGCACTTGCCGACGGTAGGTTGGCGTCGGATCTCGCCATCCAGTGGGGGAAGATCACCGCCATCTCCCGAGAAAAAAACATGCATTACACTAACGGGACTAATGACCACAGCAGTTGACGCGCCCGGAAACACGAAAAAATCAATCAATCAATCAATCTCTGACCGGTTGAGGTGGCTCTGTGATGCATCTGGAACATCGTACCGGGAGAGATGGTTCAGGGTATCAACTGATGTCACTGCAGTTCCTCTGACCGGGAGGTCCTAGGTTCGATTCCCCACGGTGCCAGAATTTTCGTAATTAGCTTGTCAGGTGGATGGATTTCAGTCGCTGTGGTTCCCCAGGCGGGGCCGGAGCAACGGGTGATGGAGCGCGTGCGATATTTCCTACCTCTTCCTTGTCATGTCTTCTCTCCTTAATACACGCTTATACTTACATGGAGTACACTACCGCACAAGCCGGTAATCCTTAGATCTGGTCGCAACAAGGGTAATGCCCCGACGGTGGGTGATACATGGATGGGGATAACCCCGCTAGCCAACAATAAGTCGGCGCCAGATCTCGCCATCCATCGGGGGAAGAACACCGTCACCTGCCAAGAAAAACATGCACGACACTTGCGGAACTAATGAACTGGTAGTTGACGCTCCCGAAGCTACTAACAATCAATCATGAATCATGGAACAACGTTAATGAAGGTCCTACGATTTAAGCGGATTTTCGTCTCTAGAAGAAGCAGCTTACTCGGTAGAAACAGCTTACTGTCTGCAGAAGAAGTTTAGTTTCCGACTGCTATGATCGGTATTTTTCCGGGGTTTCTTCAGTCAATACTCGACTGAGGGAGGAACCCCACGAGCCGACTTGCGGGTGAGCGCTAAGTCTCGCAATCCAGCAAGTGTGACCGTACACAGTCACAATATAACCTAGTTGCACCCTTTGACTAGGCTACGCAGTGCAAGCTCTGTGACGAGTAAATAAGTAGTGGCTCATTTGCTTAGGGTAGTGGGGGTAAAAGCTTGAGTGAAGAGCAAGAGTCTACTTATCGGTGACGATGTTAGAACGCTGGTAGGCGAAGTCCAGAAGGTTCTCGGCCGCTTCCCGGTTCCAAGCAGCGCCTTTCTCTCAGATACCTCCACACGCACTCGTGGCACCTTCCATAACTCAAAAGACCTCTTGCTCTTCACTCACGTTTTTACCCCTACTACCCTAGTCAAATGAGCGACTACTTATTTATTGGTCACAGAGCTTATACTGCTTAGCCTAGTCAAAAGTGCAACTAGCTTATAGTGTGCCTTTGTACGGTCACACAAGGGAGGAACATTATCCTCTACCGGGACTTAATATGCACTGCGCATTATTTTCTTCCTCACGTCGACTTGGTTAGTAAAAATTGAAAGTTGTTTCTTCAGTTAAGTATTGCAATTATTTATGTAATAGGAATGGGACCCTTACTCTCTACATTCCTTCACTAATGAGTCATCCTTATACGTCTCTAGAAAAGCTGATGAAAGCACGTGCCATGGTTTATGTCAATGTACAACTTTCGAAGACTTCCGAACGTTCTTTGATATGAAAGCATTAACGCATTTAATGCTTTATTTTATTTTTTATTTTTCTGTTGTACAACAAACTGACCTACACCTATACGGTCGCATTTCTCATAATTTTCAATTTATATTCGCACATTTTATAAAAACGATTAGTTTAAAAAAGAAACAAATTAAAATTAAATGACAATATTTGTCCTCAAGATGGCATTGATAGCATGATATAACATTTATAAAATGAGTAATTTTGAAACAAAGTTACAATTAAAGATGTAAATTATAATAATAGCTTTTGGAATCACATTTTTCATTTAAAATTTCATCATCATTTTAAAATTTTGAAAGATATTCCAACGAAATTCAATCTCGAAGTGTTGGCTACTTCATTCTGATGCTTAAATGCGTTAATGCTTTCATTTAATTCGTGACGTCTCCGTGAAATTCTCTTTCTTAGAGACTTCGTTTATAGAGATGGATTGCCTGTGATAGCCTATATATATATATATATATATATATATATATATATATATATATACGACGTTTATTTATTGAATATTATGTTGGTACGTTTTGGTTGATGCAAGCATGGGGATGAAGTCAGTGCTGACAGATTATGGCAGCGGCCATAAACAAACAGTCCCGGGAAAATGAACGCTCGCAGCGTAATAAGCAACGAGCTAGAATATACTACGTAGAGTGGCTGACCCTATGGTATCAGCGCACTTGGTGGCCGCTCGACGAACTAGGGGCCACCGTGGTTTTTGCTGACAAAACATGAGAGGTGTCTGCTGATGGCGTGTAGAACTGTTGTACTGAACGTCGCTTGTATCTTATTTTATTTCTATATTGTTGTCTTTTCGTTTATCTATATTTAAATTATATTACTAGTTAGAATAATAATATTCACAATGTCTTACATGTCAACGTATGTTTGGCCAGACAACAAATATTTATTTTATCAAGTTTGCCGCCTTATTTGTGATCTATTTATTTGCCTCTTATTGCAATAACATTCATTTTCATGCCTTTCAGGCGTATTTCAGGCTACAATAACATTTTAACAGCTTCCATTCTTATGAGAATTACCGATGCAGGATGCAACGTGTTTTTAAAGTTTTTAAAGTCTACGATATTTTATTCTCTAATTGAGTATAATAGCTCGAAAAAATTTAAAAAACTCACAAAACTTCCATATTTCTCTTTGAATAAGTAAATAAGAAGTTAATTAAATAAAATATTATATAAATATTGCTTCATTTAATTGCCTTCTCTTTACATATTGTTTTAAAAATTAGGCTTATCAATTTCTTGTAATGAACCTATGTCGATATTCTGATCATTGCATTTTATTCTTGACAAACAGAACCGAAAAATCTAAAATACCTTATATATGTTGCCAATATAAATAAATTCACCCATTTAAAAAATTTTTTTAAAATATTGTAAAACAAAATAATTTTGATATCGTAGATGCAATAGGATCTGAAACACAGCGATCTCTTGTACTAAATGATTCCAGAAAGTCTGAATTAGTATCGTAGGGAATTGGCGATTATTAATAAAAAATGGAAGTATATAGTGTAAAATTGTCGATGTGTAAATTTTATAATGATATACGAAGAGTATCAGTTGAAATTATTGTAAGATAACAGAACAAAATCGCCAGTTTCTTGAGGTAGAATTTTAGTTCTTTATTTATGAGCTTAAACTTAAATTAAAGTTATAGATTATTATTCCAGGAGGAATACAATATTGCTCCTGAAAGACGAAAAAAGTCAAATAAGTTCTGTAATCTACGCGACAATTACTTTTGTGAGACACTTTAGGCAATTTGCATTCGCCGTTTACCAACTTTGTAAACTTTCCGATTCTTTACCTACTTCGCATGCGTTTGGTCCGCAGATATCTGGTTTAGGAGAGGCATCGCGCCTTTCTTGTTCTTCTTCTGAGTCTTCATAGAACTCATATTTGCAAATGAAGGGTATTAAGATCACCTGTTTCGTCTTATCTTTCACTATATTCCAAGCATCTAAAAATACTTTCTATGTATCTACCTCCAAACCCTCTCACCTACCAAGTATATTTTTTATGCAACAGGAAATTACGATACTCGCGTAGTTTAAGAGAGTCATAATCTGTTTCTAACATATTTTGTTACTATAGATATTAACATTCTATATTTTCTCATTGTTGTCATTTTTCCGTCCGTAAAAGCCTATTGTAATATCACCAAAGCAATCATCTTTCAAAACTTTCAAAATGGAATGTCTTGAGATCATACTGATATGTAAGTGGCATGTACTGTAGTGTAACAAAATCTGTGGATGGTTATGAGTGTAAATATAATATGCAATGAAAATTATTGACATGAAGATTGTGCAATAAAAATCATATGAAGTAACTACTCTGAATAAATGACTCTATTGAAAATTTTAAATTTTGAGTTACCTATTTAACTTGAGATTACTATCTTCTCTACAATCCTTTTTTTTAGATCGGGCTTATAGAATCACAAATCATAATTTAAAAAGCATAGTGAAACGTCTACATTACTAAATGTAAATGAAATCGTAACCAATTTCCGAATTTATAAATAATCTGGGTGCCAGGAAAAGGTTACACTTGAATTCCTGATTATCTATTACTGTATTCGGATATATTACAAATAAATGTAAATCCCGCTAGCTTGTTCGACGGGTTCTTATGAAATAATTGTTGCTACTTACATCGCAATCAATTACTGCCATCCATACGGAATGGCGAGGAATCAGAAATTAGTTCTGAAATGTCTACTCAAGGATTGCATGTAATGGCAAATGAGAATCAGCTTTCTTTAAAAAACAATGAATTATAATTTATTATGCATGCCAAAGTTATCAACTATCATTATTACAATTTATCGTTGGGACTGACCATTTTTCTCGTTATTGCAATAACATCATTATAGAACCTTTTATCCTTTCTTGCCTCTTCGCGCGCACGTCGCTCGATGTCAACCCAATCTTCGCAATCTTCCTTCTTGTTGAAGTCCACGATGATCAGTGACCAAGACAAAACTTCCTCCAACCACTTCACAAGCACTGCCTATACTCTTCGTCTTGTCTCAGGTGGGCACCCATTTCAAACTGATTACTTTTCCCAAGTCGGAATAATATTCTAATAGTATTTTCTATCACATAACATGGCAATTCACTATTCACTGGTAAAATTTTTAAGTCAAACATTTAACCAGCGCGAAAATATTCTAAGTTTACTTTCCAGTTCCCTCATGAAAATATTACCAGTCCGAGTTTGCAATGGTACAACACGTAAATTTTACAAGTTCCCGTTGCACACCTAATGGGGAAATATTCTAAGTTCAAGTTCAATGTTCACTCTCACGAAATATCACAAGTATCGATTAGATAATTAACCTCAAGAAAAAACGCGCAAACGATCTGTTCACCGCCACGACACGAGTCGAATTGCCTTAATTCCCAATCTGGTTCACCCTTCAAAGCTCGCTGTGTTTTTTTCTCTATTGTGTTTTCGTTGCTACGGTGTCTCCTTCACCTGCTTCCAAACGAAATCGTTGTTGCTTCGCGTTGCTACGGTATCATCTGCGTATCTGCACCATAGAAACCCACGCCTTTTGCAATATCTACAACATTTTGACCTTTATTTAGCAACTCAAAATTAAATAGGTCAGGGTATTATTTGTGAGTGGCAATCCCATATTTTGTTTCACAGTTGCTAAAAATGTAGGAGTAATCTACATCAGAAAGAGATCTTTAAGAGATCGTCATATTCTTTCGAAGCGGCGTTCCACTCATTTCGATTTACTTCTGGTGTAAACAGTGACACGTATGATCGTATTGCAGGTGAAAATTAAATCCATATATATTTTTAAACTTTTCCATGTTTTTATTGATATGTTATGTTTTATTCATCTCGATTGATATTGAACTACTGTGGTGTGTGAAAGTGGAAGGTTATTACATAGGTATTTTTATTTATTTATTTATTTGTTTGTTTGTTTGTTTGTTTGTTTGTTTGTTTGTTTGTTTGTTTGTTTGTTTGTTTGTTATTATTTTCGCGGCTTTTCCCCCATTTTGGTCTAGTGCTCTGCGCGGTGAGCTTTTCAGCCTTGCCGTGCGCTTTCTTTCCCTTCTTCCTCCTCCGCTCTTCCTGAGAAGTTCATGTTTTTATTGATATGTTATGTTATTCATCGATTATATTACTACTGTGGTGTATGAAGTTATTCATAGGTATTTTTATTTATTTATTTATTTGTTTGTTTGTTTGTTCTGTGTCGTCTGTCTGTCTGTTTGTGTGTTTGTTTGTTTGTTGTTATTATTTTCGGCTTTTCCCATTTTGGTCTAGTGCTCTGCGCGGTAGCTTTTCAGCCTTGCCGTGCTTCTCCTCTTCCCCCACCGCTCTTCCGAGGAAGCAATCGCGCGCTCGCCCCGGGCGCCTGATCTCGCCGCATCCAATTCCCCGCGGGGCCTCGCTCGGATAAACAGGGAAACGCGGCCGCGTGCCCCGCGCCGCCCCCGCGCCCGCGCCGCCCCGACTCGCGGCCCGCACACGGCGACGCAGCCTCCTCGCAGTTGCCTTGCTCCGGTGAGCTTCCAGGTGTGTACGGGGCGGCGGAGTAATTTGGGGCGGGAGGGGCACATTTCTTTCTGGGCGTCTTGGCTAAGAGTTGTGATGGCGCAACTGAAACTTCACTGTTCGGGAGGAGAGGTGGTAGGTACGACACCCCACTCTACGTGGATTTGGGGAAATTGTAGAGGTCAACTGTACTTACCGATCGTTTCCGTGGTTTCTTCCTTCCGTCAATGCCAGGGAGTAGCTGGAGCAATGTCAACAATGGATCACGGATAGCGCGCGACCCTTCCTTTCCCATTCCGTCTCCAATATCATACTTAAAGTTGAACAACCGGGTGAACTCCCTTTCTCATAAATGTCTTACTGTCTATTGAATGTGAAAATTTTCGACAAGCGTCCGGGAGTCGGGATGCAAGGCCAAAAAGGAAGAGCCCTATTGTAGATAATGAGCAAGGAGACCGATTAGGCGTGGGCTCTTACTTATCTTTGTTGTGCCAAAATTGTCAAGGGTATCCATGTTATGATGATGTGAATCAAAAATATATATTTCTTGTGATGTTAAGTTTGAAGTCTGCTTTCAGATTTATGTCATAACATTGTGATTAACATAGACTTGTTGATATTAACGTTCTTCTTTAAATGGATAACAGTGTGTTTTATAAAGAGTATACGCCTTATTTTGCATAATTATTTACCCACTTCAATGAGCAGTTATTCATTAATTCCATGCTTAAGTATTATGGTCCATTAGCAATACCGTCGACGATGTAAGCAGCAGTAGCTGCAATAATAATATTTTATAAAACAAACGCTCTTCTCCCGCTCTGGCCAAAACGAGGTATGTTGGTGCGCTGCAAATTGATTTGATCATATACAGAAGCACGCCCGGAGAGCTTAGATTTATGTGGACGCAAAATGAATAAATAAATATTCGGTCGTACGCGTCAGCTGGATTTAAAAAACGCCGACCTTTGCAGGTGCAAAACTTGCCAATGGGTACAAAAGCATATGAATATTTAAAAGAACTAGTGGGAACCCGTCAAACTTTGACGGTGATATCTGAGATAAATGTAAAATATTGTGCCTAACTAATGTTCACAAAGCAAATTCTTAAATAGGAAGAAGAAAGAAAACCTCTCTTATTTAATGCTATTTGTTTCATCTCTGCAGACATTCACTTTTATAGTCAGGATGATTAGATATTATGCAGCATAAAATCAATTGTTTTATATTACCACTTACACAATTGAACACATGTAGCCCATTATCACGTGGCAATGTTATATCAGTACCGAATGGCACAGAAGGCAGACTATAATTAAAATGACAGATATTATTTCTGAAGTTTTTTTGATGTCCCCTTATCTCCTGTAAACAACTGTTTCATTTCTTCTGACATGTTTCTAGAAGGTAAACTTATGTTTTCATTTAAACAACACAAAGTAATCTGGTTTGCAGAATTTCTCTCACACAGGGCGTACACAGCAGAACAATACAGACATTTCATAGATTAAGACTCAAGAGTAAACAAAATTACTTCCCTACTTCAGTAAAATACAATAAACCCAATGTACGAATTTCTCTACAAATTACACCAAGAAAACAAATTGATGCAAACACAGTCACCATCAAAATGCAAATATTGCTTCTGAAACACAACCTAGGCGAATTGTAAAAAAATACACGCATCAAGCGGCGAGGACGTACATCTATCGATATACTCATATCTATCGATATTGAAACAGCTTTTGGAAGAAAACAATTGACTACTGATAAGTATACTATTAAAGAATTATTTATTTAATTAATTTACACCGTAAATTCTGGTGAATCAACACAAACAATAACTGATAATACATCTAAGGATCACATTCTTTCATTTAAAGGAAAAATAAATTTAATCGGTTAAGTAGAAGCTCCAAACGAAGCTATTGCAGAATACCTTATTTTTTTAAATATATAGATTGTTGCTCAAAGAATATAAATGCTTTTGTAAAAATAATAATGCTGTATTTTCTGCCGCAAAATAACCTCTGAATGGATTTGAAATTAACAGGATGAAATAAAACGGGTGGTTCTACAAACCGTCAACCGGACCACAAATTGCGCCTTGTGTGTGGTGCATCACCGTCCTTGGCGAAAGTAGCAAGGAGTATGGCCTCGGGCGACTTTCTTAACTGCAGGCGGTCTTACTTGGCAGAGAGTTTATTTTCTTGCTCATTTTTGTGTTTGCGAACTTTCGCGGCGCTTTCTTCTTGTTCTGGGAATAAAGAACACGATGCTCCGTTTTACATGGGTGGACGTTTTCTTATAGTCGGTCGCTGCGTTACGTAGTTCTTGTTTTGAAGCTTCGCAGGAGAGTTTTAAGTGAAACAACTCCACCACCCAGGAAATGCCTAGAGGTTTATTGGGAAGATTCTTTGCATGCTTTTGTAAATTGAGATGTTCACACAAAGGTAGATGAACACGAAGTATGTTAAAGAAGTCTCTTTTGTAATTTTTTCTCGGAATCCTTCTCTTCTTTGTGAATTTATGTGAACATTATTGTTACAGTAACAGAAAACTAAGAAATCACTGTCAGGATAGGGGTCCGTTTTACTTTGATCTGCTACCACAAATGAAATTAGCTTGAATGACCGATAAGAAGTACGAAACTGACGTGCATGATAATCAGTATTGTTTACAAAAGCATACACTTTTATAAGAATGAATAGGATGATAATAATACTGACGATAGGTAATAAGTATTTTAATGAGCGCTCTTACTTTTATATTTCTCATATTTTATTTACATAAAACGTGTGAGAGCCCGTAATTACTTGGGGCGTGAAAAAGTGATTGCTACAACAATTATTTTGTATTCCCAGAAATCATTTTCTGAATTAACAAATTCATATTGTTTACGGATATTCCTCGCCAATGCCTATAGACTTCTGCTGTCGTTCTAACAGCAACGCCTTTTGGTAGCAAACCATTCTTTAGGATGCTATTTCCTTTCAAATAACAATCTTTAATTCGATTCATCACATTAAAATTGAGAAAAGTATGAAAATTCTTGAAAAAATTTAAAGGGACATTAAACTGACATCAAACATTTGGTTACATCTTCGTTAATGAGTTTTCTGGTCTTAAAAATTATATTTGAAGTGTTTACTCATATATCAAAATTTTCATATTAAACACTATTATACGATAGAATGCAATGTCCATATTATTGTGCTGAAAATACTTTGTCGCGCTATAAGGTATACCTACGGTATATTCGACATTTTAATACCAAGCACCAACAAAATGGCCAAACTTAGCGTGTCATGTTCCATACCAACTAGGTACCTTCCAGCACCAGGGCACCGGGGCACCGGCCCAGCCAGGACACCAGTCGGGAGTCCTATGCTCCCGACTGGTGTCCCGATATATGTGGTAATGTACTGCAAGTAAGTGTTGTAGATCCACGATGAGAATAAAACAAGGAAGGGGAAGGAAAGATTGCGCGCAGTCCGTTTGTTAGGGTATTGCTCCGGCTTTCGCCTGGTGTTGACCGGAGAAATCACAGAAAACTACCGATCAGAGCAGCCGGCCGCTAGAATTCTCCTCCAGACAGCGACTGAATTCGGCCTAGTTGACAAGCTAGTGTCGAAAATCCTGCCGCCGTCAGGAATCGTACCCCAGGACATCCCGATTGGAGACATTGCAGTGACATCAGTTGATGCACTGTCACCTGAGCAGGTCGCAAGAATAGACACCACACACGGCATATTATATTGCGGCGTAGGTGACATTCAAAAATTCGAAGACCATTTTGAATCACTCTGTACATGCTTTGTTTAGCCAGAGGAAGATTTTTTTGACAGAGTAAATAACTAAACGTCGCCAAGAACGCATGAATCTGGAAAATGTATTCTTACATCAGTTACATGAGTAGAACACCAGTTGACAATGTCTCAAAGTGTCAGTTCTGTGCCTGCATTTACATGTTAGGGATAGATTTCAGGATTGATTTAGATTATTCCCATATTAACAGTAACGAATAATATTACAAGAAATAATGCAAATTATATCGAAAAGCAAATGAGAATGTGTATACATGTAAATTAAGTCATCAAGCAGATTTGAACAGACAATAATCACCGAATTTTTTGTAGGTCCCGTAGTTTACTTTCATTACACATTTAAACATACCCGGAATAGACTGGATTTTAATTATTAAGTAATATTTATTGTCAAGAAAGTTTTGAATCGCATCCTCACTACATAAACATCCACTTCTAGGAAACATCTGCTAATTGGTGGCAGGTGGCATGGCAAAAATAATAAAGGCTAAAACAGCCCAAACACAAGTTAGCGAACATGTGTAAAAGGAATACGAATCGCTTTTGTGCGTTACTCACCGACCGCAACGCCCAATTTCGTTTGGTACGACGGAGTGTCACACAACTGAACAGTGTAATGCCGAAGTATTAAATGAGAAACATATTTGTCGAAGAGTATTTTTCTTAATACATTATCTAGAATTACAGACCGTTATTGTGATGTCGACAATTGAAACTTATCGCTTTGTTACGAGCTGTCAATGGAAGCTATTATTTTAACTTAATATATTCACAACAAAAAATATGATTGCTTATTATAAATGACATCACATCTAATTATTGGAGTAGATGTAAATAAGCCGATTATCTTACAAATGTTAATGAGTCTAGTTTTTGTGCAATCCTAATTTTGGGATTCCGATTTTACAGCGCCTACATTAATGGAACAAACACATAAAATATTCAAATATATTATGTGTTATATACTCTAATTAAGCTACATTAACTCCATGAAAGCCTATGCATGAGTGCAATACAATTAAATTTAAATCATGACACAGGCGAATAAAAACAAGTAATTTGGACTGTAATTTGATACAAGAGAATGCAATGACATTACGTGGAATTAAATAGCCCACATCCATTAGTGGTTATGATATTTTTAATTACTAAATTCACATTGCTATGCATTATATTTAATAACATACCAATGAATATTACACTGACTTTTATTAGTTTTATTAGTTATTCACCATTTTATTAAAAAAGGCCACATTTATTCATTGAAATAATTCAAATTTTGCTAAGCAATGAAATATTCAACCTTTACTTATGTCAAAGAAAATGCAAAACGTACAAAACTTCTTGACGGATTCCTTTTTTATACTATTTGTCACTTTTATTCTAGTTTTCACGATTTCATTGATTTTTCTCTGAATGCTTTTGAAGTATTTTGTGAATATATCTGCAAAGATACTTTCCAATATATTAAGAAGCATTGTAGAGAGCATCTTATCAGAAGAGCCATATGAATTCCGAAAAGGACGCTCCTGTTCAGAATAGTTACTTTTGACACTAGTGGCAAAATAAACTCACTTTTACAGTTTCATACACTATTTACTGGGTAACTTTTTCTCTCAAACAAATGGTAGGTAAAAGAAGAGAATATAATGCGTAGATATATGACGACTTTAGCAAAGCATTCGATAATGTTAATAGAATTAAATGTTTTGAAGACAAGGCGAAAACCGCTCCACCGAATAAATACTATCCGAATCATGTTTACAGGGATGCAGATGAACGTAAGATTAAAATCCGAAGCTCTTCGACAAGAAATTAGTGTGAATAAAGTCGTTAGACAAGGTTATTCAAGGTCACCAATACTTTTTAACTTATACGTAGAAAACGTTGTACGTATCTGGAAAAAAATGCCTTTAGATGTACACAGGCGGGCAATAAACACTGAATTTCAAAGAGCACGCGTAGTTTACTTTCATTACGCTTTTAAACAAACCTCAAATAGACTGTATTTTGCTCGCCCATCCCTTTAATATTGCAAACAACTTTGAAGGGAAAAATATTCAAACTAATTGTTGGTGATTGCCACTGAATTCTAGCACTTACAGCAGAATCCCAGCAGCACAGATGAGATTTTTAAGGTCATTGTTAGGAGTAACACGAAGGAACAAAAAGGAAATGAGAACATCAGGAAAACCCTTTTAACCTAAACCTAAATTTAGGTAAACCCGGTTGGTCAATTAGTGGCAACAAACCAGTAGTCTAATGTTTGAGGGAGAAGAATAAGAGTATCATTATTACTAATTTCAACGCGCACAGAAAAAAGGTAAAAGACTCGGCTGTCGCCTACTATGTGAGGTGTGGCATTAGTTAGATACTCAAGAAAATCAAACAGATGAAACAGTTTCACATTAATACATTTACTTCTGAGAAATAGTGAATGAAAAAAAGTGCCCCATCTTCAAATTTCTCAACTCTTCGAATTCGAGATGTGACGTTTTTCTGATAGAAAGTTGAAGATTAACATTTGAAAAATAATTATAAATTGAATGCACTGCATTAAGACGTGACCTGAAACAATTTGTTTCACCAAGTTGACGATCTAATTCCATCTCCATACATTTCAGAAAAACATGTATATATGACTATTTATCATTCGATGATCTAGATGTTTAAATAGTGTAAGATATCATTACATGTTCAAAACCCTTTCAAGAAAAAATTCAAGGTTTGACGTAGAATCAGTTATCGGTTCCCTTAATCGTTATAATAGAAGAGATCCCACATAAAAATAAGGAAAGCAACGAAGGACGTAAGGATGGAAAGAGACAAGAAACAGTGAACAGTGCATCGTCGTCAGGGCCCTGCAAGAACATCATTACCACAGAAGTATAACGAATGGAGTAGCCTAGGGTCACGTACTCGGCCGGACCGGCCATTCTCAATTAGCGGTGCGGAGGCCCAAACGGAAAGCACAGCGTCCTTTGGTCTGTTAATTCGATTTGGCTGTCACTCGTCGGCTCCTTTCACATCTTGCGCACCGTCGCCGCCCTCGCGCACGCCACACCTCGCCCAAACCACACACCGCCTACGCCACCTGCTCTTCCACGCAACCCTTGCCTAAGCACATTCCTCCCACACTACCTGCGCTTCCTCGCCACACCTCACCCAAACCACACACCGCCTACGCCACCTGCACCCCCACGCCACTCCTTGCCTAAGGCACATCTCTCCCACACTACCTGCGCTTCCTCGCCACACCTCACCCAAACCACACACCGCCTACGCCACCTGCTCCTTCCACGCAACTCCTTGCCTAACGCACATCTCTCCCACACTACCTGCGCTTCCTCGGGCACATCTCTCCCACACTACCTGCGCTTCCTCGCCACACCTCACCCAAACCACACACCGCCTACGCTACCTGCACCCCCACGCCACTCCTTGCCTAAGGCACATCTCTCCCACACTACCTGCGCTCTGCCACCTCACCACCACACCTACACCTGCCCCCACCCTGCCAGCACATCCCCACACTACCTGCCCTCACCAAAACCACACCGCCTGCCACCCCCACGCCACTCCTTGCCTAAGGCACATCTCTCCACACTACCTGCGCTTCCTCGCCACACCTCCCCAAACCACACACCGCCTACGCACCTGCCTCCACGCACTCCTTGCCTAAGGCACATCTCTCCCACACTACCTGCGCTTCCTCGACACTCCCCAAAAACACGCCACCACTGCCACGCCACGCAAGCACACTTCCCACACCGCTCTCACCCTACAGCCACACTGCCCCCCACTGCCCCACTCCTTGCCTAAGGCACATCTCTCCCACACTACCTGCGCTTCCTCGCCACACCTCACCCAAACCACACACCGCCTACGCCACCTGCCCCCCCGCCCTCCTTGCCTAAGCACATCTCTCCCACACTACCGCGCTTCCTCGCCACACCTCACCCAAACCACACACCGCCTACGCCACCTGCACCCCCACGCCACTCCTTGCCCCCTCACACGCACATCCCTCTCCACACACCCCCACTACCTGCCTCTCACACCTCACCAACCACACGCTACGCCACCTGCACCCGCCACTCCTGCCAATGACACTCTCCACACTGCGCCTCGCATCCTCACCCAAACCCACCGCCAGCTACCTGCACCCACGCCACTCATTGCCTAAGGCACATCTCTCCACACTACCTGCGCTTCCTCGCCACACCTCGCCCAAACCACACACCGCCTACGCCACCTGCTCTTCCACGCAACTCCTTGCCTAACGCACATCTCTCCCACACTACCCGCGCTTCCTCGCCACACCTCACCCAAACCACACACCGCCTACGCTACCTGCACCCCCACGCCACTCATTGCCTAAGGCACATCTCTCCCACACTACCTGGCTTCCTCGCCACACCTCACCCAAACCACACACCGCCTACGCCATCTGCTGCTCCACGCCACTCCTTCGCCCCCCCCAACCCCACTCCTTCGCCGAGCCCCCCCAAACCACTCCTCGCCCACGATTTCCCTCTCACACCACCTGCTCGTCCATGCCACCACTTCGTCCACGGACTCACATATGCACATTTCAATATATCAGTATACTATTTAATTTGTGAGTGGAAGTTTTTCAAATTTATTCAAATAAAGTTTTTCGAAAACTCAATAGATTCCTGTGAAAATGAGTTTCAAATTTCGCATCTACAGTTACGCTTAATGCCATTTTCTTAAATGCGGCTCAAAATTTTTCAATGAAAATTGCTATTTAGGACATTTTTTTAATCTTCTTTAATATTTTTAAAATAATATTTCTATTCTAGAATTTGGAAACCGAAAAGTTGAGAAATTTTCAAAAAAATATAATTTGGGCGGCGATAGAAAGCAGCTGGCCAGAAGTAAGGGCAAGATTGTACAGTACCAGTCCTCACTAAAGAAATTAGAAAACTTTACTATGAGAAAGTCTTTACCATTCAGTATAACCTCTGATTTACTTTCTCATATACTACAACGTAGTAGAATGTTAAAGTGTATTGTGAATTTAATTGTAGAAAGTCATTTTCAATTAAGAGAATGTAATTTTCATAAATTGAAGAAATGTTTCCTTTGAAATGATCACACTTCGTTTGATTAGGATTTTTGTATGCCATGGCTGAAGTGTTAGCACGACAAAAGTTAGAATACAATATTACGAAACGGTTTCCGTTAACACGAGAAAATAGGCCCAGTGGTATCATTACTAGTTGTAGTTAACATTTATTCTAACTTTGTTCTCTTTAAACATAGTGAAACATTAGAACGAAACATTAGTAGGCAAATCATGTAATGCAAATTGTGAAAATTAAACGGTGTAATATAACTTGTTTAGTCAGTTCGCCCTAGTTCCGATGCTGGCAGACGCTCCATAGCTTTATTGCCACCCCAGAGTTGTTCCATCTGCCGCGGTTCTCCTTCCTTCATTCTGCCTTCTCATGCCCTCCCCTCAGAGAGCCCAGCAGTTGTAAAACTCGTTATTCTCGCCCCCAGAAGTTTCTCGTGGAGCTGTAGCGGAGCGGAGTTTTGCAAACTGAGATGATGCTCACAAGGCAGAGAATCCTCTAATCCAAACATGGGGGAATTTTAAGTTTTTCTCTGTTCGGTAGAAACCCATTGACTGTGGCTTAATGTTCTCTAGGAATATATGTTGGTTCAAAGCAGACAGCTTTGAAATAAGCGTGATTTATAGCTGATGAAAATGAAGTAAGAAAGGATTATAATTATTAATAATTTTTAATCAATAGTAAATGAACAAGAATGTGAAAAATACAACATTCAAAAGTTTAACGTCAGTATGCATACAAGTATGTCTTTCGACAAACATTAAAGTTAACGAACACAGAGGTCACCTAATTTCATTCTTTACCATTTTGTAAAAATTCTCCTCACTATTTATCCTTCTATAATTTTTGTACAGACAAAATTGTGTGTCACATCATTACTGAAGTTTTCATTCAAACGTAATACTATTAGAATTTTAATTAGTAGATGTAAAATGATCACTGTAGTTTGTGAATGTTGATCTCATACGTAATTTCTAAATTATAACAATTTCGTGCTGTTATTTAAGTAAGGGCGTCATGATATATTCACTCTAACTCCTAGATAATTAACTTGCTATAAAATATGTTTGTATTGTATCTATTAGTATGGCGATTCAGAAACAATCCAGTCAACAGAAGGTAGATGTATGCATTGAACATTCTATCATACTGAACAATTTCATATTAAACAATTTCTGTACTCATTATCACAGTATTTGTATTGAAGGAATTTCGATTGAAATTTTTCTCCTCCCATTACAAAAAAAAAAGGAATCTTATTTCCAGATTGTAATGAGTTTTAACGGACGTATTGAAGCTCCATTTTGCCGCGTCGCCACTTAAAAACCACTAATTTTCATGAACATTTACATATTTTGTTAATTTTCTTTTCCATATTTAGTAAGTCAAATCAATCTGTGCAATGGAATATACCGTTAAAAAACGAAATATAAAATAGTTGAAAAAAAAAGGTGAATTGTTGAACATTAGAGATGATGTGTTCGTCCGAGAGTCTAATTCAAATAATGATGCAAAATCTTCAGTCTAAAAACATTCGTATTTTAAAAATGCATATTTTTTAAATTACAATACATAAACACGACTGTAATGTTAATTACACCGTCAATTCAAGATGTGCTTTCGTCCTTTACATCACGTTTTGTGTTATTTAATTTGATTTGATTTTTTCGTGTTTCCGGGTACGTCAACTGCTTTGGTCACTAGTCCCGTTGGTATAGTGCATGTTTTTTCTCGGGAGATGCGCGGTGATCTTTCTCCGCGGGATGGCGAGATCCGGCGCCAACCTACCGTCGGGTAGTGGGATCACCCACCGACCAGGACTCTCCCACCAGCGGGGCACCACCCCAGCCGGGACAAGCTCTTAGCTCCCGAGCGATCTCCCGGAATATGTGGTGGTATAGTGCATGTTAGTGTAAGTGTGTGTGTGTGTGTGTGTGTAAGGGGAGAGGTTTGGACAAGGAAGAGGAAGGACAGATCGCGCGCGGTCCGTGATCCGTTTGGTAGGGTACTGCTCCGGCATTCGCCTGGTGTTGATCGGAGAAACCACGGAATACTACCGATCAGAGCAGCTGGCCACTAGAAGTCTCCTCCAGACAGCGACTGAATTCGACCTAGCTGAAAAGCGAGTGTCGAAAATCCATCCGCCGTCAGGACTCGAACCTAGGACCTCCCGGGCAAGGGTGCTGCAGTGACATCAGTTGATGCACTGAGCTACCGCTCCCGGTTTGTGTTATTTAATTTTACCGCCTAACTGTACGTGTAAATTCCGAAGAAGCAGTTTGGTCGAAATACAGCTGATTCTCCTCAAAGCAGAGTAAGAGAAAGCCACGACCAGCTGTCGAGAAGCACTTTGCCCGAGCGAGACATGGCACACTACACAGACGCTGTGGCCTCCTGCTCCAACTGCTCTGCAGCTGTTCACGGGAGCGCGCTTCCAGAACACAGGTCAAAACCCTGTAGCACTCGGAGAACAATTATTTAGATTAAAAGTATATTTCAATCGATTAAACTGTGAAAACACATTATATTAGGTGAATAAACATAAAGCACAGTGCGGTGAACAGAGTGCTTATTTTATTCGATAAAAAAGGTGGAAATAAAATTCATTATGTGAATAAAAGTAAAACGCGATAGAGTGAATAAGATAAGTTTTTTAATTAAACATTTTACATTTCTCGATTTTGAATTGTTTATCGTTTCGACCAGACTATTTTTGTGACAAATGTAGCAATACGTTTTATTTAAACAAGAAATTATTACTAGTTTGAACCCGTGGGATATATTGCGTTTTGTGCGGTTCGATTCAAAACTAGTTTGGCATGGCGCCTCCGGCAGATTTTTTGTGTGAAAAGGTTTATTTGTGCTTCGCAAGTTCATGATAAAAATAAATTTTACACGTAATAGAGTTGCCCGGCTTGTTCATTTTCGGGCATAGAAATCTACATGAAAAAATATGGATTAAAATACGTGTTTACATGTCTTTTCAATTACAAAATAGTGCTTAATTTTTGTTAATTTGATAAAAAAATGTAAAAATTCATCTATATGTCAGAAAGACAAATAACAATTCACAGATTCACCAATGTTTTCATAGGTGTATTGAAACAATAAAAAAATAGTGATTGTGTAGAATTCTTGCAGAATATCCTAGATGGAACAGGCTAGGGATTGTCTATAGATTTCAAAACGACGTCATTTAAGACAGTTATTGGAGGGATGAGTACATAAACATTCCTTAATTTTGTGCTATTTTATAAGTGTATGCATTTCAACTGATAATCTGTGGAACGTATAATATAGTTGAATTAACGCTTCTTACAGTGAATATAATTTTTATTTTTATTGAATCTTTTCCTTCATCCTTTTTCAATGATTACCTTAATTTGATTAACTAATACCAATTGATCTTTTTCTTTTCTGTCACATAGTGGCAAATTATTATACACAATGAAGTTTTGCAATATTTTCTGGTGCTTCTTTTATGTGTTTCTAAGAACACTCTGTCGGATTCTGGTAACGAAAAAAAAAGGATAAATCCTGTCGCTAAAATTAGGGGAATAAAACTATTATGTGGTGTAGCCAAAATCCACGTTTTGTTGGTATCTGATACCGAAAAATCGATTGTCCGCGAAACGTCTTTCTCTGTCCGTCCGTTTGTGGTCAACACTAGCGCCTCAACTGTCTAGCCTATTTTCTTCAAAATTGATATTTCTTAATCGAATGAACTCTTGGCTTCGGGAGTTTTAAAAGGATATCTTGATTTTTGAGGGTACTTCACATGAAGCCTCAAAAACATTCAAATTTTTTTCAAAAATGTCACCATGATGAAAGTTTGCCTTTATATAGCGTGAAGAACGCTGAAGGGAATGGTGCTAGCCTCATGTTCGTTGAAATGACAGTTTTTTAAATTGAAAAAGCGCAATGTTTTGGGCGTCGCAATTTTTCACTTCTCTTGTTGGATTTGTAAAACGTGTGTACAATTAAATCAACTGTTGTCTTTCTGTATATCTATATCAATCCATTATGTGAACTAACCAATCTAACAACATGAAATTTAAATGCATTATAACCAATACCCATGGGCCCGGCTTCGATATCCTTAGGGGGTATGGGTGACTCGGGGCATCAACTGATGTCATTACAGTGCCACTGACGGGGTGGTCTTAGTTTCGAGTTTCGATCCTGACTGTGGCAGCATTTCGGACACTAGCCAGATCGCTAGTTCGATTTGTGTCGCTGAGTGGAGGAGAATTATAGCTGTCCGTGGTTTCTCTTATCAATACCGGCGAACGCTGGAGCAGTATCATAGAAAATGGGCCACGAACCGCGCCCCATCTTTTCTTTCTATTCCTTGTCCTATTCTACCGTTTACTTCCACACTCTTACACTTACATTGATCACACTATCATACATGCCGCGAGACAGGTTAGCTTAGAGCTTGTCCCGGCTGGGACAATACCCCTTTAGTGAGAGGCACCTGGTTGGGAAAAACGCGGCTAGTCCACACTAGGTAGGCGCCTAGGGGCGCCTCGCCTAGCCATCTAGGGGCGAGAAGATCACTGCTACCCCCGAGCAAAACACGTGCACTAGACTTACGATACTAATGTCCTTAGTAGTTGACGCGTCCGGAATCATTATCAATTGGTCCACCTGTCAGTACGTCTGTGGAGAACTTTACTTCCTAAACCGTTCCGCCGATTTTCCCTAAAATTCATATTCCCGGATCGATCTCATCGGATTGAAGGTTTTGGGAGATACTAACGGATATTTTGATTGTTGCAAGATTTTTCCATGAATCGGGATTTTTATGCCTTTATGCATCCCCCCGAATTTGACCCATGCGACGCTTGCGTGGCATAGTAGTATGAGTGCTGAGGATTTGAGTTGGGGCCTCGAAGCGGAAAAACCGCGAGCGGTAGCTGTGCATCAACTGTTGTCACTGCAGCGCCCCTGCCTGGGAGGTTCTAGGTTACACTCCCCACGGCGGCAGGATTTTCGACACTAGCTTTTCAGCTAGGTGGAATTCAGTCGCTGTCTGGAGGAGAATTTTAGCGG
Organism: Teleogryllus oceanicus; assembly: GCA_964035755.1. NCBI lineage: Eukaryota > Metazoa > Arthropoda > Insecta > Orthoptera > Gryllidae > Teleogryllus > Teleogryllus oceanicus. The sequence continues at coordinate 23,698,423 of CAXIVR010000002.1, read as the reverse complement.
CCGGCTGCTCTGATCTGTGGTTTTTCGTGGTTTCTCCGATCAACACCAGGCGAATGCCGGAGCAGTACCCTACCAAACGGGCCACGGACCGCGCGCGATCTGTCCTTCCCCTTCCTTGACCTATCCTCACCCAGTACACTCACACACGTACACTAACATGCACTACACTACTACATATTCCGGAAGATCGGTCGGGAGCTTAGAGCTTGTCCCGGCTGGGGTGGTGCTCCGCTGGTGGGAGAGTCCTGGTTAGGGGGAAACCCTACTAACCGACGATAGGTCGGCGCCGGATCTCGCCATCCAGCGCGGGAAGATTACCGCCATCTCCTGGGAAAAACATGAAGTACACTTACGGTATTAATGACCAAAGCAGTTGACTCGCCCGGAAACACGAAAAAATCAATAAATCGATACGGAATAAAATTTGTTGGCTTAAAACACTCTTGCTCGTCTATATAATAATATAATATTGCGGAGTGGAATATTCTAATAGTATAAAAGTGCGGATAGTATGTATTTAGAAACAGTACGTGAAAGTATGTGCTTTGGTAGGACCGCTTGTTGTATTGTTCCATTAGTGCGTACGTTGTTTGTCCTATTTCGGCCGCCGTGTCCCCGTGCCGCGCCGCGCCGCGCCGCATAGCGTGGCTAGGGGGCTTTTTTTTTAAATTTCCCCACGCGAGTGTCCCTGGCGAGGCGGGAATATATTCAACACAAGGTATACATTTAACGCTCCAGCATTTCTGCTAATGGAGCTAAAGGAAGGACAATAACTTAAACTAGCTTATAATTCAATGAATGAATTCCTTATTTTATGAGACTCAGGCCTGCTCTTCCGTCTGACCACGCAAATTTCGTTACGCTCCTTTCAACTACTAGGGGAGAAAGAAGGTATTACTTGGGCGACGAAACAGGCAGTTTGAATTTAGCTCAGAGGCTTCATTTAGGCTTGAGGATATTTTACATGCAGTAAATCTGCTAACATGGGACAGCCGGCTTTACTTCCCCTCCGAAGGAAGGCGTACGAAGGATTGTTTCGCCCTTAAAAATCCACGGTTTCGATCGGATTTGAACCGGTGAACTTGGGTATAACAGCCCATCTCCGCCGCTTAACTAATACATTAAGCCACTTTGGGCAAACGTTGATTTAATACAATAATTTTTTAATATATTTCTTTTAAAAAAACGTTCTTGTGATAGTTCTGATTTTCGTCACCCGGGGCGCCACCTACCTCTTGCTATTGCAGCGCGCGTTGCAGGTTCGCCCGCGAGCTCCGCAAGGCGCAGCGCGCGCCAGCCGAGGAAACCCAATATTTGGGAAGCCTCCGCTCTGACCAATGGAAGAAATTGCGCGGGGATTCCTAAATTTCGAGAGCGTCGACCGCCTTCCGCAAGGCAAGAACAACACCGACGTGGAGCGTATTTGAATTTTAGGAAGAGATTCGCGCTTTTATTATTATTGTTATCGTGACCTTTCTCTTCTCACGCAGCGATGCGTTTGTTCGTGGATGTTTTGCTCCACGTGAATCCATGCTCACACTTATTGCTACGGTTGATAATCAACAAGTTGTTTGAGACGTGGGAGTATTTGATTTTTGAAAGGGAAAGTGGATGTGAATTTGGAGCATGTGCAAGGAAGATAGGGGTCGTCCACAATTTAATATTTCACAGAATAAGGAATCGGTATAAAAAAATCCTTACGATTATTGTGAGATATCATAGGTATTTTCTTTTCTATTAATTAGTAACACAAAGTGTTTTCCTTAAAAAAATTTGTAATTTTAAATTAAAACCAAATGTTTCTGGTTGTACAACTTTATTCTGAAAAAAATTTTAGACATTAAGAGTATTTTACACTATCGCATAGACATAAAAAAATAAAATTGTGACTATCGCAAACGTAACCAAATAAAGGAGATCATACAAAATTGTTTTCTCTTCGCATAAACTTTTTTATAATATGCTTCACATCGAAAAATCAGTTCTTATTTTTATAAATAAGATAATTTGTTTTGTTTTTTAACTATTAATATAATAATTTATTATTTGCTTTGAGACTATATTATTTAGTATGAATTTAACGTACCTGCATGTGAAATAGCCCTATTTCAAAGCAGCCCGCAAACTCTTACTTTCCCCTCACCCAATACAGTGAGCCTACAGTAATGAAATACTTATAAGTGCATTTAACCATAATTTGAAAAGAATATTACAAGTCATTAATTGAAGAAAACATCAAAATTTTGCATGCTTTCATTGTTTCTCTTCGTCATTTTGTTTGAAGTACCGTACGTCAGAAAAAGAGAATTAGGTCTTCAGAATTAAAATAGCTTCAGTGAAAATGCAAAGAGATGCTACAAAAGAAAGGTGTTGTTGCATGACGGAAAGCATTGGCGTGCGCACAAAATGGGAGGCAGGGGGGCAGTAGCTCCCTTGCAAAATTAGGAAGGGGGCCCCGTAGCCCTACGTAAAACAGTAAACCCTTGGTAGCACGAATTCGCTTAACATGAATTTCGCCGTTACACGAACAAAACTTCGGTCCCGGCAACGGATTACGGTAATACAAACAATACAGATAATACAGATAGTACAGACTATACAGGTAATGCAGATAATACTCGGATAACACGATTTTTTTTATAACACGAACTACGATTATTTCAGTCCCTTGGAATTTATGTTTATGAGGGTTTACTGTAAATATGTATGCACCAAGGACATTACAAGGGTTCTAATGATCGAGTTGTGATAAAACGTCCGAGGGCCTTTTGTCCCAGAGCTTTTTGTCGCCTGACATCATTATAAGCAGTCAACGCCCGTAGTACATATATAATTTAATATTTTAACTCATTTTATTGATTCACATTTACTTATTTTCTAATTAACTTGTCGTTAATTTGACTCAGTTTGACATTTCATATTTCCCTCCCATAAATTCGTTTCATAATTTCCTCCATAAGAAAAAAAAAGGTTTTTCTATTTCCTTCGTAAGCACAAATCTTTCGATCCAGACTCATTATGCGTTCCGTATGCGTATCGAGTTCCGTATCGAAGGCAATAACAAAATATAACCGATCAGTAAAAAAATAAAAATATTTCATTTCTGTAACAATGTTCCGTTCTCTATTTTTTCTTAATTTAAGCTGATAATTTAGAGGTTTGATACACATTTATTGAGGAACAAGATATTCAAACCATCTGGCCACTCTGTACACATTACTAATTAATATTAATAATTAATTGTTTCAATTATATTGTAACTTTTATAATTTAATTTTATCTGTAATTTGTTTTTTATATTTTCTAGTTAAATAGAATATACTCAGGACTCTTATTTAAAATCAAAAATATATTGACTTATCCTTTTTTGCACTTCTTATCTCCTATCTGACTGTAGGATATTTCCGAATAAAATTCAAGGAAGAGACATCATTCTATCCTGTCGCCACCGGAGTACCTCAAGGAAGTGTTCTCGGAAGTGTATTATATACTATTCACGGCCGACCTACCTGTTTATACAGACATCACGACAGCTATGTTTGTAAACTGACACAGCTTTCTTAACCTCCCATGAAAATGATTTCGCAGCATCAGAAAAAAATTCTCCTCAGTACCTCACTCTGCTGCAGGAATGGCTCAAAGAGTGGCTTATAATAGCAAAGAAAGAAAAATTATCCACTTTTTGTTTGCTGTCAGACCAAACAGATGTTCTTCAGTTAAAATCTATAACAAGGAAATACCACAGACATTGCGTAAAATACCTTGGTCTTGAACCAAAAATAACGTGGAAGGCACACATAAAAAAGAAAGAATAGCTCTTGAAATCAAAATTAAGCAATACTATTGACTTCTAGGAAAATAGTCGTCTCTCCCATTGGCTAATAAACCATTGATTTATAAATCAATATTAAAACCCCCTGGACCTACGGAATACAGCTTTGGAGCACTACGATCAACTGGAACCTAAAAATATTGCATCAATTTCAATCAAAAACTTTACGATTTCTTGCCAATGCTCTGGGGTTTGTTTCAATTAAAACATTGTATAATGACCTCATTGTACCCCCAATACACCAAGATGTCCAATTCAGTTGTCAAAGATATTACAAACGCCTAGAAAACCACCCAAATTACCTAGCAATAAACTTACTAGACCATAGCCAAGATTTAGGAAGATTGTGTGGATTTCATCCTCTGGATCTCTTAAATAAGTTCGATCATTAATTGCCAGATATATGATCATATCCGATAATGTTCACTTTAGCCTCTGATGTAATATTAATACTGTTATAATATTTTATATTTGTTTATTACAGAAAATGCATTCATGAAGAACTGTGAATAGCCAGTTCTTTCTCATGTCATTGTAAACCACCTTTGTCAGTAGATTTGCCTATTTTTCGGATGTAACAGATTGCAAATTAAAAATATTTAAAATAAAAAATATGTCGAATGTAGATAAAAAAGGTTAAATAAAAAGAGGGTCCCCAGCGGGGCCTGGAAATATAGTTGCCCCTTCCTCTTGTTTTAGGCTGTGCATACCTATGAAGAAAAGTTTATTTAATTTTAGTACATGTAAAGGGAAACGATAGATTGTTTAGTCCAGGTACACTGTGCGATTTCCATGAACGATGTATATTATCATTTTTAATAGTTGTGAATATGAATGTACTAATTCTGAAACTGTGCCACATATACTGCTACCAAAATTAAAACAAGCAATTTCATATTAGCAAGATTCAAACAACTGTTTCATATTATCGATACGAATAATATAATAATAAAGAGACTACTATCACATCATGTTACAATTTGAATTGGAAACACATTCCTATGTTCATAAATGAAACAAAAAATTAATTAGGATAAAGTATTTTATGCGAGTACATTGCCAAAATATAAAAGTTGACGTTTGAGTAGTTATGCTGTCTTGATTATTGTATGTGAATATAGCCTGTTGTCGCATATTAATAGGTAGAGGGGATAAATTAAATTCGAAGATAAAATAATAGAAAATTATTGAAAATATTACAAGTTAGTAATAAAATTTACTTTGTATTGATTCCTTTTTACTAATAATTACCTATTCTTTGTAATGAGTGACATTCCGATAGAGAGATGCCTGTGGCTCTTTGTGACCCATCTCTGAAGACCGTTTAAGCAGCGAGGAAAAATCCAGAGAAGCCAGAATGCAACGTCGCCACGAGAGGGGAGAAATTATCGCCGATAGCGGAGGTGTGGATAAGGGCCGCAACACCGCGCAGTGGGCAACATGGAACCGAGTTAATGGAACGGTCCCTTGAGAAGAGCATAGGGAAGTGAGAGGCGGTTAGATTGTATGGTTCGATTTTAGCCCTACAACAGCGTCGGGAATCGCCGAATCTCCTCGAAATTGAGGTCATGGGCCTCACACATGCCAATTTGCTCCTAAATAGGCTTTTGTCCATTCGATTCTTATCGAGGGCTCGTTGCCGGCTCCGATACTGCGAATGCATCGCGTCCCCCACCACCACCTCGCCGATAGGGGAAACAGTGCAGTCTCCCGGAGCCATTCTCCCTCCCCAGCAACGGCTCAGTGGAGGTCACGTTCATCGCTTTGCCCGAAGATATAGAGCAAATGCGGCGAAAGCGAACGGGGCGAGTGAGGAAAGAGAGCTGGTGGCGCGAAGAGGAAGCGAGGGCTTAGTGGAAGCCGAGAGGGCGTGAAGGCGAAAAACCCGCCGCCCCCGCCCCCGGGCTTTGCCTCCCGCCGCGCCGCTCCCCGCACAGTGGGTGGCTTCAGGAAGAGCGTTGGGTCACAGGCGACTCGCACTCAGGACATAATAATAATAATAATAATAATAATAATAATAATAATAGTAATAATAATAATAGTAATAATAATAATAGTAATAATAATAATAGTAATAATAATAATAGTAATAATAATAATAATAATAATAATAATAATAATAAGAAGAAGAAGAAGAAGAAGAAGAAGAAGAAGAATTGGCACATGTCGTGAAGGAGCAATGGAACATCTCGGAAATCAAAACCGTCCCCGTGGTTCATCCCGAACACTTTAAAGAATTCACTAGAAACGCTGAAAATAAATAAAAATGCCATCATCAATATCCAGAAATGTGTCATACTTTGTACATGCACATTGGTCCGAAAATTCTTGGGAAATAATGAGAGTGTTTAGTTGCTACTTTAATTACATTAGTATTGATGAATATTATAAATGTTAAATTTTGTATTAGTCTACAACTTCTAGAATTACATACTGTTGATTTTTATTGTTGTCATGCTTTGATGTATTGTATCTGTATGACTACAATCTATGTAACAGTGAACTGTGAATGAATAAATAATAATAATAATAATAATAATAATAAAATGAGGTCATTGCTAGTCGCCGGACCCAAAACTTCCCCCTCTGTCACGCCGATTAGGAAGGTCCCTGATTTGACACGGCTCAGCGCAAGACGCGCGAACGCGTGCCAGGAGACTCAAAAGATTTACGATTAGGGTGCAATTGTCTCTCGGGGACAGCCCTTCAGGCAAACGGCGGCCAGTCCACGTGCACGGCTAGGCACCGGAACAAGCAAATTATAGAGATCCCGGCTACTGTTGAAGTTATCCCGTAGGACCCATATAAGCGTCACGAAGACAGCAGAAAGGACTGCTTTGTTCATCTCCGGTGTACACACGCACAACAAAGACCACCAATCAGGCGCCCAGAAAATGAGGTTAATTTGAAAATACCCTATCGGCTTCCGACTCGCGTCGAATATTTCGGAAACTAAGATTTCGGCCAATAATATTCAAAATTCCAATCACGTGAAGGAGCGATGGGCGAAACTTGGAAAAGGGTGGGATGCGACGCAGGAAGCTCGAGAGCGGCGGATTTTGGCAGAAGACTGATAGAAGGCGAGAGAACGACACAGAATTGAGACTGCAGTGTTGATGAGAGGTAGTGGAGCAGTGACTTGGGGTCGACCAACATGTGCAGGCCGCCCAGTATAAAAAGACAATCAGGAATTTATTCCGATTTCAACGGGCCGGCGCCTCCGGAAGGAATGATTGTGCAGCCGAGTCATTGAGGCTGGCCTGGTGGAGTGGGTGGCGTCAGACGACTTCTCCAATAATCACCGATTGGAGCCAGGAGCACTAGCACCGCACGCACTGCTGCTTCCGGTTGGCTGCGCCTTGCCGTGGTGCGGCTCGCGACAGCGACTGCTTCGGGGACGACTACGGATTGTGCAATCATCGAAAGAGGTGAACGAAAGACTTTCATTTTGTAATTATTCTAAAGACAGTAAAAAATAGGAAAGGTGTCATTTAATGTAAATAACATATAATTTAGTTTAAGGGGATTCCTTACCCAAACTGTATTATAGAAACAAAAGCAATAAATGTGTTCTTGCCATTCAGGTGATTGACACTTAAAGTTACAAAACTTTGTGATTATTGTAAAGTAGTGGTAGTAATAGCAAACCCCGTGCATACCCTCATTCAAGAGTGCCTACCCCCTTGAGGTTCTCGAATGCCGGTGCCAGGTGACAGGTAAGTGCCCGTTTGGCGCCCTTCATTGATAAATTTAACGCGCACACCTGTCAGCTGATTACCGACGCACTTCGGTGTGACGGTATTTCCCCCCCCCTTTTGTGAGGTACCCAGACCGCGAGCTGCGCGCATTGCGCGCATGCGTGTGTTGCCGTGGCGGCAGGATGGGTTCATCACAATAATAATAATAACAATAATAATAATAATAATATCAGATGACATTGTAGAAAGAGACATCTTCTACAATGTGTAGACAATTGAGAAGTTTCACCAGAGCAACCAAAACACAATTCAGAGTGGTCAGAAGAACGAAAATAGGCTTTCTCGGAAAGAATGAAAGCATATTGGAACAACAAAAAAGGCCTAAAAACGTTTCTAATTATTCTCCACACCGGGAGGTAAGGGAGATATGTGTTAATCATGACGTATTCACATCATCGAGTACCGGGAGCGGTAGCTCAGTGCATCAACTGATGTCACTGCAGCGCCTCTGACCGGCTGGTCCTAGGTTCCCACTCCCCATGGCGGCAGGATTTTCGACACTAGATCTTCAGCTAGGTCGAATTAAGCTGCTGTCCGGAGGAGAATTCTAGCGGCCGGCTGCTCTAATCCGTAGTTTTCCGTGGTTTCTCCGATCAACACCACGCGAATGCCGGAGCAGTACCCTACCAAACGGGCCACGGACCGCACGCGATCTGTTCTTCCTCTTCCTTGTCCTATCCTCTTCCTTGTCCTATACTCTTCCTTGTCATATCCTCTTTCTTGTCCTATCCTCTTCCTTGTCCTATCCTCTTCCTTGTCCTATCCTCTTCCTTGTCCTATCCTCTCCCCTTGCACACACACACACACACACACACACTTACACTAACATGCACTACACTAGCACATATTCCGGGAGACCGGTTGGGAACTTACAGCTTGTCCCGACTGGGGCGATGCCCCGCGGCTTGGAGTGTCCTGGTTAGGGGGAAACCCACTAGCCGATGGTATGTCGGCGCCGGATCTCGCCATCCAGCGGGGGAAGATCACCGCCATCTCGCGAGCAACAAACATGCACTACACTAACGGGACTAATGACAGAGCAGTTGACGCTCCCGGAAACACGAAAAAATCAATCAATCAATCACATCATCGAACCTAGCTGTTTTGGCCCGTTAGAGATTTCTTTTGCCTCTCAGCTTTAAAGACGATTGCTACTGAGATTTACTAGAAAGATACATCTTTAATTTTACCCTGACTGCGAATAGAACCCCGGACCCCCTCTCAGAAAGCTGACACTGTTCCCGTGAGCTATGCGAAGTGCCAAAATATTAATAAAAATTACAAATTTTATTATTAACTATGTGGTCAGTGTTTAGGCTTTGTAAGCTTACCTAGAATGGCTGAATGATTCGATAGGTAGATGATTATTAGTTGGATACTAATACCATTACGATACCCCGTGAACATCAATAGAGAATGAACAATTTTGGTCAGCAGAATAAATTACAAAATACTTGAAAGAAAATTTTAAATATTTAAGATACAAATACCAATGTGCAACCATTATTTTCAGCAATTTATGTTAAAATATCTTGTTTTCGTAGCATGGGCACAATATATGAATATTTCATACGATTCTTTCCGCGGGAACATATAGAATCACGTTCTCTTTTTTGATGAACTACTTTCAAATTCACTAAGTTGCTAGGAATGTACAACTTTTATCTCCATAATCAGATACTGAATATAATTTCAACATGTTTATGAGAAGACCTGGCTGTAAGAAAAGGCCGGGATTCCCACGAAAGTATTATGCATGGCGACGGATTCACTTTTTTTCTGAACATCAAATAAAAGTTAAAAGAAATCTATCACAAAGCGTAAAGAAAATTCTAATGATAAAATTCGTAAACAACAAAGAAGCAAATACTGACCTGAACAAAGATAGAAGAAAAAGCTACGCTGGAGTCCCTCGTTGATTCTCATTCTCTTGGTTTGCGTCTGTTAAGGAGATATTACGTGGATGACGTGAATGAATGTTTATTTATTTATTTATTTATTTTGTACGTAAAAAACAGTTAAAAACTGCATATGACGTGCTATGGGGAAAAATGAATTGTGTGCACATTTTCAAAATTCTGCGATCCCTACACTATGGCCCTACTACTTAAATGTTACGTGAATGACGATAAAATGAGACGCAGAGAAATCGCAGAACTGTCCGAAAATCTGTTTCAAACCCCAAAAATGCTTTAGCCAAAGGAGTAGTTGTGTATATATGTATGTATGCGCGCGCGCGCGCGTGTGTGTGTGCGTGCGAGGTGGAAGTTATCACACAAATAAAATTTCTAATAATGTCTATTATTACCGAAACTCCCGAACACATGTAGTAATATGATACGAGTAGTGTATAGAGTATTACAATACAAACATATTTGTATAGGTCATCAAAAAATATCTGAATTTTCGATATTGAATTTTGCGAAATGTTACAAAACGCCTTCGTCAGCACAGCCTAGGAATATTCCTTGAAGAGCCGAGCGCCGTGAAAGGAAAGTCCGACGTGGCAGCTTGGTGCGTTTGCCCGCGTGCGGGGGCGTTCGGGCGCAGTGCTGCAGGGCGGGGGCGGGGCGGGGCGCGAGTGGCCCGAGTGGAAGTGGCGAACCCTCACAATGGCCGGCTTTCGCGCTGCACCCGCCCGCCGGCCCCGGGCGCCGAGCCGCGGCGTGGGGAAAAAACGCCCACGAGCCCGCCCGCGGACCGGTATCCGGCTATTCTCTCGCTTTCCGGCTTCTCGCCCATTCGACCGTCGCCCCCGCCCGCCGCCCCGCTACCGGCCCCGCCCGCGCCTCCGGCCGGCGGCCTCGCGTCCACGGCGCGGCTGACCGTTCGCCTGTCGCCCGCCTTTTAAATAAGCCACCGGCTGCCGCCACCCCCGTTGACCTCGTTGTCGCCACCCTCACTGCCCCCCCACCACTACACCTCCCACGCTGCCCCCACCGCCACCCATCCACTGGGAGCGGTAGCTCAGTGCATCAACTGATGTCACTGCAGCGCCTCTGACCGGGAGGTCCTAGGTTCCCACTCCACACGGCGGCAGGATTTTCGACACAAGCTATTCAGCTAGGTCGAATTCAGTCGCTGTCTGGGGGAGAATTCTAGTGGCCGGCTGCTCTGATCAGTAGTTTTCCGTAGTTTCTCCGATCAACACCAGGCGAATGCCGGAGCAGTACCCTACCAAACGGGCCACGGACCGCGCGCGATCTGTCCTTCCCCTTCCTTGTCCTCTCCCCTTACACACACACACACACACACACACACACACACACACTTACACTAACATGCACTACCCTATCACATATTCCGGGAGACCGGTCGGGAGCTTAAAGCTTGTCCCGGCTGGGGCGGTGCCCCGCTGGTGGGAGAGTCCTGGTTAGGGGGAAACCTTACTAGCCGACGGTAGTCGGCGCCGGATCTCGCCATCCAGCGAGGGAAAATCACCACCATCTCACAAGGAAAAACATGCACTACACTAACGGTACTAATGCCCAAAGCAGTTGACGTGCCCGGAAACACGAAAAAATTAAATCAAATCAATGAAGCCACCTCTCCCATGCTGCTCCAACCGCCACCCTCCCCGCGCCGCTCCCACTGCCACCCCTCCCATGCTGCCCCCACCGCCTTCCCTCCATGCTACCCCCCCGCCTCTCCTTTCATGCTGCCCTCACCACCACAGGACTGCTTCTGCCCCCCCATCCCCGTCCTCCCCCCGCCCCCGCCCCACGTCCCGCCCCGGCCCCGGCCCCGGCCCCGGCCCCCCGGCCCCGGCCCTGGCCCCGGCCCGGCCCCGGCTCCCTGGCCCCGGCCTCTGGCCCCGGCCCCGGCCCCGGCCCCGGCCCCCGGCCCCGGCCCCGGCCCCGGCCCCCGGCCCCGGCCCCGGCCCCGGCCCCCGGCCCCGGCCCCGGCCCCGGCCCCGGCCCCGGCCCCGGCCCCGGCCCCGGCCCCGGCCCCGGCCCCGGCCCCGGCCCCGGCCCCGGCCCCGGCCCCGGCCCTGGTCCCTGGCTCCCGGCCTACGGCCGAGGGGCGTCAAATTGTTCTAATTGAAACGTTTTCTCGAGACGCCGCTGTGCGGCGCTGCCTCGTCGCCGCCGGCCGGGGGGCGAACAGAAGGCGCGTTTGTAGACGGAGAAAAGTTGCGAAATGGCGTCGCAGGTGAAAGAAGCGGATTCCCACCGCTTGCGAATGGGTTGCTAAAGGAAGCACCTTTTCTCTGTTGACTCAGAAAGACACCTTGTTTGGTACGACGTCGTGCAAAATACATTCTTATCCAAATTATTATGAGCAAATGTCTATAAACTTTTAGGAATATTGGTCTTTTGTCATAATGGACGGTACGTAATGTTTATGAAACAGAGTTTTTTTCTCGATGGAAAATAGTTGTTCCTCGAAATTATATATAAAAATTATAAAAACTTCATATGATACAGGCAACTAACATGATATAGACCTATATCATGTTTCTTAGAAATTATTTCTCGTGGTGCACTCGTGGCTTTTTGTCGGACGAGGACATCACAAAAGGAAACGTCGAAGCCATGTACAAGTTAGCCAACTGCAAACGAACGAATGCAAGAAGGGAGTGTAATGGGTTCAGCGACACAACGGCCACAGAACCTTCAGTTATGTTGCCAGCAATTACTGTCACTTTGTTTCATTCTTAGGAAAATTCTTCTTTACAGTGTACATTGATTGGTAGATGATCATATTACTTTAAAGTATCTCATCCAAAATTGCGAGCGTCGCGTACGAATTCGCAGAATAATAATGTACTGGAAATATTTTTACCTCTCATACTTTCACTGGCAATTCCCAATAACATGAAATTTCAATACGTTGCCGAGAGAATTACTGTTACTAAATGCCATTGAAATTTAACGCATCTTCAAAAGTGTGTTGACACAAAAGGGAATGGAGAGGTATTTAATATAGCTTTCTATGTGGATAAAGCACATAGAAGTTATGAAAGCAATATGATAGTGCAGTAGTGCATATGTGTAGAAATAGTAAATTTTCCTTTAGATTTTTCTGAATGTAAATAAAGCTGAGTGATAGACAGCACTTCGGTGTCAGACCCATAAGTCTAATTTGCGCTTAGTTTATGTGTGTCTAATTATTTTTGCAAATTTATTTGAAGAATATTTAAAGTAATGTCCTTCATTCGAAACAAGAATTTCCTTTACAGTAGATAGAAAGTTGCTTAACAACGTCCACCTCTGCGTAAATGTACTTCTTCAAGAAAATATGGGGGAAGAAAATATGTGCGAAGAAAATATGCTTTGCGCAGAAGAATTTGCATGCAGGAAGCGTTATTGCCAACATTGTAGGTGATGGAACGTGACTTCGCACGTAGTACGTGCCGTTTCAATAGAGTACGTGCGCTGCGTGGAACTTGCGTAGAACTTATTGAAAAGATAACGTAAAACATGCATTGTGAAGCAAAAACTAACTAGAGTGATCAGTTACATGAAGAAAGAAGTTTTCCTAACGTATCCGATCATTGAAAAAATTCTCATCGCCACATTGTTAGAATTAGCAGGCACACCGCTTTATACTGATAACTTAGGTTTTTACCTCTTCGTCATTCATTGCAAGTTACTCTCTAATATTTCGATAACTATCATAACAAAAGTGTTTTAAAGTTTCTCTTACAAGTGAAACAGTCTCGGTTTGTAGTTACTTGTGTATTGTGACAGGTTCGTACGAGTATTCTGTAAGTGGCATTAACATTACGACATTTCATTTCAATACGATGACAAATTTTAAGAAATAGAATGGATATTTCTAGAATCCTTTATATTTTCAGTATTGGAATGTTAATGTAATATTGTATGAACTGCACGTATTTCATAAACGTATTTCACGTAAATAAACGAAAGCTCTGAAGTGTTTAAAGTTGCTAGGTTCAAACAAAACTTCTCCTTTATTGTATGTTATAATAGAGAAAATCAACGATCTCTATGAAGCGAAAATAGAAATCTGAGAGAGAGAGAGAGAGAGAGAGAGAGAGAGAGAGAGAAAGGGAGAGAAAAAAGAACTTATTCTCTAATTCTCACTCTATCCATCTCACTCTACTCATTTCCATCTCTCTCTACCATCTCTGTTTTCGTCTTCCTACGCTAATCCCCTTCTTCTTTTGTCTCCTTTACCTGATCATCTCTTCCCTCACTTGCCTTTCCCCTTTCTTCCTTTCCATGTTCCCACTGTCTCCCTCTCTACATCTACCTACATTTGTATCTTCTCCTTTCTCGTATTCTCATCAAGTGTCTTCGTCGTAGACGCTCTTTTGTTCCTCTTCCGTATTCTCTGTTTCCTTTCTCTAGTATTCTCGTCCATTCACCGAAAGCCCCCCTCCTCCCGTGTGCGAATGTTCCGTTGTGTCGCAGCCGCAGCACAGACTCGCGGAGGCGGAGGCGGAGGGGGCGGGGCAGGGTGGGGGTGGCCGGGCAGGGGCCACTGCGTGCCGGCTGTCGTTATGCGCGCGCGCGCAATTTGCTCTCCGGGGAGGGGCGATTTATGACCTCGTAATTTCGCCCCGAAGCCACCTGTCCGGCGGCGCATCGCACAAATGCTCCCGCTGCCCGCCCCGCCCCAACCCTGCCCCCTCCCCCGTCCCGCCCCGGCCCGCCCCTCCCCACCGCGTGCGCGGGGGCGATAAATATGGAATCGCCGCCTAATGAACGCTATTCAATTCGGCGGTTGCGCAGTCACGTGATCGGACGCGATTCAAAGACCGGCGTTCTCCTCCGCCACCTCGCGCTTAATGTCGAATCTATTACCTATAAGAAAAACATCTTTTAAATTTCTCTCTGCTATCTCCTTCTTTTATTCCCCATCCGTATCTTGTGTCACTTACCCCTCTCTTCCTTAATCTCCCATTTCCCTCTCTCTCTCTATTTACCTATTTGTTTGAACCTAGCGCCTTTTTTGTGTTTTACAGTTTATGTGCTTTTTTTGGAACACTAAAACAATTTCAACATCGTAGAATGTGCAATTAACTGTTAGATATTTAAGTTTCCCTTTACTAGTCTCCTCATCCATTTCCCCACTCTGCCACTCATTTCACACACTCTTTTTCCCTTTCGTTCTCTCATCTCCTTCTTTCTATTTCTATTTGTTTGAACATGGCACTTTTAAGTGCTTCACGGTTTATATGATGTGTTATTTAGTTTTGGATCATTCAAATAAAGCACATACATGGATCCACGGTTTTATGAACTTTTCCAGGAAATGATTGAAAATATTTGTAAGCACTAGTGGCACAAGACAGAATGATACAAAGTTTGCGAATATTATTTATTTATTTCTGAGGTTTCAATGGTATATTTTCCGTTATTTGCATGATAATTTAAAATATTAATATTTTAAATATTGAAATACATTAACCAGTAAATTAATGATAATATGAATAATTTGATAAATTAATGAACTCAAATGAAAATATTCAATACTGTTAATGCTAAAATACGAGTCATGCAATTTTCTATTAACAAATCCTCTAACAGAAAATGGCCTATCAACAATGAAAGGTAAAATCAAGAAGTCCATTCGCCATTAAAAAGCATTCTGTGAAATTGAGCCATTTTGATTTTCATTAAGTGGTTTGATGTTATTAATTGTTTCTCTAACAATAAACTACATTCGTAAAGATTTCAGCTACATGAACAAGAATTACAAGTACACTCTATTTATTTTTCCAAGATCCTTTAAATATACATTTTGTATACAGACACTAGTAAAAGCGGTCCGTTCAGGGCATGTATAGCCTGCCAAAACTTTTAGCACTAGTGAGACGCTACTCAAATGTTCAGATAAATCTTTGAATGTAGCAGAGAACAAAATAATATCGTCTCACTGTATCATCTATTACTGACAATGTAGGGGTGGTTTGTAGTGATTTGATGAAGTGATTTGTATACTTGAATGAGAATAAAATAAGTCAGTAAGGCTGTCTAAAATAGCTTATGACACACTGATAAATGTGATATTAAGCAAAAGCTCGTAGGTGCGCGCTGTTCATCATATCGGCTTCGTGTCGCAACCTTTCTTACACACAAAATAAAATGTCCCTTTTACTACCCGTATCATAAATATCTACTCTTAATACCGCCAAAAATGTTAATTGAGTTTATTTAATTTAACGATACCTAAATAAGCAAACTTAGAGCCATCTTTTTAATTGCAGGGGAAGAAACGTAAAAGAGGAAATCAATTATTAAACAATACTGACAGATCGTTTAATGGGTTTCAAATTATTCAAACATTTATCGTAATAACAAAAACAACAGTTCGCTATGCAGTGCATATCCAGGAAGACCACAAAATTAACAATGAATATCCACGAGAACAATACTATCCACTCAAACAATTCTGAAAATGGAAGCCGGACAAAGAGAAAATTATGGAGAAATGTTCGTGGCTCGTTTCATTCCAATTCTCAAAGTGAAAATTGTATTTGGAAGTCTGTGGGCGTAATAATTAACTTGCAGTTTCAATTGAGCGGTGTAGATGTTTCGCCTAATAAACTTAATGTTCACACTTCGATGCAATGTAGCGAGTTTGGAGAACTTTCATTAGCGGTACGTGGCAATTTATAAATTATTCCACTACGATTCGGCCAGTGTGGAGTGTGACCACACTTAACGTGGATTTATGTGGCATGAGCGTTAGTGGAAACACGTTGAGAGGAATCAGATATGAATGGAGCGATTCTGAATGTTCGAGTAATTTGGAGAATTTTTCATATATTTTAGGATCCTATATAATCAGAATTAGTTGGTTACCCAACTGAAGTGTAGTTTAAAATTTATATTGCTTACTGATTTGATCACAGTTTGCATTACTATGTAATTGTATTAGATCACATCGGACATTGAACAGTTTCTGTCTCTCTGAATGAAGAGAATGCTAGAACAACTAGTTAACCTAAATGGAAAATTTTGGCCTCTACTACTTTTGTGCATAAATGAAACAGTTAAACAAAAATAGGGATGACTTTCACTAACGTTTGTAAATGCTCTTAATAATTTTCCCCAACTGAAAGCAACTTGAAATTTATATTGCTTCCTAATTTTATGATTATTTAGAATTTAAGGTGTACACTTTGTAAAGAATTTAAAATGAAAATCTTTATTAGACTATGAAACCACATCCTTGAAATTGGGAACTTAAATGATTGCTCATGATTACTTTAGTAGAAAGTCCTCGCATTAATATTAACAATATTATATATACATAATATTAATTATAATAATATAATAATATAATTAATATTAACAATATTATATAACATATATTAACAATACTATATAACATATATTAACAAAAAAAACGAAAAAAAGTGTATATTTTACTTCCTTTCAGGACGCGTCGTTGTCGCATAGTATAAAAACTTTTAATGATTCATCAAAACTTGTGCAACATTTGCATATAATACCATTTAGCACCGGGACCATAACGTGCCGTAGCAGACACAAGCCAACCCACCTCCCTCCCTCCCTCATATGCAGTGGCATTGGCGTCTCACTGTGCCGTGAACGTTGTCAACGCGAGCGTATTCGACGGCCTGGCTGCTACGAACAGAGCGTTAGCGCCCTGTAAAAATTTAACGAGCCTCTCAGACCTGGAGCCAGAGGTCGGCGGAATTTGGTTCGACGGCTTCACAAGAACACTGGGGGACAAGGTGGGTGCATTTGCCCCGTGCATTCATTGTACGGCATGAAAACAAATCGTCATGAGGTTGGCATGCAATAAAAATTCGGTAACTAGGTTTTTGTAATAGCATGAGCAATTCTCATGGCAATTTTTGTAAATGTCATGAGGTTGTGATGCAATAATAAATTCGGTACCTATGTTTTTGTAAAAGCAGTAAGATCCTAGTATTATAACAAACATGTTTTCGTATATTAATAGTATTTCTTATCATCAGTATTCATTACTGGAATGAGATTCTCGTCTAATCATACTCCAGTTTTCATAGACCAGTGGTGTATTTTCTTACTAGTTGTCATTACGAGTCCTCACAGAACCAGATTAAAAAATAGATATCCATATCAGGCATTCCTAACCAAATTTGCCGAAATAGATTGTAGAGGAGCCTGGGAAAGATTTCCTCACCCGAATTAGTTTTTTGTTTAATTTTAGGTAATTTAGAATGGAAGCCATCAATACATATTTTAAGTGTTATATGTACTGAACTATGTATGATCTGTAAAAATAAAATAATAATAAAAAAATTATTACGAGAAAAAACGTATAAGCCGTTTTCGACTGCTTAGCTCTCAGACCGTAGCACCTGTACGCCAGTGTAGACGTCTCTTCTAAACATTCTTGAATAAGTAACGTTATTTACGGATATCAATTTAAATTGCGTAGAATATATTGCTTTTTAAGTAATTTGTATTGCAAATTTATAATAAAACTAGACCATTTTCAAACAATTTAACAGCATTGTAAAGAAATTTCCACTTGATTTTAAACTTGGCTTATAATGCTAAGTTATCTTTGTGACGTGCTGTGTTATATTGAATTCAAATGCCCAACTTCACCAACCAATATTTTACATATTTTATAAGAACAGGTGTATTAGTTTTTGTGTTGCTTAACGCATTGCTTACAAGTACTATATTATTATTTGTATTGGAAAAATTCAAGTTTATGACACTTAACATCTCAAATTGTCCTTCAAAACTTCATTAATAAGATCTGTTTGGACATAGGTGAAATATTATATTTTAATGTACAAAATCAGCTTTGTTTAAATAATTATTTTAATACTTAAGATTTAATATTTAAGTGTCGGAAAAAATTCTAAAAATTTGTGTTTACCCTGCTCGGAGCCATAGTATGGTTCAATTAAGGTTCCCAACCGTCCTCCATTTGGAAGGACAGTTCTTCATTGACGTGAATTGTCTTCTCTTTCTCCATTGTATTTTAAATGTTCTCCTTTCGGTAAATTTTGAACATTCATTGTTATTTATTTTATCACATGATTAACATCGGCTACGTTGTACTCTTCATTGTTTAACTTAGAATGGAAACCGCGAATAACCTTTTTCTGAACACTGACACACGCATGCATGATAGTGTCACTATTTAGCGACTAAAATAAAAAAGAGACGCTCAAACCGTCATCTGCATTTTGTGAACGAATCTTTTCACTTGAATCGCAAATAGCGAATAACCTTTTTCTAGAGAAGAAAGAAGAGTTGATGTTATTCGGATGGCCCCTTGTTTTGCTTCTGGGCATAAATGTAACTTGATTTTCTGTGTACGTCTTCTAGAATTCAGTGGAAATACAATTATTCAAATTATCGTTTCCATGTTGTCGCGGCAGGAAGTATTATTCCGAAGGACAACATGGATAAGAGCCAAAATTTATTGCCTTTTTATCCTTGAAAATAGATTTTATTACATGGGAGCTTTTTTTAAAATTTTAATAGTATATGACTTAGTGTAGGGATCACAGAATTTTGAAAATTGCACACAATTCACTTTTCCCCATAGCATGTCATACGCAGTTTTTAACTGCTTTTTGACGTAAAATAAATAAATAAATATTATTGGCAACC
Organism: Teleogryllus oceanicus; assembly: GCA_964035755.1. Lineage (NCBI taxonomy): Eukaryota > Metazoa > Arthropoda > Insecta > Orthoptera > Gryllidae > Teleogryllus > Teleogryllus oceanicus. The sequence goes on along the minus strand of CAXIVR010000002.1, from coordinate 23,679,266 downwards.
CTTGGTTCAATCGGGTTTTTGAAATATTGTGAGGACGGCTTCATCTCCTTGCCTGCCGGAGTCCGCCGAGTCGTACCCGATGAGCGAGGTGGACCTCCACCTCGCGTTCCAGACAGTTAGCGGCTCCTGGTGAAAAATATACCTTGGGGTTCATATTGATAGCAAGTTAACTTGGAAAAATCACATTGAAGTAATAACCAATAATATACGCCAAAATTTCAAAACTATACCCATTAAAACTATACCCTTCCGCTCAGCCTTATATTAGGAATGTGCTATCTTAATATTTAAATCTATTATTAGACCATTACTCACATATGCCTGTCCGGTCTGGAATAACACTACTAAAACCAACATTGAAAAACTCCAAATAGTACAGAACAAATTTTTATGAAAATGTGCAAAGGCCCCTTGGTTCATATCAAATACACATATTCAAAGGGAACTTCAAATATAACCCTAATTGAATATAGAAGAAAAACTAGTTTAAACCCCATAAAAATGTATTAAATGTGTACATTTTCATCCCAATGTATGTATAGAGTGTATCTAGATTTAAGAATGTATAATGTATGTACAATTTGTGTATTGTATGTCAAATTGTTTAGTTGTAAGTATTAGAAATATAAGTATTAATCCTGTAAATTAGCTTAGCAAGATACAAGAGTGAGAGGTTGTATGTTCAAACGTGAATGCCCAAACGTTATGTATTATAAATAAAAATGTACAAACCCCTGAAAGGCAAAACTGCCGAACAGGAAGAAAATAAATTAAAAAAAAGAAGAATGACGCTAGATTCTGGAAGCTCCCGCGCTCGCTACCTGTCAGGTATAATGAATTCGCAGACCCGGCAGCCGCAAATCCAGTCTCTTCTGACCGGTGAAAGGAGTGCTTCGCAGTGAACCTCAGTGCAATAGTGGATGAGAATGACGTATATGAATGTAGATTATGTGAACCAATTGAAATAATTCAAGGCCTTGTCATTGCCAACAAAATTGTTGTAAACCAATATTGTGTGAACCATATGAAGAGAAATAAACAAGTGAATGAAAACTAGAAAATGTTTAAAAACATAAAAATTTATCTCTGATATAAATAAGTATTCCTAGTATATTTCAACCATGATGTAATTTCAAATTAAAAAGAAACATTTTTTTAAAAATACAACATTATTCCAAAAAACCGTTAATACTATATGATAAAAGATTCTCCTGATTGAACGAAATAATATTATATTCACAATGACAAAATTAGTCAATTTTTCTATTAGAATATATCTTTAAATTTTTTTTATCTTCTGTCGTCCGATAGCTACAAAGCTAATAAATTCAAGAAGCAAGTGATTCCAAAGGGATCCCCGGCAGGTACGGATGTGAGGACAATAGGGCAAAGTAAAGTTGAAGGGCTTGGTGCAGTGACAGATGAGCCACATCAGCTATATTAAGTGTCACGATTTGTAGATGTTAATATCTACATTTTGGTCGAAGAATGTTGTATCTTCTTACTGCTTCAAGCTCTTCACAAATATATGAACAAGTCATTATATATTAACGTTAAATGATAAATTGTCATTTCGGATCCGCGGGTGGCTTACTGTGGCTGGTGTGGCATATCTCGTTTCTATTCCAAACCCTTCATATCGAAGTAAATCATGTTCAAAGAAAAAACAATCCTCTACTGGATATCCAGCAGGTTATCAATTCTGCAACTGTGACCCTGCGAAGACTATATTCGAAAACACGAGTAATTCGATTACAAAAGTACCCAAGAGTACACTTCAACAGGGAATCCTGCTAGAAAAATGCGTGAAGGAGATCAGGAAATGCGAGCCTTCAAGAGCAACCAAGTAAAAAACAAGAATAAAAGCAAGGGCGGTGATACGGCAAAGAGTCCTACTTACGAGAGATAAGATTAAATATATCTTCAAAGGACGATTCAAGGAAGGTTATCGCTCGTAAATAAATCAACTAAAATTTTGCAAAGCTATTATCTCAAATGTCATCCGCAAAGGCAAACCTTCAAGATAACCCTCGGAGGTCCACTCACTAAGAGAAAAACATCTCGCTGGAGGTGCTGCAACGAAAATCCTTCCAGCGCAAAGCATCAAGAAAAATTAGGTTACAAATCTAACTATAAGGACTAGTGAAGGGTAACCTTCAAAGGAAATGCTACTTCAAGATTGATTGATCAGTGATTTTGGGCGCGTCAACTGCTATGATTATTAGTCCCTTAAGTGTAGTGCATATTGCTTTTTAGCGGAAAGTAGCAGTAATCATCCCCCGCTGCATGTTGAGATTCGGTGCCAACTTACATGTAGGCTTGGATTTTCCCCAACCAGGTGTCTCCCCCTAGAATAACACCGCCTCTGTGAGAAGCCTCGGGACACGCTGTAAGTCCCTGACTGTTCTCCCGAAAAGTGTAAGTAACGAGAGGCGATAGGACAATGAAAAAAAAGGAAAGACTGCACGCACTCCGTGGTTCGTTTGTTAGGGTTCTGCTCCAGCATTCGCGTGGTGTTGATTAGAGAAATCACGTTAAACTACCGATTAGAACAGCCGGCCGCTAGAATTCTCCTCCGGATAGCGGCTGAACTCAACCTACCCACTATCTAGCTGCCTAGCTATCTGTTGAAAATCCTGCCACCGTCGAGGCTTGAACCCTACGATTTCCCAGTCAGAGGCACTGCAGTGACATCAATTGATGCCCTGAGCCAGCGAAATGACGACAGAAGTGCATCTTATAAAATCCATTCTGCAAAAAATGTGTGCAAAACCATCTAAAAGTAGTGACACACGAACATCGCAAAACAACACGGACATCCTTGACGTCCGTCAATTTGACGTCCGTTGCTTGATACATAGACACAGTTTTTGTCGCGCAAAGGACGTCCTGTTGATTGGTTTTAGTAATTCCGGGTGCGTCTACTATGATCATTAGTGTCGTACGAGCAGTACGTGTTTTTTGCTCGGTAGGTGGCCGGGATCTTCCCTCGCTGGATGGCGAGACTTGGCGCCGACATACCGTCGGCTAGCGGGGTTTTTCTCTACAAGGTATCTCCCACCAGCGGGTACAGCATCAGACAGGACAAACTCTCAGCTCCAGACCACTCTGCCGGCATGTGTGGTAGTGTAGTGCGTGTGTGTGTAAGGGGAGAGGACAGGACAAGGAAGAGGATGGAAAGATCGCGCGCGGTCCATGGCTCGTTTATTAGGGTACTGCTCCGGCATTCGCTTGGTGTTGATCGGAGAAACCACAGAAAACTATCGATCACAGCAACCGGCCGCTAGAATTTTCCTTCAGACAGCGAACTGAATTCGGCCTAGTTGACAAGCTAGAGTCGAAAATCCTACCACCGTCTGGACTCGAGCCTAGGACCTCCCGGTCCGTGCAGTGACATCAGTTGATGCCCTACACCATCACCCCCGATTTTTGTTCTGTGATCTTGTGCTAGCAAACAGGTATACCGTGGAATTAATGATTGTGTTACATTATAATGGAACTTCAAAGAAAGTAGACGAAGATGGTGGGTTCGTCCCAATAATAGCGAACGGTTTTTGAAGGGATCATTTTCCACCTTCATTTAGACTTTATGTAACTGTGGTGAAACATTTTTTAATCATTTCAGAATGTTTGAGCCGTTGTTGAGAGAATTCTTGTCGAAATCACATGGTCACATTTAGTGGCAAGTTAACAGTGTGAGGTGTACTATATCAGCAGGACAAATGATTGCTTCAGCACTTCATTAATTAATGTTTCAGTGTCGAGCCTATTCATTTTACGAATGGGTAAACGTATGACACTCGGTCTACTAGGTACGTCGCTATTACTCAGAGTTCTACACGCTAAGAATGCCTAAGAAGTTGTAACGTTTGTTAGAAACAATGTGTGCATTCTAGTGGCAAACGTGCGCTGGTTGCTAGGCGACGGACGTTGTTGGCGACGGCCGTCACTGTTGAGCCCTATAATCCTCCCTGCTGCCCTACGACGGACGTACTTTAACGCCCGTTATTTGACACTCGTGTGTTGCTAGACTAAGAATTATTTCAAAAAATCGATCCTGTAATCAAAACTTTTAAGAGGAGTCCTAAGAAGCTATAACTGATACTAAACGAAGCAATAGCTAATACAGCTATCTAAATTTTTCAAGCACGGTTCCACACATGCGGTTGTGCAAAGGAGACCTCCTCAAGCGTGGAATAATGTGGTTAGTTGTTATGGATTCCGAGCACGTCAACTACTCAGGGCATTACTCTCGTAAGTGTAGTGTTTTCCCTTAGGAGGTGGTGGTGATCTTCCTCCGCTGCGTGGCGGGCTCTACCGTCAGCTAGGGTGATTCCATCAAACAGGTATCTCCGACCAGCGACGCACCGCCCAGCCGAGACAAGCTCTAAGATTCCGACCAGTCTCCCTACATGAGTGTTAGTGTAGTACATGTTAGTGTGTGATTAAGTAAGGGGTGAGGGTAGGACAAGAGAAAGGAAGGAAAGATCGCGCGCGGTCCTTGGCCCGTTTTTTAGGATTCTGCTCCGGCATTCGACTGGTGTTGATCGGAGAAACCACGGAAAACTACTGATCAGTGCAGTCGGTCTCTAGAATTCTCCTGCAGACAGCGACTGAATTCGACTAGCTGAAAAGCTAGTGTCGAAAATCCTACCGCCGTCAGAACTCGAACATAGGACCTCCCGGTCCAAGGCTACAGTGACATCAGTTGATGCACTGAGCCATCTCTCCCGGTTGGAATAATTTCAAAGCGGCGGGGATGTGGTGGTGAGGACAGGGAAAGCGACATTTCAGTGTCGGGGCGTTTAATAAAGTCCCACGCCACGATGAATGTCTCGGCTCGACGGCCGAAACCTTTGTCCGCACTCCACCTCCGCGCGGGCAAAAAGGTCACGTGCTCCACACTTGATTGGATTGGGACTTGTCTCTCCCACGTTATTTCCCTGCCGGTTCGTGGGTTCATATTGGATTCACGATTTTCACTCAAGAGAAATTCTGATTTTATGTTCACAATCCATTTCTTTGACTGTGTGTTTATTTTTCCGACTGATACGAACGGATGAGTTGAATGATATTTGATTCTATTGCTGAACGGATTTAAGCAATTAAGGGAAATGGTTCAATTCACAAAAGTGGTTTGATGAAAACGTGAGTCTTTTTCATTCTTTTTTTTTTTTTGTAAAATTGACGTCATGAGCCTCTATTATTCGAAGTACTTTCAGCATTCAATGAATGTAGTATTGAAAGACATGATTAATTACCAATTAATTAATTTTAAAGGGTCTGATATACACTAAACGTTGTTGATGCGACTAAAAATGAACTAAAAAATAACAATTAAATTATTTGCCATTTATTTAGTCTGCCTAATATAGTAAAAAATACACGGATTTAATGCTACATATACGATATTAATTTTGTTGAATGTTTAGTTTACGCCTTGTCTTACGTGGCGAGACTCGGGCCATCAGGCCCGTTCTTCCGTCTAACCACTCAAATTTCGATACGCTTCTTTCACCACCTAGCGGAGAAATGAGGTATTATCTTGGGCGACGAAACTGCTTTTGCTCAGAGGCGTCTTTTAGGCCTGAAAATATTTGACATACAGTAAATATACTTCATGGGACAGCCGGATTTACTTCCCCTCCGAAGGAAGGCGTACGAGGGGTTTTCTCGCCCTTAAAATCCACGGCTTCGATCGGGTGTGAACCCGCAAACTCGGGTACAACAGTCCGGTACGCTGACCGTTATACCACCGAATCCACTGAATGTGTCATGACGCAATCATTCCTGCCGTAAAATGCTAATATATCATCATATGCGCCGTAAAATGCCCGATTATGAACGATGTCTTGCAACAGAACAGGTCGTTACAATGCTGGTATACATAATAAAAAAATTATTAATTATTTTGAACACACTTAAAATTTATTTTAAGGTTATATTTCATGTACATTCCAAAGAAATAATAAGTAAGAAGTTTGATACGAAATTTCGAGAACCACCTTTCGAAACATTTATTTCTACAAATACGGTATAAGACCGTTGGCGCAGAAAGTAACCAAGAATAAGCGGCCATCTGCTCAGTCATTCTCTGGTTTTCATTTCTGCAGCGTCGTTCTCCCAACGTAGGAAAATATACGATCGCGGCGCCTCGAGCTCTCTGGTGTGGAAATTGCAAGATCGCTCGTGACAATTCCGTCAAGGTCCCTCGTCGCTCTTCGACTCGCGGGGCGTTTGTCACGTCGCGGGTGTAAACAAAGGAATAGATTTTACTTTCGCGTCGGAGGTGACGGAGCGTCCAAGTGTGCCCCAGCGCTGCGAGCAACGGATTCAGGAGGCCTTGAGATGGATGAGGCGAAGCTGACATGGGGGGGGGGGGAGGCGGATAGAGAGGTATCTCTCAGCAGTCAAGCCAAAGATCACAATGGATCAAACACGACCCTTGTGGGCCAAGTCAATATTTAAATGGCTCGGGGACGATAGATTTTTTCTAATAGATCATTAATAAGTTCCTTTCGAATTCGTTGTTTTTTAATAAATATTTCATTATTGAATTATTTTAATAACAATATTGTTCTACCATTTTTTGTAGTTTTATCCACCAAATGTTATCCACCGTTCCAATCACTTCTCAATTTTAGTCATCCAACTAATCATATTGATGGTTTTGGAAAAGGCGCATATTCATATCAGAATACCTTTCACTATTATTTTGAGGCAGGAGTTCCTGTATTTTTTGGAGGGTAACACCCGTTGGGGCGAAACATTTAGGGCTCTCTTTTCCGAATTCTACATTTTCTTAGGCAATTCCTATTCATGTGTAATGCAATTCAGGTTACTGATACCTCATTGCGTGATTCAAGACGCTTTTATTTCCTTTTACTGGTTTGTCAGTAGACTCGAACATAATAAAATGGCTGAATGATGGAAAGTACAAGCTAGAATAATAAAATCAACACGTTTAAACGTATAATGAAGTGATGAGCTTCAAAATATAGAAGTTCATACAGAAAATAATTATGCTGATGTGAAATATTTTTTGGGTAATCAATTTTCAATTGTTTTGTGATAGACATTATTTCCAACTTGTACAATGGATTGCCGTAAGAATTTTACTTCCGTTTTAATCAAAGGTTACTGAAGTGGAATGAAAGCGCTAGGGGGTTGTATTAAAAAGTATTTGTACGAATTGTTAGCATATTAAATACTAGTAATAATGGAAGAACTGATCATCCGAAGTCCCTTGAGGATACATCTCAGTTACTGTTACTTTGAAGAGATATATTTTTCTTATTTTTTTGGTCTTTTTAAATACATATTTTAATGATTACGCATCATATCATGCAACACTTCTTGTTTATTCGATACTCTTTCTTCTATTGCCTCATGCAGATTTTCCTCTATTTCCGTTCATAAGGTGTAAGATATTCTGACCTGCTCCAAAAAATTGTACTTACATTATTACTATTATTATCAGTGACGTCTCCTCACTCTGGACCTGGAGAGTTGGCAATGAAGGAAAGCGTTTACCCCCACACTACTCTTTTCCATGACATATTTAGAATAAAATTGAATTACGTAAACAAAGTCTTTCTTTATTTTAAATTATAAAGAGGCAAGAATGAGGGAAAGATAGACGCAAAATAACAACGGTGAGGATGTTGTATTTTCTATTGCAAAGATTGGAATAATATATTTTAAATTATTTAAAAAGATATGCTCGATCCTATTCCGATTTTTCTGTTCTCGTTTTAAAAATTAAATTCTGCAATATTATTAGGTTAGCACACGATCGCCCAGTTCTCAATTACTTAGTATCTTTTCATCATACGAAAGGGAAGAAAACCAATTATTTAAAACTATTGTTCCACTTTTCATTATTCTTATTAAGAAAACAACACTATTTCATGAGTATTGCAAAAGGTTTCAACGCGCAAGGGAGAATATCACAATCACGGACGCTCGCTTTCCAGTAGGCCGTTAAATAGAGATCCAACGCTTTGACACGCTTTGTCTGTGAGTGGGGGACGTCGTGCGATGCGCTGCCGCCCCCCGATCCGACCTGAAGACGTTGGAGGCATTCGCCAACTGCCTGAGCTACGCTCGCGCACTGCATGCGTTGCATGGATGCGCTGGTGCCGATCTATGACGACGATCGCACGGAAGACCGAGTAAATAAGAAAACCTCAATAAATTTAAAGAATAAATGTTTATTTCCTTGGGCGGTGACACATGACTTGTTCACCCAAAGAAAACGCCACTGATTATTATTCAAATTGTAAAAGAAGAAAGGTTTAAAAAGAGGCTCATATGTGTGTTACGTATTTTTAATACGAAGCCTAAGTATTAGTGATGCTAGTGCCTGTGAGGAAATGAAGCATTTCAATTTAGGCCAGGTTTCGCGGAAATTCAATTAAAGGGTTATAGCTATGCGCGCCAGCAATATTTTATTCTTAGATCTAGCCAATATGGAATCAAAGCTCAGTTATTTCCATTAATCTTGTGAATTCGTTTGACATGAAATGCACCTCGGGACATTTTACTTTTGTACTTAAATACAATCTTTGAAGAATCGTTTTGAAACTATTTTGCCTTTGTTTTCGTTGTGGTCATAGACTTACTGTCAAGAATCCAATAATTCTCAAACCAAAATTTCCTTTAATTTTCATTTTAGTTATCGTTAACATTTTTATTAATAAATAAACAATTCTGGAAATGTTCATTTTGGAAATGAAAAAAAATGTTGTCTGGAGTAAATAAGTATGTATAGGTTTACTACATTGTAAATGAACAAATACTACATAATACAATTTAATTATATTATGTTAATTTATATTTGACAATATACCTCACCATGATCATAGTATGATATTTGTCATTTTAATATGAGTAAGATTCAAAAATGGCAATATTTCGCGAAAATATTGGAAACGCATACTAATAAGATGCTCATGTAACATTGATAAATTTATAAATGTAAGATAATTTCAGATAATATAATAAATGCCTCATTCCATCATAACACCTCTTTAAATCGTGAGGGAGGAGGAGCACCGTAGGTCAAATTAAGCAACGAGCTTAAAAATACATATTCGCTCTCTGTTAGGTGTTGGACTAAGAGGAGACATGGATACATGAAAGCAAAAGTTTTGAATAAAACATTCTCAATAAGATTATTCATTATCTAACTTCAAACACTTCTATCAGAGGCAAACTATAATGATATAATAACGTAACAATATTTGTTAAGAGGTACATATCTAATTTAATATTGCCGGAGAAACTTTCATTACTTCATTTTCACTGCAAACCTTCACGTAATTGTGGCCCTAAAGCGTACAAGCCCACCTGACGCTGATAATGCCTTTCAGTTTGTTCACTTGAAAGAGATTTACAGGGAGAAGTTGGTAATTTTTAATTAGATATTTTTATATCAATATTTCTGGCATTGACATGCTACTGGGAGGCAGATACAAAAAGTTAAACGTTGCAAGAATTCATCCCTAGCAAGACCAATTATTTTACGTTTTTATAAATATATATATCTAAAAGAAATATTTCAACAATTGGGAGGAAGCGGATATAGAATAAACAAAGGACGTGTCTTCGGGCAACACTGGCAATCGCAGTAAAAGCCTGTGAGGTTTTCAGCAACATGTCACAATGCAATGGCGCTCAGTGCACTTTGAGCCCATGAAAGTTGGAGTTGTTCCAAAATTCCGAAAGTTAATTTTATTCAAAAGGAAACAAAGTGCGCCACAATTTATACGAATATGGGGTGATGAAATTATATGAAAGTAAATAGGTGAAATGAACATTTCCAAATTTTCGGCAAAATAACTTGTATAAAGTTGAAAGAATTTTCGATATTCGTAATACACCAACTACGCAAACGTACTATGCCTACTAAAATTAACTCAGAATCAAACATTATGATAAAATATTCATGAAACTGAAACTTGTGTCTTGTCAAATATAAATTATCTATCCTAAGTCTCCGTCTTCACCTTATTCTACCCCGTTCAAGCAAACATCACCGGTAAATTAAAGCGTTCGACTAACAGTAGGTTCTATAATTGGTCTTCGTGGACACTGCCATCTTGTCATCCAGTGTCCATATTTTTACTTCTAGTGAGAAAAACTGACAGTATGAACAAAAAAGTTTCGGAATCTTAAATGTTTCTTCTACCTGCAAGTGGACAAACAATTACAACAGTTACCTAATTATAAAGGCTACTCCTGATCCTTGCCCAAATTGCAGACTCCCAGTTTCCACGAAGCATATTATAGTTGATTGCCACGTGATGGCGACTGTGAGAACAAACCATAACATCAATGATAATCTCTATTGTATATTGAATTCTTATCCCGGGCAAAATAATTATAGAACTCCTCACCAAATTTCATATCCTAAATAGTATTTAACTAATGACTCTACTTTGTCTGCCCTATGTATAAAATTTAGATTTAGGATTTGTGTATGTGAATCCCATGAAAATGTCTAACTAGTATGTGAATTTGTAAATACTGTATTTTTGTAACTGTGGTCGCAAATGACCTAGCTGTTTATAAGGTGACCTTAAATAAATAATTTTAAAAAATTACAACAGTCACAATCTTTTGAAAAGAGTAATGATTCTTGTCACTGCCAATACAATACGACTTTTAGAACTTCCAAAAACGATTTTTCGGTGAAATTAGTGAAGGAGTTTATCGGATTTCGTAGACGTTACTCTAAATTAATGTTTACGAGAGTTAATGAACAAAAGAAGTTTTTTCCTTCTTTCATCTTCCTTCAAACTTTCATTTCCTTCATGACACCTGACTTCAAAATAAAACATTATTATCTATGAATTAAATTAATTATATTTCTATTTTTATTTTCCCTTCAAACAGTATACATATTTTTTCTGTAAATTCTTCGGTTTATTAAGTGACTTTAGATAACTTACAAAAGCGAACATATTTATTACAAAATACATGGATACCCCGTGTTCAATAGCACTAAATACCGGAATGACATATTTTTAAAAAATCAAGAATGGCTAATTCAGACATCTACCTTATCCTATTACACCTATGTTACCTATGTATGTGCCCTATTATACCTATTCTACGTATGTACAGAATATTGATTGATTGATTGATTTTTTCGTGTTTCCGGGCACGTCAACTGCTTTGGTCATTAGTCCCGTTAGTGTAGTGCATGTTTTTTCTCGGGTGATGGCGGTGATCATCCCTCGCTGGATGGCAAAATCTGGTGCCGACCTACCGTCGGCGAGTGGGGTTTCCCCCTAACCAGGACTCTCTCCCACCAGCGGGGCACCGCCCCAGGCGGGACAAGCTCTAAGCTCCCGACCGGTCTCCCGCAATATGTGGTAGTGTAGTGCATGTTATTGTAAGTTATGTGTGTAAGGGGAGAGGATAGGACAAGGAAGAGGAAGGCCAGATCGCGCGCGGTCCGTGGCCCGTTTGATAGGGTACTGCTCCGGCATTTGCCTGGTGTTGATCGGAGAAACCACGGAAAAATACCAATCAGAGCAGCCGGCCGCTAGAATTCTCCTGCAGACAGCGACTGAATTCGACCTAGCTGCAAAGCTAGTGTCGAAAATCCTGCTGCCGTCAGGACTCGAACCTAGGATCTCCCGGTCATAGGCGCTGCAGATGTACAGAATAGGTGTTATCGTATGTAAAGGGGTTTAGCAAACATTTCTGACACATTGCACACAGGGAGAAGGCGCGCAATGGGGTCTGTTCAAAAACACAAGACTGAGTATTCATTCCCTCCTCAAATTTATCCTGCAAATTTAAATATTTTGCTGTAGCGCGAACCGTTGGCGGCGTCGAGTCTCTTGTCTTTGGGCCGTCTGTGGGGATGAAAGGGGGCGGGGGAAGGGCAGCTGATGAGGGGGGAGCGACGCTTGGCGATGCGCCAAATCACCCTGCGTGAAGGACCGCTGCCAGATCCGGCCTAGCTGCCGATGGACCGGCGAGTTGCTAATGCGCGCTGGAGATATAAATTCCCCTCGGAGAGTTTTCTGGTCGAGTGTTTCTCTGCATCAAGATGTTCGTTACAGCTTCTGACTGTTGCCGGGTGAAAGTGCGTGTATTTTAAGCTTGTCTTACAGCCAAGGCGAAAACGTAGGTTTGGTACATTGATTGAATGGTGATTCCGAGCGCATAAATTGCTAAGGTCATTAGTCCCGTATGTATAGTGCTTTTTTCGCTGAAGGGGCGGTGATGTACCTACGTCGGCTTGCGGTATGCCAAGTGTATGTCGGCGTGGGGTCAACCAAGTATCTCTCACCAGTGTGGTACCACCGCAGCCGGGACAAGCTCTAAGCTCCCGACTGGTATCCCGATATAGTGGTAGTGTAGTGCATACGAGTGTGAGTGTATGTAAGGGGTGAGGAAAGCGAAAGGAAGAGGAAGGAAAGATCGCGCGCGGTCTGCGGCCCATTGGTTAGGGTACTGCTCAGGCATTCTCCTGATGTTGATCGACGAAACCACATAAAACTTCCAATCAGAACAGCCGGCCTCTAGAATTCTCCAGACAGCGGCTTAACTCGACCTGGTTGACAAGCAGTGTCAAAAATCTTGCCACCGTCAGGACTCGAATCCAAGAATCTCCTAGTTAGAAACACTATAGTGACATAAATTGTTGTTCTGAGCCGTCATTGCAGTTTGTATTTGTACTCTAGTTGTCAGAAGTTGAGCAATCGTTCTGTATCTTTTCGCAGATCTACTTCTGGACCGCTAGTGTTGTGAATCGAGATTTCAGAAATTCTTAGATTGATACGGACGTCTTCCAAGTATTGCCATTAGTTTCCTTTTCTTTAGTAACTTGTATTAAGCCCTGCTTCTAGCTATTTTTCTTATTATACTTCATAGAAAAGACGTCAAGGTACATTTTACATATTGCAATGTGTTTAATTTCCGTAATAAATAATACTCTTTTTAGAGAGCTAATTTTAAAAACGGTTACTTGTAGAGCGCTCAGAGTGAGATAAGGTAATTTTTTAGCATTATTGCTATAAGTGAGATGATGCTCAAATGTTCAGATGTAACTATGTATACAACAAAGAACACAAGCTACATAACACAAGATACCTAATGAAGTGAATACTAGAATTAAAATAAAAGAAATGTCAGTAAGCCTGACCAAAAATTAATCTATAACACAAGTGGAAAAAGTGATTTTATTTTGCTCGCAAAATTGCGCCACTCGGCCTGTGGGTTTTGTATCATGAAATGTCTTACTCGCAAAATAAAATGTCACACCACTCATAATATTAATAAATATTATTGGATTGGCTTTGAAAAATAGAGTAAGGAATTTACATTTGAATTTTACATAAATATCATTTGGAAAATTAGAGGTAGTCTTTCCCGAGAAGTGAAAAAATATCCATTTTTTTAATCTTAAATATTTGGGTACTGCATTTCTATTTTGACGATCTGATAACCCTATGTTTGCTTCGTAGGTATGAGTCATACGCGACATCAATCCAAAACAAGAGAAAACTTAATTACATTACTGAACCCCCCTTTTCCATATAACATTTTAATTAATTATGGTATACTTAACTAGTAAATAAATAAAACACTAAAAGGAGAATTAAACTAGAACTCTAATAATGATACAATAAACATAGTTAATTTTCTGCTAACTCATTTTTTGCGATTCATCGAGACGACTTGAAGAGATTTTCGTCAAAAGACAATAAAACCCTAAACCATCTAGTTAAAAATGGAGAAAATCAGGGATTGACTATGCTTCAAGAAAATAAAGCGCATAATACGTAAAGCTACAAGACACTATCCAAATTTTGTTTGCCACCCCACCCTTCTGCACGACATTGGTACACGTACGAATGCGTTAAAAAATTAGAAACGAAAATAATACACGCGAAATGTAACATAATCAATACGTGGCGTGGGTTCGAATATTAAACTAAATAAAGTAACATGCACTGAATTTCTATTCGTTCTCGGTGTCGAGAAAATCGAAAAAGTTCACTCCCCTCCGGAGTCCGTGGCGAGTTTTCTGTTAGGTGTCGAAATATGCGCGGGCTGGCCTGCACGTTCCGTGTATATCCGGCGGCTCCCTCTACCCCGGAAGTCACCTCGCAACGCATTTTCTGCTTTCGGTTCCGCCAATGGTTAACTTCCCCTGCCGTCGGCAAGGAGCCTCAAGTTCACACCACCGGGCGAAGGGCTCTTTCGCAACTGGGAATCCCCGCCCAAGTTGGAGGACACGACGACAGCGCGCGAAGAAAACTCGCTCGCATACGTCAGCCGCAGGCGCCACCCAGGATTTTCGTGGAACGGAAAGTTTTCCGCGCAAATACGAGTTTTGTCTGTATGTATTGCCTTCGCGGTGTTCCGCTCCACAGCTAAAAAAACAATGTGAGACCAATGTTTCGGTCAAAGGGAATAGAAATATCCCGGAACATAAGTTAGACAATATATTTTTTTAAGTTGAATGTGTTTGGAATATTATTTTATTTTAATGCAAAAAAATTTCACGCATGCCAGATGCAGATATATTATAGGATTTCTACGGAACAAAAAAATTTCGCCCAACTCGAGTTCTGCATATTAGTATCCATCTTTCAGGGTGAATTTGTATTTAGACATTATAATAGTTGATATGTTGGTATGGAATCAGACATTTTCGAAAGAAAAGTTGTTAATTTAGCGTGCGGAAAATTTGCTTATGTGCTCAACTGCTATAAATAATTGAATGTGATTTTGTGAAAAACTTAAGAAAATGAAATCCTATAGTAATCTAAGAACGAAGATGTTTACGACTATTTAAAGAACTTTAGAAAATTCTTTAGCCGAAAACTTTATATTTTAATAGAAAAAGGTAGCCTTTACGTCCCAATCATCTGCAGAAAAATCTCATTCTACAATTGGGTATTAGTACAAGTGAGTGGTGAGTACACTTACTCATATGATTGAGTTCACATATCGTAATTGGCTGGTGTTTAACTCAGTCAGCAAAGAAAACTTCATCAGCATTCTCATTATAAAAGCACTGGTACAAGTATATTGTATCATTCAATATGCAATAGGCAAGTTCGTGAGTTGGATGCTTTTACTAACCCGATCACACAGTATAACTTCTCACGGTGAAACATTTTTACCGCAGGATCAAGAAGGGCAAAAGGGTTGTGACGTACTTCCCCAAGAGAACGGAAATCCATTTGGGAGCACTTAGAATTATCCGAGACGAGACTCTCCGGCGCCATTACACGGCCGGGTCGCGACGTCCGAGAAGCCGAAGAGGAAGCGGAAATTCATTGCGGCGCGCGCGCATGATTTATAGTGCGTTAGGCGCGGAATAGCGATTCTTTCTGGAATATTGCATCCGGGACGAAAGGTCTCAAGTTTATGGAGCAATCTAGCTGGAGGGAGCGTCTCTGTCGACATTTTTCTTAGTAAAGTGGCGCTGCGCGGCGCGGCGGCGGGCGACGGAAGTTTTAATGCATGCAAAACGCAAGGACCGCCCGCTCGGTCGCTTTCGCCGTGATGGGGCTGGAGGGAGTGCACGCTGCACATGCGGCCGCTCTCGCTCATTGGAAATCGGCCCGCCAGGCGGCGCCGCCGTCGTCGTCTTTGAGTAATGGCCGCTTGACAAGGAAGGCTGAGTGCCGGAACGAGGTCGGCACTAAAGACAAATGACTGAGCGAGTATTGATTTCAGGCGCGATATTTACGATGGTCGTTAGTCCCGTAAGTATAGTGGAACTTGTGTAAGGGAGGTGACGGGTGCTCCTGTAGACCTACATGTTGATTTACAAGATTTTACACCGGGTATCCCCACTAGATATTCAAAAGACATGTTGGTTTACGCAATTTCTCCAGGTATCTATTGAAGCGGAACAGCGCCACAGCAAGGAAAAGCTCTGGGCTAATCTGATCTCTCGAGTTGTGTGGTAATAGAGTGAGTGTGTGCGTGTGTGTGTGCGTGTGTGTGTGTGTGTGTGTGTGTGTTGTGTGTGTGTGCGCGCGTTAGACGAGAAGAGGGGCAAATATGAAGTAAGAAAGATCGCTCGCGACCCGTTTGTTAAGGTGTTATTAGTGTGGTATTGTTTGGAGAAACCGTGGAAATGGTGTTGCTTCTGAGCTTTCGCAGTGGCTCGTGCGACATGAAGAGAATAAAAGGAAAAACTACAAAGTAAGTTTATTTTCATTATGCTGGTATGTCATGTGAAACTTTAAACAAATGATCAAAATATTGATTTCAATCCTATAATTGAATAGTGTACAAATAGTAAAGTTGAGTTGATATCTTTGTGAGAACTTACAGTTTTTGACAACCAAACTTTTAGTGCTCCGCTGCAGTTTGTGAAACCCCATTGTGTATTACTATATTTTGATAATTTTCTGAAAGACGGCAGTACTTGGAAATCCCCATTAACTTTACAAATAACTGTTTTATTGTCAATTATTTTGATCATCTTTTTTCTTTGTTACTATTATGCACTTAATTATAATTTTAATAATGATGTAATAATATCTTATTACTAGAGACCGCATTTCTATATAAATATATATTTTTTATCTTTCTACTTACTTTCTTACTGTCGTTCTCAAATTTGTAAATTCGGTGAATGCGGCCCTGTCCTAACACAATATTCAATGTTTCCGTTACATATTTATACATATTTGGTACTATATTACATATTTTACATTCTTTGGTACTTTCACACAATATTTTTATTATATTACCTTTCTTCAATTTTATTACGTATTTTTTATGAAAAGAATTATTTTCTTTTAAATGAGCATTTTTTCCTACATTATTACTGCGTACTCTCTCCTCCAGGCATCCAATGTGAAGACGCGTGATTTATTTATTTATTTATTTTACGTCAAAAAGCAGTTAAAAACTGCGTATGAGGTGCTATGGGGAAAAGTGAATTGTGTGCACATTTTCAAAATTCTTCCCTACACTAAGTCATATACTACTTAAAATTGGAAGAAGAAAAAAAAAAGAAGCTCCCATGTAATAAAATTTATTTTCAAGGATAAAAAGGCAATAAATTTTGGCTCTTATCCATGTTGTCCTTCGGAATAATACTTCGACAACATGCGCGACAACATGCGAAAACATGGAAACGATAATTTGAATAATTGAATTTCCCACTGAATTGTAGAAGACGTGCACAGATAATGAAGTTACATTTATGTCCAGAAGCAAAACAAGGGGCCATCTCAGCATTTGCTCAATGGATCAGGGAAACTGGACTAAAAGCCTGATCGAGATGGGGGTCATTGACCCGGAGGCTGCTGATGTTCTCACCGTCCCGTGCGTCTGCTTCATTTACCTCAGGGGTGGTAAGTGCGCGTGAGGGACTGACCTGACTCATCTTCAGGTGTGATAAGTATCACTCACACCCGGTTCGTGAACTTTAACCTTAATTTTGGACAAACATTGGCGAACGCCGACGTTAACATTCAATGAGAGTGCTTCACTTTCAATGGTGTTTGCTGGTCGTAGATATCACTAGTTTGTAGGATGTCATCTATTGCGTGTAGTGTGGCAACTAAACTACAGTCCTGAATATCAATAGATGAAGATTTTTCTACCGATTGGAAAGTTGTATGGTGCAAAGTGTGCATTGATTTATCTCCAAATTACTTTTAAGACGTTTATATTATTTTTAAAATTTGTTTCCGACTTTTTTTGTAAATGTAATTTCGAATTATGAAAATGCATTTTATAAAAAGTTAATTTTAATATTACATATTTTACCAGATTTTACATATTTATTACATATGAATACTGTTTTCATTACATATTTACGTACATATTTTGACGTTTCATAATACGTACTTTTCCGGTCTCTACTTATTATAGATAGTATGTATTTATTATTGTTACTTCTGCTAGTTATTTCAATTGACTGATTTGATGTATAGCACCTTATTAGTCAGTATAAGAATTTCAAATCTAACAAAACTCTCTGATTGGACTCGGGTCGATTAGAGGGAGCAGCCTGCCATCGAGGCTTGAAATGATGGGGGCAACTAGGCAGAATAGAATCGGTGCCTAATCGACGACCTCTCTTCCAACGGATATAAAGAAAGAGGGGTGCTTGAAGACGCTAGTAGAAAAATAATGTTTGTAGATAATTTTATTATCTACTAAGATGAAAAGACAACAGAATGCTCAGAAAATAACATAGTATAGGGAAAGTTATGTAATGCTGCCTGAAAAAAAGGCGAATTTTCGGCAGAAAAAAGTCATTGCCGGGTCGTGATAACGAAATAAGTGGATTAACCCAGTTGCTAAATTAAGAAAAAAATCCTCTGAACAGTTGTGTAGCCAGAGTCCTTGTTTTGTGGGTCCTTCATGCCGAAAAACCAATTGACGTAAAAACGTCCGTCAGTCGGCGTGTCCGTCCGTCCGTCTGATGAATGTGAACAAACCTGGCGCCTAAACCATGCGTAGGATTGTTTCTAAATTGAAGAAACCCCTGTAGTTTTTGCGTTAGTCAAAGCTTTGAAAAGCATTCATAATATGTGGGGGAATTTTTATATGAAGTCCTAGGGACCTTTCCAAAATTTTCTCAATAATGGCACAATGGCATTTTTTCTGCACATTTCTTCTAAGAACAGAGTTCAATACACTTATAACTTTGGCATAGATCTGATTCTCAAGGTTAACTCTGAATTTTCGGAAATTATAAAATTATTAATTTTTTGGGCAACTTCTTACAATTACAATATTGAAGATAGGGATTTTTCCTTCAAATGAAATTTGTTGTCTTCAATTAGTTCTTTCATTACGGTGATATATTTTTTTTTAACTTTCAGTAGTTTCTGGGAAATATTCTGACATGTAATAAAAACAAGATTTTCTCAAAAACTGTTCGAATGTTTTCTTTAAACTTTTGATAAGAATGGACCTAAATGTATCCTGTAAGATAACATAAACGCCATATTGCTCTATTCTTTTGTTTTTTCAAAAATTACAAAAATGTAATTTTTCACTGGTTTCGATACAATAACCAAAATATTTACATTAGAAGCCATTTATTCACGTTATTATATTTATAAGTACATGTGTTTTAATTAATATCACACAAAATTTATCAAAAACTCAATAGTTTTTGTGAAAATGAGCTCGAATTTTCCCATTTTGAGAAACGCTCAAATACATTTTCCTCAAAAATGGCTCCAATTTTTTTCTTTATACTTTTCCAGCAGATAGAAGTTATTTTACTGTTTAATAGGACGGAAAGTTTATTTTAAGGTATCCTATTTTTTAAAATGTACACAAATTTCATTTTTCAAATATCCCTCACGCCGTGAATATGCACATTTCCATAAATTTGTTTACATTATTGCATGTGTGAGTGAGAGTGCCTGAAATGTCTTGAAGTCTTACAAAACTCACTAGATTCCTGTGAAAAAGAGCTTGAAATTTCGCCTAACGCTTAAACGCCATCTTCTTATAAACGGCTCTAAATTTTTCAATGAAAATTTCTATTTAGGAAGAGGTTTTACTTTACTTTAGTATTCTTAAAATAATATTTCGTTTCTCCTATTAGTAAACCGAAAAGTGGAGAAAATTTCAAAATAATAGTATATTGGACGGCGATTGATGGCAGACGGCAAGTGGATTTGGCAAGATAGTAAAACAAGTCCATACAAAGGAAATTAGAAAACTTCACTACGAGCAAGTCTGCGCCATTCTGTAGCACCGCTAGATAAAAATTCCTTTTAGATCGCTTTATAACTAGGCCATCATAATTCAAGTCATTATACAAGTATAACTGTAAACAAACATACATAATAATTACAATTTACCCAAGAATAAATACGTCAAAATAACTTGCCTTTTCACAAATTACATGGTATGTTTAATCCGTTCCAAGGGTCGTTTTGTGCACAAACTCCGTGCACAAAAGACTGTCATTTTATCAATTCTTACAGCAACTCTTGTAGGTGTTGTCCGTACCTCGTGGTTTTTTATTCTACCAGTGTGCTATTTAGAGTTCGCAATATACCATGCAAATTTGAATGTATCACTTTTAAAGTACGTTTTGTAGAAAAATACTCGAAGAAATTGGTAAATGAAATATTGGTTCTCCCGCAGATCACGAGCGAGCCCTTTTACGTTTGTATGAAGAAGTGCGGTCTCATTCATCCTGCCCGGGGCAGCGTTCTCGCCATTGAGCTCGCGAGGCAGCGCTCGCCTCGGAGGCGGTGGCGAAGTGGCACGTTCCATGCGGAGAAGCCCCAGGCGGCGCCTCGTTCCCCGCCCCTCGCCCCCTCCGCCCAGCATCGCCCTCTCACAGAATACACGCCTCCCGTCCTTCGCACCCCCGTCCCCTTCCTCGTTCTTGTCACCCCGCCCCCGTCTCCATCTCTCGTCACCGTCCCCCCCGTCCCCCTCCTCGTCCCCGTCCCTCGTCCCCGCCCTCGTCCCCGCCCTCGTCCCGACCCTCGTCCCCGACCCTCGTCCCCGAACCTCATCCCCGACCCTCGTCCCGACCCTTGTCCCCGACCCTCGTCCCCACCTCGTCCCGACCCTCGTCCCGACCCTCGTCCGACCCTCGTCCCGACCTCGTCCCCGACCTCGTCCCGACCCCGTCCCCGACCTCGTCCCCGACCCTCGTCCCCGACCTCGTCCCGACCCTCGTCCCGACCCTCGTCCCGACCCTCGTCCCCGCCCTCGTCCCCGACCCTCGTCCCCGACCCACGTCCCCGACCCTCGTCCCCGACCCTCGTCCCCGACCCTCGTCCCCGACCTCGTCCCCGACCCTCGTCCCCGCCCTCGTCCCCGACCCTCGTCCCCGACCCTCGTCCCCGACCCTCGTCCTCGACCCTCGTCCCCGACCTTCGCCCCGACTCTCGTCCCCGTCCTTTGTCCCCACCCCGTCTCTCGTCACGGTCCCGTTCCTCGTCCCCGTCCCTCGTTCGCCATCTTCTGACCCCTTCCGCCACTCCCTCTCTTTCCCTTTCCCCTTCCTCGCTTATTCTCCCCTCCCCTCTTCCCCTCGCCCCTTCTTCGTCTCCCTACGCCTGTCATCTCCTCATTCCTTCCATTCCTTTTATCCAGTCACCCCGTTCCCGTCCTGTCTCATGTTCTTCGTTCCATGTTTGCCTGTTGCCCGTCCCCACCTCCCGAACCTGTGACATACCACATCCTCATCCCACCCCTGTGACATACCTACCCCGCGACCGTCCATTCTCAGCACTGCCACCTCCAGGCTCCCCCCGTCCTTTGCTTCACTCAGGACGACGACAGCAGTGCGCCACAGTTGCCACCACTGCCATTGACACTCTTCCCACCGCCCCGTCACCACTTAAAGTGAACATCAAAATCACAGTCAATACCTCCGCCACCACCTTCTTCATCACTGTGACCCTCAAAACAATCTGACCGGGAGCGGTAGCTCAGTGCATCAACTGATGTCACTTGCTTTGGCAGCAGGCGGCAGGATTTTCGACACTAGCTTTGCAGATAGGTCGAATTCAGTAGCTGCCTGGAGGAAAATTCTAGCGGCCGGCTGCTCTGATCGGTAGTTTTCCGTGGTTTCTCCGATAAACACCAGGCGAATGCCGGATAAGTACCCTACCAAAAGGGCCACGGACCGCGCTCCTTCC
Source organism: Teleogryllus oceanicus (assembly GCA_964035755.1). Lineage (NCBI taxonomy): Eukaryota > Metazoa > Arthropoda > Insecta > Orthoptera > Gryllidae > Teleogryllus > Teleogryllus oceanicus. The sequence continues at coordinate 23,657,634 of CAXIVR010000002.1, read as the reverse complement.
TCTTCCTTGTCCTATCCTCTCCCTTACACTCACTTACACTAACATGCACTACACTACCATATTCCAGGAGACCGGTCGGAGCTCAGATCTTGTTCCGGCTGGGGCGGTGCCCCGCTGGTGGGAGAGTCCTGGTTAGGGGCAAACCCCACTAGCCGACGGTAGGTCGGCGCCGGTCTCGTCATCCTGTGGGGGAAGATCACCGCCATCTCCCGAGAACCAACATGCACTACACTAACGGGACTAATGACCGAAACAATTGACGCGCCCGAAAACACGAAAAATCAATCAATCAATCTTCCCAACACTCCGTAACCACTTCAAGTGAACATCAAAATCACCGTCAATACCTCCGCCACCACCTTCTTCATCACTGCAACCCTCAAAACAATCTGCATGAAATATAAGCCGATAATAGTTGCTCTAAGCTCCAGCGTTTTCAGGCGGGATCTTAGGCTCCGTCACCTCTACCGCCACGTCTACCACCGCCGCTCCTGCCGCCGCGGCCGCCGCCGCCGCCGCCGCCGCCGCCGCCGGCGCAGCCGCCGGTGCCAGCGGAATACGAATCAGTGGAGGTCAGGAAGGGCTCAAAAATGCATTACACAGCGCCGCCTGACCTATAATTCGAGGAGTCCGTATCGGTCTTGTGCATCCGCGCCGCTGGTACGTGCTATACGTACGTATTACAAGTATTGACGGAAAGAGTGATTGGCAGGAAATTGTTTAGGTTCGATTTTCGCAATACCTCAAAGTTTATCCAAGGTTCTTCACCATGTTAAAATTGTTTTGATACTGCGTAGATTCATAGATTGTCAGAAATAGAATTAAATTCCATGGAATGTAGAAACATCGTTATCATCGTGTTTTACACATATGTAAAAATACTGGATTGACGACTTCCTTCATTTAGTTAGTTACATCTATTTTGATCGAGAATTATTAATGTAATAGTGTTACATATTTATCAAATGTCTTGCGAACAACATTCCTTTTTTCTGACTGTGAGCGTAGAAGATTATATTTTTAATTTTATTTGTAGGAAAAATTTGACAAGATAATCTCCAGCATTGTAAATAATACAGTACAAAAAAGTCACAAAAAATGAAGTTACACATAAATTAAGCATGTGTTGCAGACAAAATAGTCAGATTTGAAAAATAATTTGAAATATTGTAGAAAATAAATGATTAAGAAACATTGTACTATGTATTTTAAATCGGGAAACCTATTGGTATCCCCAATTGAAAACACATGATGTATTATACATCTTTTCAGTAAATAATTTATTAACACGTTTTGTTTCTTGTACGAACTAAAAGTGTTTATTTAATATATTTAATTTTTTATGTCAGTCTTATAGGCGTGGTTGACTAGTGTTTAACAAAAAGATGCGAAAGAAGTAAGTTCATATGCTTCGATAATAGATCTTTTAGATGCGACGAGTTACAAAACAGTTCCCCATGACCGCAATAACGCATTAATCAAATTATTATGGTCTGGATATAATTACATGCCTTCAATCATAATGTGCAGTGCTCGCGGTTAGAATTCATCAAAAGGGAAGAATGCGACAGCGTCACAGACATCTGTTCGTGACAGTATTTCATGGCTGAGTTCATTTCATGCTTATATATTCATGTACTTCCGAAGAAAATATTAATCACATGTTAACTACTATTTTAAATAACGATTTAAAAAACAGTGTAAATGGAATGGGAACTCTTTCACTTCCTTCTATTTGTTATATTACGTTTAATACGTGTTATGTTTGACGTTTTGAAGACGTTTGCAAAGCAATCAGGCGATTCAGGGTATGTTGTGAGAACAGTCCGACCAGTGCATCAGGACACGTGTCATACCAGTACGATTCAGGGTATGTTTTTGCGCGAGTAGCGATTTCATTAACTAAAAAATTGTAATATTGAAGCAAATAATTTGAATACATCACTTTGATAATTGAGTTATAGACCTTTAATTTTCTACAACCTCAGAAAAACTGCTCTGTAAATTCGATAGAATTATCTCTGGAAAAGAAAACCAATCAGAAATGGAAGTCCGGTCTTCTGGGATTCATTTTAAAATGACCGGTCTCTATAAAAACACTGAGAATACTGCAGTGAAGAATTCAAGTGTAACCACAACCTCACCTGCCAGCTTGCATCGAGTCCAAGTCACCTTTAGCGGAGTTGTCCCCGAGGCGAGGAATATTTGGCGCCCTCTAACGGAGGGTATGCGATTTACCGCTCATATCTGCCCAAGCGGCTACCGTGCGCCCACCACTCACTGATAGCGCTCCCAGGTGGTCGCGCTGGTTCGAAGGTAGCGGCCGTTAAAATAACTGACGACTGAGCGCTCCTATCGTTGGAGGAGATACGAGCCGCGCTCTCCCACACGAGACACCGACCGCCGTCGAACTCTGCTCGCGAATAAGTAAATTCGAATCGGAGCGGATTGAGGCGAACCAGAGAGAATGCGGAAGCCAAGGATACATGGAGCGGTTGGAGCGAGCAAGGAGTGATTGGAGGGAAGCGAATGGGGAAGGAAAGGTAGAACTAGATATGCCCGCCGAGACAAAAGTGGAAAAGGTGCACGAACGAACTGGATGCGGGTGGGAAGCGAGGGGGGGGGAGAAGTGGGGAGGAAGGGAAGGTGGGTGAGGAATGGGTGAAGAGTGGGTGGGAGGGGTGGGGGGTGGAGTGGGTGGAGTGGGTGGAGAGTGGGTGGAGAGTGGGTGGAGAGTGGGTGGAGAGTGGGTGGGAGTGGGTGGGAGGGTGGAGTGGGTGGGAGTGGTGGTGGGGGAGGGTGGTGGAGTGGGTGGGAGTGGGTGGGGAGTGGGTGGGAGTGGGTGGGGAGTGGGTGGGGAGTGGGTGGGGAGTGGTGGGGAGGGTGGGGAGGGTGGGAGTGGGTGGGGGGTGGGAGTGGGTGGGGAGGTGGGGAGGGTGGGGATGGGTGGGAGTGGTGGGGGAGGGTGAGGGGGGGGTGGGGAGTGGGTGGGGATGGGTGGGAGGATGTGAGGGTGGGGAGGGGAAGTAGGAACTGGGGCAGTGGGTGAGGGGGAGGGTGCGATGGTGGGCGATGCGAGTGGAAGGGTGGATGGGGAGGCGTGTCGGGGCGGGCGGGGCGATGCGGGGCGATGCGGGGCGATGCGGGGCGATGGCGATGGGGGCGAGCGGGGCGATGCGGGGGCATGCGGGGCGATGCGGGGGCGATGCGAGGGCGAGGCGGGGGCGATGCGGGGGCTACGCGGGGCGAGGCGGGGGCGAGGCAGGGGCGGTGAGGGAACGATGAGGGGGCGAGACGTAGGAGAGGCGGGGGCCAGGAGGGGGCGAGGCGGGAACGAAGCGGGGGCGAGGCGGAGGCCAGGCGGGGGCAATGCGGGGGCGAAGAGGAGCGAGACGAAGCGAGTCTGGGACGAGGCGGGAGCGTGGCGGGGGCGATGCGGGGGCGAGGCGCGGGCGAGGCAGGGGCGAGGAGGGGACGAAGAGCGAGCAGTGGGGCACGATGCGGACTAGCAGCGAGGATGAAGCAGCTGCCGAAATATATGGTCCATGCACAGCGCGGGAGTGAAATTCAAATGGCCTTGTATTAATGATACCCAGTGTGTTAGCAATAAATTTCATCCATTCAATCCATGGATAGGGCTATAAATATAATGCTCAAAGAACAGACAGGAAAAGCGTCGTATATCTCCTCGTAATTTACAAAAAAGTTTTATTAACTGACAGTTGGGCATTGCGAAATTTCAAAAAATCGGCCTTGGTAGTGCTTATATCATCGCTTTGCGCATTTGCAAATTGGTCGTTGAAAAGTAATATATGTAAGACCAAAATCATCTTAAGATATTACATAATATTCCAATAGTTCGATTTGACATTATTTTTGCAGCAAATGAACTCTTAATTGATTACATGATCTCCTATAACACTAAAATTAGACTTGAGTATGCCTTGATCCTATAGTTACAAGGAACATTTTCTTCTGTTCCACCGAAAACAATTTGTCAACAAATAGGGTTGACGCTGTTAATTTTGAAGCAATGTTTTACGAAATTGTGTGTATATATATATATATATATATATATATATATATATATATATATATGTATGTGTGTGTGTGTGTGTGTTTGTTTGTTTGTTTGTTTGTTTGTTTGTTTCGGTAAATTATCATACAATACCACTGTGTAATTTGTATTCATGATGCTGGATTACCGTGTGCATGTGAACAAACTTTAGGTAAGATGGGAATAAAATTACATTTTCATTCAAAATCAAACAAATATTATGTTCATAATAGAAAATATCAGAAAAATAGCCAAAATGATACTCTACAAAATTATATACTTTTCCGTGAAATCTCCGTCGAAATTCTTGCAGAGATTCCAAAGATTTGCCCGGATAGATCAACGAACTGATCGACAGTCGACCAGACTCACGGACGTAACGAACGGCGGCGGAAGGGCGGGCCGTTGAACGGATGGTCCCGCGAACCGACGGAAGGAGAAATGAAGAGACGGACGGACTGACCGACAACCAAACTACAAACGCACGGATCGACGGACTATTAACGTACAGACTCAAAGACAGTTATTTTGCAATCACAGAAACACACTAATTTTATTTACATAGATTTGAAAACGTGTTTAATTTAATCATTTGATGATTGAATGAATTTCATGATGATTTTGGACAAAATAATTGTTGGAGTTGATTATTACGTAAGGTTTGATTAAGATTGTGTAACGTAAGGACGTTTATGAGGTTTCCATGAGTGTAAATATAGTTATTTATGTATCAAGGCCGAAAAATGATTTTGGATAATGTGTTTATCAACCAAGGCGGAGCTAAGGTTGGTAAACTAACCGAGTTCAAAATTAATTTCGGCCGAGGTACCCGGGATCAATAGCTCTAAATACCGGAATGACTTATATTTTAAAAAAATCAAGAATGGCTAATTCAGACATCTACTTTATCCTATTACACCTATGCCACTTATGTCACCTATGTATGTGCCCTATTATACCTATTCTACGTATGTACAGAATATTGATTGATTGATTGGTTTTTACGTGACTCCGGGCACGTCAACTGCTTCGGTCATTAGTTCCGTTAGTGTAGGACATGTTCTCGGGTGATGGCGATGATCATCCTTCGCTGGATGGCGAGATCCGGCGCCGACCTACCGTCGGCTAGTGGGGTTTCCCTTTCCCCAGGACTCTCCCACCAGCGGGGTACCGCCCTAGCCGGGACAAGCTCTAAGCTCCCGACCGGTCTCCCGGAATATGTGGTAGTGTAGTGCATGTTAGTGTAAGTGTTTGTGTGTGTGTGTGCGTGTGTGTGTGTAAGAGGAGAGGATAAGACAAAGAAGACGAAGGAAAGATCGCGCGCGGTCCGTGGCCCGTTTTGTAGGGTACTGCTCCGGCATCACCTGGTGTTGATCGGAGAAACCACGGAAAACTACCGATCAGAGCAGTCGGCCGCTAGAATTCTCCTCCAGACAGTCAACAGTAAATTGTACATTATCTTGTTTACTAGACGTTGCCATGGTAATCGTCCTAAAAATTCATTCTTGTCCTAGACCTCCAAAGCTCACCTCTGTGGCGTATAAACGCTCTGCCAATAACGGGGTTGGAAGTGAGGATACGAAAAATTTCTGTTCTTTTATTTGAGAATGGGAAAATTTTGTATCATCATTGTAACACTCTGTAAAATACTTCACCAATGTTGGGCTCTTAGGTTCCATAACTTTGTGCTCCTCTAATCTAGAAAGTTCTATTATCGCCATCGAAAGTCGCAAAGTTAGCTGTGAATCCAACGTGAGAGAGCATTGTATCACTTTTCCGTCGACACGTACTACGTACTGAATATGTTTTCCAATAATTGCAGAGTTTTTCATAGTATCCTTGCAAGTAGTAGTTTTCTTTGTAAGCTTTTGTCACGAATATTTTCTAAATAGTACATTTCTCAAGGTATCTTTTTAAATGTAGAATTATTTAATTTACTCAAGGAAGGAATTTACTCTGAAACGAGTGTAGAGAAAATTAGTTCTTTAAAGAAATACTCCTAAGATGATGATGTCTCGTATTTACTTAGACAATAGTTATACTTTATTAATTGAGGGATTGCAGGAAGAAACGCGGACACCTGAAATGAAAACTAAATAATTAACTGAAAAGAAATTAGTAAATCAATATTTCTTCTTGATTGTCAATATATGTTTACAAATAAAATTATCCAAAGTTTTTTATGACAATCATTTATTCAATAATTTCACGTTTCGTAACTCGTTTTGTTACATCTTCAGGTGCTAAACTTAGTGAGAGAACGCTATATTATTGAATTACCACTTCAGTAGAACATTCAAGGAGACATTACGAAATACCTCTCTCTCACACAGTTGATACCACATAACTTTTACCTCACACAGTTGATACCACATAACATAACTTTTATTTCACACAGTTGATATTATATAACATAGTTATGTGGTATCAACTGTGTGAGAGTGAGGTATTTCGTAATGTCTCCTTGAATGTTCTGCTGAGGTGGTAATTCAATGGGATAGCGTTCCCTCACTAAGTTTAGCACCTGAAGATGTAACAAAACGAGTTACGAAACGTTGTGAAATTACTGAATAAATGATTGTCATAAAAAACTTTGGATACTTTTATTTGTTAAAAGAAATTAATTCAAGAGATGTTGTAATCTGTGTAACTTGATATTATCTGTTAACAGATTTTCTCGAATAGAAAAATCAAGGCCAACGGGAAAAATAAGGACATATTTAACATTTTCAATGTTATGGAATAAAAATTGTAAAATACGCAACATAACCCACCTTAATCCTGAAATATACGATTTTATAGAATATATCTCATCTAAGAAAAATAAAACTTGGAAATGAGCATCTAGGAACACCAATTTGAATAGAAAACCGAATTCCGTATTTTTACAACCACGCAGAAGAAATATGTAATTGGATAAAACTACAAACGCTGCTTATTGTATTCGTGTTAAAAAGATATATTTAAATAAAATGTAAAAAAGGGATATAAATATAGTTCACTGATTAAAATTGGGGCAGTTTATCATTCCTTAAAATTTCAAGGTAACGTGTCTTAGGATGAAATAATAAAATAAAGGTATGCGATTGGGAATAATATATAACATTCTGCTAAAATTCTCGTTTCCTCGTTCTCGTGTATTAATTTTAATAACACAGCACTTATACTATTTGATATAAACTGTTTTATCCAAAGTTTTCAGATAATTCGAAAATCTGTTATAATGGAGTTTACAGATGCATCGAGTCACATGAATTCGATGGCGGCAAACTTCGATTCAAATAGGGCGGTTAGCCGCAGCTCTAAATTTCACATGAGCGCTGTGTGCATTAAAAGCTCATTACACACATTCTGCTTCATATCGATGTTTCATTTCCTCTTACCGTCGATTCGCCAACCATCCATCTCTCCGGGTTGGATTTCAATAGCTTACGACGAACTCTGTCACTCACTCGTATTGATTCAAAGATCTGCTGTCCGCAGTTCAAACCGGAGCAGATCAAAGTACCAGAAAGCACTGACCACATGTAGTAAGTTTGTGCTTTACTCTGTTGATCTTCTAGTTCTCTCCTTTCTGAGAGCTGGCGACGATTCATCGAATTTGAGTGATAGAGCAAAACTCTGTGTGAAAAAAACTAGCTCGTGATGGGGTCCATAAGAAGGATCCCAGTTCTGTTGCAGTGTGCAATGCTTCAGGGCTTTGAACATTATCTTACGCCGCATATGTTTACTATTTGACGACGTTATAATGTTGGTGTAATGGCCGACATCAAAATGTCACCCTTGTAAACAAAGGAAGCGGTTTTTGGTGTCCCTCGGTGTCGTTTTTGAAAGTGAGGATTTTATTTCGACTGCAGGGAACACTATAGGTATTTCAGCTATGAAATAGTTTCGGTTTTGTCAAGGAGTATTCTAGGGATGGGAAATATGATACCGATTTAATCAATTGACAATTAGCATATACAGAAATACATTTAATATTAATTCAAGTAAGTTGTTGAATGTGTGAAAGTGAGTAAACCAATTTATATCATATCACAAGTAAAACATAATTACACCATTACAGTAAAATAGCTTTTTGCACACATTTTGTTTATTATGATATAGATATTCCATGTCAAATATTTGTTTGCGTTAGAATTTTCGGCTTCTATGGAGTGCTTAAATAGTGATTTGTTGAAGCGTCCAAAGCGCAATTTAAATATTTTATTCCGGTCAAAGAATTGATTAGAAAAAGTAACCTCCGGTAAATCTGTAAAGAAGGCGAGTGCACTTGCAATATGTTAGGTAAACACATTTTCGCGGACTGTCGAAATAAGAGTGTTTGGTTACAAATTTTATACAACACTGTATGTGAGTCAACAAAACGACGTACTTTGAAACACGTTAATACATTACTTAATGCTCTTACCTTCACTGGTTTTAATGCCAACAAGAATATTACGTAATATATCACTGACAGTGACTAATTGGAGACATTTTTAAACATTTTTAGGCTTAATGTAACATCAGAAATTAATAACCATTCGCTAAATTAAAAAAATTGGTAATATTCCTTCACGCCTTCTCCGAGAATTCTGCAAAGCTAATCAAGTGAAGGGCAATCTTTCATTCAGAACGTCAAATGTGAGCTCATCAATATTTCTTTGCAATGCAGTTATAGCCCAGTTTAGACACTAGAGGATTATAGATTCTATAATATGACGGATTGAAGTGATTGCATAAAAATTCTATTAAATGGACCTGCCATATATGTCGATTCCATTTAGTCCAAATGTGTATTATTTACTATTTGGATTATATCATTCTTTTGACTGTTCAGCTTCTGAGTCAATGACCCAATCTCGATCTGGTTTTTTGTCCACTTTCGCTGATCTTTTCAGTAAATGCAGAGATGGCTCCTTGTTTTGCTTCTGGACATAAATGTAACAGTCAAACGTTTCGAATTTCCTGCGCTTTGTGAACATTAACTTCAAATTAACAAAATAATTCTTTATTTCAAGAAATTTAGATCCCTGATTATGGTATGTTTTATTTGTAAAAGTTGGAAATGACTTCTGTTCTTGGCTATCGAAATAAACGATTCGCTTGAATTGGCGCTTGGTTGGGATTGGTTGAATTGGTTGGGATTGGATTATATTAGCATTATTTCTAATAATTGACATGAAATAAAAATTCAAAAAATTGAGTACCATAAATGTTTACCAACATTTTAACTTTAATTTCATGTCACTACCTGTGCTTCCTTGGGAAACAATGTAGCGATGGAAATATTCTCTACTCATATTTCCTGGCGCGCAACCCCGTTAAGATCTCCGCATGTTCATTTTCTTTAAGCTCCCTGCCAATTCCGACACTGTTACTCTTAATCTCCGTATAGTCCATAAGCAAAGATAGTTTCGACTGCGCTCTTCTATAAAAGAAGTTAAAATTCCCTTTGAATATGGACGTGATAACAAGGTCGTTTCGATCGAAAAAATAGCAAAGTGGTACCGCCGATGTCTTTAAAGAAGAGGCGCGACATTAATCAAAAATGAAACAAACTTACATGTATTGTAGTAATGTTAATAAATAATTTAAAAAAATAAAACTCAGCTATTGAGTTCCCTGTGAGACGTTTGTTTTGCAAATATCTCGTCCATGCACGTGCAACCCACAGGCAACCATGAAGGTGCGCTATAGTGTGCTAGGTACTCTACTCCTGTTGCATCTACACAAGCGGCAGTGTTTGAAGTTGAGGTATGGGTGAGTCACGAACTTCGCAATCCTAAAGAAAACTTGTGACTCTTATCATACTCACTAGGATTTTAACACTCGCCATTTTCATGTATTGAGTCGAGTTCTGCACTTTACCGAATACGATGCCGTAGGTGAATGTGCTAAATGTTGGGGAAAATCTGAAAATAATGGAAAATACCGATTTTCAAATAAAATTCTCGGTTTTTCCCGGTTCTTCCAGGCTTTATCAAATTTCCTATTTTTTCGGTTTACAATAATTCCAAGTTTGCTGGCCACCCTGATAATTGCGTCCGCTCAAACCTATTTGTGAAGCACTTCTTCCACTCTGTAGCAGGTATTCAGGAGACCAACGCCCGGAATGTTTTGACTGCTTCTTCAGGCAATAAAAATCGCTCATCACACATAATCGTTGATTGATGGAAACAATAATAGGTCATTATGTGATAAATCCTTTACAACTTGAAAAATCTTTGAATACAGGCAATGAATCCTGATTTCTACATTTTGACTCACTAAAAACTCAGGAGTGTGATGTACTGAATGGGAACTGGCATTGCCATGGTTGAGGATGATTCAACTTCGTTTATTTTTTCTTAACTCACCGATTACTTCCGGCAAACAAATTGTGGTGCATCAATCAGCGTTTACTGTTTTACGAATCTCTAATGCTACGAATCTCGTGGACGCTATGAAACCCACTGTGCGCCAGTTCCATCAGATTCTTCTCTGCACGTGCAACTTTCTAGAGTTGCATTTGTCTCTCTCACTCCTCCCCACTTCCCCACCACTGAGAGGCTAATTACATTCCTGACTGCGGGCAGCGCCCCTCCCCCTCCTAAGGGAGGGCAAATGAAAGGCTACGCCCTTTTGCAATACCAGAATGAAATGGCAGCGGTTCATCTTCCCAGACCAATCGTTCCGGAATCTCAGACGCTAAAAAGGTAGTTCTCGGAAGTGAAGTGCGAGGAATTTCTACACGTTTCCACAGTATTTGGATCGTCTGTGGGCATTGTTGATTTGAATGTGGCCGTCTCACAATGTCTGTTGCCATGTGTTTTTGAATTTTTTGAATTTTGAATTTTGTGCCTGAAAACCCTTAGTGAGATCGGCAGCAATTCTCGAAAAGTATTGGTTAAAGAGATTAGCCACTGTTGCCGGATCGTTCACATTTATATCGTTATATTTTAAAACAACATTCTCTACGGGTTTTCTAGTTGATTTGGTAGTACTTTTTATTATATTCCACATTGCTTTTGTTTTATTATTTGAGTTCAAAATATCCTGATCGTTTTTCATGATTTAAGCCTGCCTTATGACTTTTCGTAACAATGTTTTGTATTTTTTAATTTTGTGGATTTTTTTTTACTGAAACATAGATTTAGAGGTTTGCTACTTTTAATAGCCTGCTACTTATATATTGTATGAACTTTTACTAACATTATTATGTAATCATAATAATGACTGTAATATTTATTTTAATTATAATAAATAAAAGCATTATAATTGTATGTTAACTCCGCCATTTTTTAAATATTTGCTCTATCGTGAACAAAAATTAACATTTTAAGCTGTTTTTGAATTTTTTTTATAATTTCGTTAACTGTAGGAAGAACTTACGTTACAAATATTGCTGTTATCTTTTAAAAAAATGTACACGAGCTTCTTTAAATTTCTGATGTTTTAGAACAAATTTTAAAGATGTCGAATAACATTTTGAACTTTTTATGTTGATCTTGACTTTGTATTATAAATAAAATAAAAAAATATAGCCTTGATACAGGCCAAATACATGGCCGAAACATTGGCACTGTAAACTACAGGTGCCACAACAGCACATACTTTCTCGCATGACCGAAAATAAGTATGTAATATTAAAATATTGAAATTTCTGCCACTCTAAAAACACAGTTTTAACATGAAAAAGGCTAATTGAAATTAATTGTCTCTCGTACTTATTTGAATTTATTTCCACTGTCAGGGAGAGTAGTCATTTCTTACTTTTTGAAATGAAACGAATATAAATAAATTTTAATGATACAGTTTTTACAGAACGTAATACAAAAAAACAAGAATAATTTCACACAAGTCTACCATGATTGCATTTGAAGTGAGCTTTCAATCGTTTAATACCATAATCAGCTATTAAAATTTCTTAAATTATAGAAGTGTGTTCGTTAGTCCTGAGTTAAAGTTTATTAGTTATTAATATTATCTACATTATACAATCATCACGATCGGCAACAATGAGATAAATTCGAAGAATTTTGAAACCTCTGTGTTGCTGTTTTCCCAACTGGCAACGCCTGAAACAAAGCGCGTAAAATTAAAATTTACAACTCCGATTTTTTTGTTTGTAATTTCCAAAAATGCATACGCTGAAAATAAGACCATCACCATATCTTTACACTACTTTACTACATGCAAGTATAATAATGAAAGACAAAATTTTAAGCCGTTTCTGAGAAAATTGTTCAAAATAGTTTTGAAGGCGCCTATGTTTCATCTAAAATTACGCAAAAATATTCATATTTTCGAAATATTGAACTTAACTTCTTTACAAGAACTGTTTTTGATGAACACATTTCGTTGAGAAACAACATTTATCATCATAATTGTAGTTGTGGGAAAACGCCAAAAAAGTTTTCAACAATTTTTAAAAAAATGTTTTGTTGTGCTTTTTACGAAAAAGAGACCTATACGAGCCATTCTCTCAAAGGCCATTTATATTATCCACCAACAAAACTTAATAAAACAATGGAGTCATTCTTTTTAAAATTTTGGAAAGGTCCCAGGGACTTCATGTAAAGTACCTCCCAAAATTAAAATATCAGTTTCAAATTCAAGAGACCGCGACTCCAACCAGCTCGATTGTAAAATATCAATTTTCGAATAAATCGGTTTCGAATAAGTCACTAGAGTTCACAGAAGGACAGACAAACGTTTGGCCGTCAATCGATTTTTCGGAATCAAGGACCCACAAGACATGGATTCTGACTACACCACGAGTTAGAAGATTTTTTTCTAAATTTAGCAACTGAATTTATCCACTTTTTAGTTACCAGAACCCGTCAATAAGAAGTTTTTCTGCCGAAAATTATCCATTTTCCCCGCAGCATTAAATAACTTTATCTTCATAAGAAGTACCTTCTTAAGGGCAAGAAAGAAAAAACAGACCCACTCTCACAATTCCCCTTATGTAGTTTGAACTTTTGAAATTTTCGAAAAATCAGGAATTTCAACGAAAATGAGACTTGCGTCACTCTTTCAAGCGTTTTCTATGCTATTAGAGAAAAATATTTAATCAGAACCTTTGGTGACATTTTTGAGAAAATGTAGAAAATGTTTACGAGGTTTCATGAAATATTCATATTTCATTCATATCACTCAGAACCCAAATATAATTTTCAAACTCTAGGGTCTTGAGTTTCTACCCTTATCAATTTGGATAAAATCATCTGAGCAGATGGTTTGGATAAAATCATCCAGCATTTATCACAGACTGGCAGGTCGTCCAGACAGATGAGACTAGACGTTTGGTTGTCAATCGATTTTTCGATATTCTGAACCGACGCAACATAGATTCGGATTACACAGCGTGTAAAAGGATGTAATTTACTACAAATAGAAACACATTTCATCCACTTGCTAGTTTTCAGGGCCCGGCATTTTGAGTTTTTCTGTCGAAAATTGCTGATTACCGGCGCACGATTACAATATTTTTCTCTACTTACAAAGTAAGATGAGAAAGTGAAATATATGCTGATTTCTATTGTCATGGTTCAAAGAACGATAAACAATGATAAGAAGTATCAACACTGCAGTGACCACGGTTACAGCTTTGTTGTTGGTCGCAATGAGACCGATAAATAATATTTTATCCACAGAAATATTATTAATATACAACAACTAGCGTATTCGTGCGGGGATTCTCGCATGTACCCAGCCACGTTCCCTGTTTTTCCATTTCAGTATTAAGCCTGTAATTATATTTTTCTTCATGACTCTCTTATCCTCCGTCACTTGTTCTATATCTCCTGGTAATTAATAACAATAAAATTCACCCTTGTGAATACAAACCATTGTTACTTAACTCTAGTACCAACCAGAGATACATACATGTGTAATAGAGTCGCTTATAATATCAAGTAATTAGTTTAATTTCGCATACAGTTGCAGATTCTACAGGCTCTCCACAGGTGGACTAGACTCCAGAAACAACGAAAGAGTAAAAATATTACACAATGTTCAAGAATCTCATCGTGTAGAATACGGTGTGAGAAACGGTTCTTTGAGGCCAAAGGCCTCAAAATTTTAGTTTTTAAGGCCCTAAAACGCTTTTAGGAGTTATATAACGATATAGATTAAAAAGTCCGGTTGTGTTGCGGGTCGCATTTGACATGAATATTTAGATGCGATTTTTTTTAAACAAATCCTTGATTTATTTAAGTCAACGTGCAATTCTTCACGTAAACATTATTAAAAATTTACGTTCATTTCTTTTTTAGAGACCTCATAAAGATTAGCTGCGTGTGAGAGCCGCAAAAGGAATGAATACTAATGACATAATGTAGGAGGCGATAATATTACATTGCATTTTCCATTGAAACGTGAAATGTTAATGTTAGCATTATATATGCATGAATTCTCCAATTGTAATTATGTAAATGCAAGTTCATGGATGTGATTAGGCGGAAGAGCGGTCCTAATTTTCTGAACTTCGCCAATACTGATGATGGTGACGATTATTATTATTATTATTATTATTATTATTATTACTATTATTATTATTATTATTATTATTATTATTATTACGTAAAGTACCCGGCGTTGCTCGGGTACTTCAGTAACTAAGTCCGAATTTATTATAGTAAATTATTAAATTATTAGACAGGAAGAGGAATTCTATTTATTCATGTCCTGCGGCAGGGTCTACTTCTATCCCACTGCTCAACCCAGCTACACCTGTCTTGTCTTGCCCCTATCTGTATATTTACGGTCTATCTCACTCAGTTTTGTACTAACAAGTTAACATATTCTTATTGAGAGTTCCAGTTCCAAAACATTGTTCATTTTATAACTAAAAACAGTAAACAAATCTGAACTACCAAATAAAATACTTATAGACTGACATTTACTCTTTTTGTAGAGTTTTATATATTATACCAGTACTTTCAATAAGTTGCCACACTGTAAAATTCTTTTTTATATTTTTGTTCTTCCATCGTATTCATAAAGGAAGGTTTAAAATGTATCTCCTGCCAACTTGTGACCTTGAAGAGATTTATGTTTTTAGCGGAGTATAACATGCCAGAGTTCTGGCACTAGTAGATCGTTCCATAGTAATAGATATAGATAACATAACGTGATTGATGAATCAAAATCATAATCATAAAAGTAAATGAAAATATCTATTTTGAAACGTAATTGCCGATTTTTATAATTATTCTGAAGACACAAATACAAAATGTCCGGAGAGGAAAGTCGAAAATGTGCTCTTCAGACACTTAGAAGCACATTTTGTTGAATAAACAACTTTGATATTGTGAATGGCATGCCGCTATAAGCGCTCAAAAGTTTGCATTTGGAAGCAAAGAAACCTTCCAGAGACATGTAAATTGTCTCTTATTTCAAAAATAAATTATTATATTTGTTCAGAAAGAAAAATAATCCAGAAACAAAAAAGTACCCAATTTACACAATTCGACTGCTTTTTTATTTCTCGGTTCATTTTTCTTTCTGAACAAATATATAAATTTCTTTTGTAAATAATAAAAAATTTACGTTTTTGGAGGGTTTCTATGCTTCTACAAAGCAAATTTTTTAATAGAAAAAATTTTTTTCAAACCAACGTCTGAGTGCTTATAGTGACACAGTCATTCAGAATATCCACGTAATTTATTAGACAAAATATGCTTAAATTTGTCTTAAGAGATTATTTTCGAATTTTCGACGTATTTTCCCCGGACATGTATATGTTTTAAGCCGTGTGTGCTAATAACATGTAGAATAAAACTTATTTTTTTAGCTAAATCAATTCACCACACTATTGCAACATAAGAACAATACTAATCCATCAACATGTACATTAGTGTACACAATAAATTAACAATATACTAAGCTACTTAAAAAAACAATATTAGCTTCAATATTTGATCTGAATTGCTACACACTATGAATGCTATAGATACTATGGTGAATAATAGAAACCAAGGGCTCCCAGACTTTTTTATTTGCTTAGATATAAATATTTTGAGATAAATGCATTTTTGTATAGTTTTGTAGAAACAATTGATGAAATGATTCATTGGGAGCAATTAAAGTGCAAAACAACAGCATAGATTAGTCTTCATATGTAAACGATCATTTCTCACTTACATGCCACAGCACTATTCTCCTGGACTGAAAATATGTTCAACAGAATTGACCCCAAATATACAAACATTTTCCATTTTACCAATTTGATCATGAGAGCTGTGTAAATAATAAAATTGAAAGTCATAATGAAAAGCTGCCCTACTACCTAGAGAATTATTCAAATTTACTTCCCTCCTTGCGGTATTATTTTCAATGGTGCGAGTGTGTGTTCTTCATCAACTCGCTCTTGCCTCTCAATAGCCGATTCAGATTTTTTATAGACTGCACACGGTCATTACTTGGGATTTTGATGACCTCTAACATCGCCAAAAATGATCAATAAAATTCTTTTATAATGTTTTAACAGTGCTCTAAAACCAAAGAAAAATGACGTAAAAATGTGATCAAAGCCAGTTCGAATGAACAGCCCAAGCTGTTGGTTACGTTACTGATGTAATCGAGGCTTCTTCTATTCGTTGGCTTTCAAACTTGTGGTTTGGACTGTTTCTTAGCAGAAATTCTCTGGTTTTAGTCATCCCCAAAGTGGCAAATGGCAAAGTGCCGGAGCAGTACCCTACCAAACGGGCCACGGACCGCGCGTGATCTGTCCTTCCTCTTCCTTGTCCTATCCTCTCCCCTTACACACACACACACTTCCACTAACATGCACTACACTACCACATATCCCGGGAGGCCGGTGGGGAGCTTAGGCTGGGGCGGTGCCCCGCTGGAGGGAGAGCCCGAATTAGGGAGTAACCCCACTAGCCGACTGTAGGTCGGCGCCGGATCTCGCCATCCAGCGGGGGAAGATCACCGCCATCTCCCGAGGACACGCACTACACTTACGGAACTGCACACTTACACAACTGCCTGAGCTGTTGACACGTCTGGAATCACTAACCACCCAACCAAATCTAATTAAATTTCAATAAAATATGGTGTACGTATTTTCCAAGTAACACTCTGTTAAATTTTGGGTCCAGAGTTGCAATAAAAGTCTCAATTCTGTGAGACATTTACTACATTGTACTAAATGGTTCCATCTGTTAGTATACCTGATTGAATATACTTACTAACTTTGAATACGACGTCGATGATTAATTATATTAATGCCAGATTCATGTAACCACGCAAACGCCAAAGGGATATATAATTTTGCTTGTAACTATACGTCTTGTGTAATGGTTCCTTTGGGAATCTTTTTCCAGATTGCAAGGCGCTTATCTTTGATAATTCGTGTCTTGCAAAGAGCAATCATTCTCCTACTAAGGTTTTGCCTCTACATGTTAAGCTTACGTGATATTTCATTTTAGTTTGCGGAAACTCGAGAATAATTTCATTATGAATAAACGATGATCTACTTGTAATAAATGAAGTCAAATCCAGTACTGCGTAGTTACCATATTTAATTTGATGTGTTGGTATTATGTTGATCGTTGTGATAACCTGTGGGTAAAAACACAAATAGTTTTTAAGTCTTCATCAAAAAATAAATAATTGAGAATAGTATTTGAAGAAACATTAATCGTTTTGGAATATTTAAAGAGTTGGTTAAAAATTAAATACATTTTAAATAATAAAAGTATCGTCCTTATCGTTCTCAAACAAAATCTTTTTTGTTTGCTTATTTAAGGTCGCATTAACTACGAGGTCATTAGCGACCTTTATTGATTAACGATAATGATATATGTATACTTAATGAAGTGATTTGGTGAAGTTGAGGGATGAAATAAAGAACACAAATACACCCATACTCGAGGCGGGACGCGAACCCGCGATCCGCGAGATACCATAATCTTTGTAATTCTCAAATTGTCAGTTTCGTGAAAGAATCATTATTCTTAAAACTCATTCCTTCTCCCGACCTACATTCAATTCCATTGGCAAGCGCAGCGTTACGAAACTCCTTTGCTCTGATTGACACATTAACGATGATTGATAGTCTAAGATAAGGACGGACATAAAGAGCATTCCTACTCACTTTATCTGATGAGCTTCTGCAGCGAAGTACAATTTTTCTTCTCTTCCCTCCCCGCACTGCCAGCAGGTCAGGCGCTGCTGTCGGAGAGTTGTCTGTTCCGAGCGTGAGAACAGCTCGCCCTCGTCGGGATGTGGATGGCAGCGCTTTGTTAGCTCCCGTGGAAGACGTCAGACACAACATTTGTCTCGAGTAAACTGCCCCTCACCCCGAAAACGCTGCACACATACAGCAGTACACATCACGTACATTTTCCAGAAGTATTCTTTGGAGTGATGCGTGAGGTGATCGCGGAATCTAAAGCTAACTCTAGCCACTACTGCACTGAATGTTTTAGGTTTTTACCAAATCTCTCTCTCTTTCTCTCTCTCTTTCTCTCTCTCTTTCTCTGTCTCTTTCTCTCTCTCTTTCTCTCTCTGTCTCTTTCTCTCTCTGTCTCTTTCTCATGTCTCTCTCTCTGTCTCTCTCTGTGTCTCTTCTCTGTCTCTCTCTGACTGCACTGAATGTTTTAGGTTTTTACCAAATCTCTCTCTCTTTCTCTCTGTCTCTTTCTCTGTCTCTTTCTCAGTCTCTTTCTCTCTCTGTCTCTCTCTCTGCTCTCTCTCTGTTCTCTCTCTGTGTCTCTGTGTCTCTCTCTCTCTGTCTCTCTCTCTGTCTCCCTCTGTCTCTGTTTGTATATATATATATATATATATATATATATATATATATATAGTGACGGACCGGTGATTCGGTCCTGTTCTACAGTAAATTTGTAAAGGGATCAGGTATTCTTTCTTGCGAATGGGCTCTGAGTGCATGCACCAACAATGAAACAATTACTTTTAATGTAAAAAAACACAGAATGATTTATTCCCTGGAAAGATAATAGATATTACAAAAACATCATTCCATTGGATGTGTAGAAGGTAAACAAAATAATGGTTAGCATTGATAACTTTCTCATGATACTGATAAACATGAACAATTTTCTTACTAACTACGTAAATATTGCTAATGAACACTTTCTTTCTGCTTTAACTTTACACTTCATACTGTAATTGGGAGCTCCCTTTGCCATTGTTATTTCAATACTTAAACTATTTACAGACAATGTGCACTCTTCCAAACACCCTTTCTATTCTTCACATCAAATTAGATTATTTATTATTACATGGCAAATTCCCTCAGCTAATATCCCCTCTCACAATCGTCTACCCCCTTTCCAAATCACGGGATTCTTTTACCGCCTAATAATGAGTTTCTTCTAGTAACAGTCTTACTGGTTTTGCTGCGTCTGGAATTCCTTCGAGCTCACCAACACCGAATGCGCCGGCGCGATGTGACGAGCCGGGGCCGTCTCGCCCGCCACGTGGCCACGGCGCTTGTCCCCGCCGCCGATGCAGATCCCACGCAGTAGTCGTGCTTCGCCGGGCACGGCGATGTCCACTCGCCGCCAGATCCGCAGCCGTCCTTGTTTCCAATTCTTCCCAAACCCGTTTGTTAAGCCCGCCGATGCTGTATCGCTATGTTCGTTTCACTCACGCTGCCTTTGTCGCACACGTGTCTATACACTCATCACTTTCCTCACCTCACGCCGTTTAATCTTTACTGTACATCACTTAACTCGAAATCACTTAATAGTTCTCGCTGTTTATCATTGTCCTACGCTTCGATTTCTGCTCGATGTCATCGGATTCCTATCAACTATATTTCATCGCCGCCATCATTAGCTTTTCCGCACTACCGTCCGTTACCTCTTCCGCACCGACTCTCCCTTCCGACTGCCTCCTCCCGACTGCCGTCGTTCCCACGATCCACTCCTCAACTGTCGAAGTCTCGTACTTCGCGCTCGCCTCGTCTCGCCCACCGCGGGACACCCTCCCGCTAGGCCGAGCCCGTCCGGACGGCCGTCTCCACCGCGCTGCCCAAACCATGCTGGCACCCGCGTCTATGTTCAGAAACGCGGTGCGTTTCAATATATATATACACACGGATCACTAATGAAAATAGTATTTGAGGAATGAAATTCCACAAATACAAAATGTTGTCAGTATGTGATTTTATTCCATTAGGGCTCAATTTGCATGGTTTATTTACCGATTTATTATCTTAAAATTTAACTTATGAGTATATTTACTAAATAATATCCTTCGTTATATTGATGAACAAGGAAACAACTAAGAATGTTGTTAATGACTTGTAAAGAGATGAAGATGCAGTAATTCTAATCATTGACTTGACAAGTTTGATGGAATGTTCGTCAGTATCATCCATGCATTTGAGCTTAACGATAAAATTGTACAATACATTGATTTCTTCTTTTTTCTACAAGGAACTCGTGTGATACCTAGTGTGAAAAAAATTCGACGAGTTTTCTTTACAAATACTTTTAATGTTGATCTCCATTGATTCCCCCTTAGCATTTGATGAGATATTAGATATTTTCGAGAATAACATCTTTATGAAATCTTTCCATTACATAAGACAAATTTCAAAATGTTGCTGCAATTAGAATCTGTACACTTACAAAATATGTATTACAAAATATTATTAATTGTAATGTGAGTAAATTGAATTTTGTAATTGAAATGTAATTCCTTCTTTCATTTGTGTAATTGTAATGTTAATCATTTTTAGCATTTGATTTTTAGATCAAAGTTTTCAACAACGTATTGTAAGTTTGTAAGTATAAGTTTGAAATTATCTGTAATTAAGTAAAATTATTCCTCTTTTTAGTTTTACAAAAGCGTTTTACTTAAAAATTGAAATTTTGAAG
The DNA here is from genome assembly GCA_964035755.1 of Teleogryllus oceanicus. Lineage (NCBI taxonomy): Eukaryota > Metazoa > Arthropoda > Insecta > Orthoptera > Gryllidae > Teleogryllus > Teleogryllus oceanicus. Next base: position 23,636,748 of record CAXIVR010000002.1, on the reverse strand, counting down.
TTTTATCAAGATCGTATTATTTAATTTATTTATATCTTAATTTCTATTTGTATTCAAACAGTATATCTGTTTACAAGGCATATTGATTGTCATCCGTATTTTTTAACGTATTGCTTCTCGTTTGTTACTTGTGTCTTTCGAGAATTTTAAAGTATATTAAATTATTAAATGACCCTCCTTAAGTTTAGATTGTTTTCTTCTCTGAATTTTTAGTTTTGACTAATGTAGAGCCGAGAAGGTAGATGGGGGATGGATGGGTGAGAGTAATGAGAGTAGTGAGATATCTCGATCAGGTTTTTCGTCCAGTTTCCCTGATCCATTGAGCAAATGCTGAGATGGCCCCTTGTTCTGCTTCTGGACATAAATGTAACTTCATTTTCTGTGCACGTCTTCTAGAATTCAGTGGAAAATACAATTATTCAAATTATCGTTTCCATGTTGTCGCGGCAGGAAGTAATAAGAGCCAAAATTTATTGCTTATTTATCCTTGAAAATAGATTTTATTACGTGGGAGTATTTTTTTTCGCTTTCAAAATTCAAAATTTATTGCTAATTTATCCTTGAAAATAGATTTTATTACTGGGAGTTTTTTTTTTCTCCTTTCAAAATTCAAAATTTATTGCTTATTTATCCTTGAAAATAGATTTTATTACTGGGAGTTTTTTTTTTCCTTTCAAAATTAAAATCCCTGTTTTTTTACGTAAAATAAATAAATAATGCCAATAAGTTAAGGAGGTTTGAATCGGTCTTTTTGACATCTTGATTCAATACAACGTCTGTAGTTGTTTCTGCCTAAGTTAGTCATTTTTGTGCTAGGATAGTTCGGTAAGCTGTTGAAGAAATAGTTGGTCAAATGTTGGTCTCCTTGAATTCTGGTTCAACTAGTTCTCGTCAGATTTGTTGATTAGGGATGAACCATTTTGCATTTAGTGTTGATTGAAAAATAACTATTTTGGACAGTACTTAGGTCATTGATAGTGTTTGGTGCAGCTCTTCCTCATATTGGGCTTACATTTGACATTGTTGGTATTATGACTGATTTAAAGATTAATAATCTGCTTTCTAATCTCAACGGTGAACGTCGTTTTATAATTGGTGCTAGATATTACTTTTGAACATATTACTTTTGTTTTTTTCAGTGACTGCATTTATATGGTAATTCCAGATAATTCTCTTGTCAAAGAGTACGCGTACATACTTCCATAGGAAGTTTCACCATAGAATTTTTGTTCCTTGGATTACTATTTCTTGAGTATTTTTTGGGGAGGGCAGAGGGTAAATATTTAGAATTTGGTCTTGTGGATTGATTGTAACTCTCTTAACTTACATAACCATGCCTTCTACTAAGTATGGTATACAGGCTCTGTCTACAAAATGCCTCATCTGGAAACTACCAAGTTTCATCTCGAACAGAGAATTCATAGTTAGAATCAACAGCATCTAGAATATATCCACTCAACACAGGTATACCCCCAAGGATGAGCACTATTGCCAACAATATTCTCCTATTATTCTCTGCTACGACATTTCATCGGAAGGAGACGCAAACAGCTGCTGATATAGTGCAAACATATGCTGATGATGTAGTGATGCGCTACAAACTCCATTATACTAGTTGCTGAAGCTGCAGATATAGTTTTTTGAGAGAGATGCATATGTTCAGGTCGAAAATAAGATTGTTATCGTCTTTTAATTCTTTGGCACAAGGGAGCGTTCCAGTGCCCGCAGCCATGTGCTAACATGTACTAGATGTGCGAGTGTGTGGCAACACAGCGTAACCGGACCTAGACGAGTCATTATAAATAAATTAAAGTATGAATGTGACATGGAAAAACAAATCTTAATACTTTTTTAAGAGAAGTTTGTGAGCACGTAAAAACTGGGTTGCAGAATGCCTCATAAGGTGCACGGTCCACCGTCATATTCAGATTTATTCTCCAATACCCTTGGTAATGTGGATGACAAGAGGAGCTTTTCATAAAATGAAATGAAATAAATAAAACAGCGCTATCAAGGTTTCTGAAGTGACTTAATGATCACTTATTATTAGGGATTCGGTGGTCAAAAAAATGTTCTCTGAAGTACAAGTACTTGACAAAGATGGAAGTGAAATAATTATGAGTGTTTTTTTACATTCCTAGTTGATGAGAGATTTAATGAATATGTTAAATTTGTTTTGTGTTGAACGTGTGCGGTATAGCTTACAAAGACACATATGCAAGTACATATTTGTATTGTATAGGGATTGTATAGGGGCGTTGACATTACAACAAGTCTTTTGTATAATATATATGTATTCTAACACGCCCACCTACTACCTTCCACACGTGAGGAGAGCGTGATAGTGTGAATGCTCGTGAAGCGAGCTTAAAATTCTTAGGAAGCAGGATCTTTTGGGTATGAGAAAGGTCTGAACCCTTGACACAATGAATCAGATAAAATACGAATAAAATGAGCATATATTCAATGAAAAAATTACAGTGACACAATTATATAACAGGATAATGCACTTTGGGTAGTTGGTCACTGAAAAAACAGAAAACAAGGGAAAAAAATTGGCGTCACCTCGACTGCCTGAACACAATTTCACCAATTACAATTCACAATTTGCTCATTCCTCTTTCGGAATTTTCATATACCACATTATTTTACTCTTTCTACTCCCTAGTTTTTCCGTGCACGGCTTTTAAAATGAACTGTACACTGTTTTAAGGTATCCCGTTCACAGGTGCTAGCCTTGGGCTTCGCACTCACTATAACACTGTGAACTTTAAAGAGAAAAACAATAAAACGTAACAAACACGTTACTTAAATCTGACCCCTTTATATGTCACAGAAAGCAATTACTTTTAATACAATCCAATAAAATATGACTTTTCCAGATAACATCAACTGTACAACATGAGAAAATCATGAATTATTTAAGTAAAACGGTACAAGGTATGGCCTCTTTGAATGAATTCAATAACATGGGCAGTAAATAAACTTGAAACTGCCACTCACATCGTTCGGAATACTTCTCTCACCTATTCTGGACTTTTCACCCACTTTTAACACGACTTGTCGTGTATTTACTGCTATTCTCTTTCCCCAACTGATCGCCGCGTAATACAGTTGCCAGTTCTTTTACCTCAACAGCTCCGCATCGCTCGCCTGTAGGTAATCTTGGGGATTTTCTGCCGCTCGCAGCCTAGCGTTGCCACTCGTCTTCGCTTATCAGTTTTCTTCCCTCGAACTCTGGACTCCGCGAAGCCTCCAATTTCCACACTCTTCTCCCGTTCTCCGGACTCATACGATTCTCTTTCCAGTCCAAATCTTTATCACCTACGCTTCGCTCTTCTTGGGGCCGTTCTTCTTCTTCTGCCGCGCCTCGTACGGTAATTAATAATAAAATAATTAAATATTCTATCACCATTTTCAGGGGTATTGCAATCGAAAGCTTCTCAGATACGGAACATGAGCGGAGTGCGCGTCTAACTGGGCTCTTTGATTCTCAATAGACTTAGCTGATAGAAATTCTGGAATTGGGCGGTGGCTGATTCAAATGAAATGGAGTTAGGAGGAATATTTACACAAAATCATTTCTATTTGTAAGAAGTCAGCATGGAAATTCCTTTTATTCTTTGAGACAACTCAACATTCTCCTTCCAACTGGCAAAGATACCAATTTTGAGACTAATGGTGAAAGCAGGGTAACACATTTTACCGGAGATGAGTTTAGCAGTACTAAAGGATGAAGTATAGTACCTGAATGAGGCATCGCAGACGCTCTACGCTGTTTTGAAAATATTTTCACTCAACTCTCCTTGTCGAATGCTCTTCCGGGCTTCGGCCACTCTGCACCCCACAATGTGGTGTTGGAGAACCTAATTCCAACGCTACTTGAAGAGTTGTTCTGAGGAATCCATTCTTTCAACGTAAGAGGCGGATTATTAAAGAAAATGTGTACATTTACCAGCTCTTTATTATACAACATATTGTAACGAATATTGCGTCTTTTGCCAGCACCACCACGAGGTACCTGTCTGCGCGGATTGTGTTATCGGCCGCCCTCCCCCCTAGATTGTCCCAGGTTTCGCGCGTCGTGTCGCAAAGTCGAGAAGATTCTCCACGGCGCCATTCGAGTATAAATACACGGCGGCCGGCGACCGCGGGTCAGTCTTAAGTCAGAAGTGGAAGCTGAGCTGTGAAGTATGTGCATCGCGGTGAATAGCAGTGCAATGATTGCTTAGAAATTTCTGGTTGGATTCACAGAAACAAATCGTCAGTTCCCTCCAGGAGTCTGACCGGGAGCGGTAGCTCAGTGCATCAACTGATGTCACAGCAGCGCCTCTGACCCGGAGGTCCTAGGTTCGAGTCCCGACGGCGGCAGGATTTTCGACACTAGCTTTCCAGCTAGGTCGAATTCAGTCGCTGTCTGGAGGAAAAGTCTGGCGGCCGGCTTCTCTGATCGGTAGTTTCTCCGATCAACACCAGGCGAATACCAGGCAGTACTCTAACAAACAGGCCAGGGACCGCGAGCGATCTGTCCTTCCTCTCCCTTTCACACCACTTACACTAACATGCACTACACTACCACATATTCCGGGAGACCGGTCTGGAGCTTAGAGCTTGTCCCGGCTGGGGCGGTGCCCCGCTGGTGGGATAGTCCTGATTCGGGGGAAACCCCACTAGCCGACGGTAGGTCGGCGCCGGATCTTGCCATCCAACGAGGGAATATCACCGCCATCTCCCGAGAAAAAACATGCTCTACACTAATGGGACTAATGACCTAAGCAGTTGACGCGTCCGGAAACACGAAAAATTAATCAATCAATCGAGAAGTCTGCTACGCGTCGAATGACTACACCTCAATTGTGTAGATTGGTGGATAGGAAACCGTCTAACCGTGAGTGACGGACGAACGGACAAATACTCTTACTATATATGGATTGTCAGATATCAGAATTGCAGGCTGGCTTTAGGAGAGACTTCGTCTTTCGAACAATATCTTTGTGTTCGATACCCTAGTAAAACAGGTGCTTGCGGGTGAACGGTGGATTTGTGGATATTGAAAAAACGTTTTATTCTATCAATATGGAAGCGTTATGGCGAAAACTAAATGAGCTAGGCATCTCACGTAAAGTTTTAAAAGTGTTGCAGAGCATGTACAGAGAAGTAAATTTCTGCGTCAGGTGCGGTGACGGAAGTACCACGCGAAAAATAAAATCATCAGTAGGAGTAAGACAGTACTGTCCTCTCTCACCGCTATTGTTTATCTTGTTTATAAACGATTTATTGACGTGGGTACAGGAAGCGGATACAGCTGCGCCAGAAATTTATGGCCTGAACATTTCCGGACGCTGATGATTTATTATTATGTTCGGAGATTATTGAGGTCTTACAGTAAAGTTTAAATATCCTAGAATGGTATAGTGAGACATGAGGACTAAATGAAAATATTCAAAACACGAAAATAGTTGTCTTCATGAATGGGTTTACATGAGATAACAAAGGGAAACTGTATTACGTCCAAGAGGAGATAGACCGTGTCAAAACGTTTGCATATCGTGGTGCAAAATTTTCCATAAAAGGGGGATGGAATAATCACATAATGGCAGCGCACAGTAAAGGAATAATTGCGCTTGAAGAAATTGTTTGTGCAGTGTGCAGGGATCCGGAATTTCCTTTAAAGGTGTGCGTTACAATGCTTAAATCTCTAGATCTCTCAGCTGTGAATTATGGGGCAGAAATCTGGGAGTATATAATAGATAAACTACAAAGCGTCGAAACAGATTATTTCAAATTAATTCTAGGATTCTAGATTCGCAGAAAATGCCGGAGTCTTAAGAAAGGTCGGTAGTGTAGGAATTTGAAAAGATTTTAAAACAAAAGCCATTAAACTTTGGATTAAATTAGCTGGTGAACAGGCTGACACACTTATACATAGGTGATATAGACTGCAGTTACAGGGAAGCAACCAACGCTACTAGTCATACAAAATTAAACTGCTACTAGAACGTGTAGGTCTGGGAGACGTTTCTCTGGGGATGGTGGGAGATATGGAAACACGTGAGATAAAACGGCTAATTTCTGATAGACTTGCGGATATTAACAGGCATGAGATCTTGCCAGTACTGGCCGAAAAATGTTTGCTAGTGGCATAAATTTACGCGAATCCCGTATGGGGTTGCGAAAGTTAGATACACACACTTCGAAAGGACGCAAGAGGGGGATACGCTTGTTTCAGGGTCGGAAGGTGGATGCAACATAGATTAAAGGGCTCAAGTGGTAATGGCGTATGTGCATTTTGCGGTGATATGGAAGACTGGATCCACATCCTTTTAATTTGCTCTACGACCGAAACATGGAGAGGGAAATGGACGGGAATGGGAAATTACTACTTCCAAAATAGGAACGTAACGCTAGCCCAAAACATGAAAAAGATCTAAATTCATGAAAGAATTAGGGATATTTCTAGGAAAGGTTCAGGCCATTAGGAAAAATGAAATTAGGGAATGGGAAAACAGCATCAGTTAGTATGAGTAGAGTCTAGACTAGAGAGAAATAAATAAATAAGTCAATAAGCTAATAATAATAATAATAATAATAATAATAATAATAATAATAATAATAATAATAATATTTTAGTAAACAGTTAAGATAATAGGTCGTAAGTCGTAGAATTTTAAAAGTACATAAAAAGGCAATAAAATAAAATAAATGCGAGCGATCTTTTGTGGCGTGTTTGATTGCAGGTGCTGAGGAGGCCAAACACGGGAAGGAGAATGCGACGAGGAAGTGACGCCCGCGCCGGGAAATAAATAAATAATTTAAAAAAGTCAGATAGATTAGCATGTACTCGGCTTCTGACGGCAGGTTTTTCCTCCTTTAGAGTTTTTTTCCTCAGCCGTACCTTATGGTCTCTTTTCCGCGGCTTTGATGCGATGAAGAGACCATTTAGGGTGAATACCAAAATTCGAAAGGTTAGAACGCGGTGGAATGTAGGTATTGTAATGGCTTAAAGGCTTTTGGACTAGCCACATAGCATCAAATTATCTAATTTGTCTGTAATAATTACCTAATAAATAAATAAATAAACAAATAAACAAATAAACAAATAAATAAATAAATAAATAAATAAATAAATAAATAAATATATATATATATCGAATATTTGAAATTACAAAATAAAATTTGAGCATGTATGGCATAATTTTAATGTAAGCTTCCCCTTTTGTGCAAATATTCAAAAAGCATGTCATGAAAGCAATGAATAGATTAAAAGATAACGAACCTGCCACACGGCCATACAATATATCTACCCCATTATATCTATTAAGAATATCCCAATTGTTAGAGAAAATATTTTTACAAAAAAATATGTACAATAATATGCTATTTTGTACAAATGTATGTTTGTTTATCATCACGTTAATATATATTTTTAAGAGGAAAGATAAGAATCAATCTCGTATTTTTAGTGTAATACACTAAATGACACACTCTAAATGACTGGTGACAGCTCTAAATGATTCATTCAAAAATATCTCTTCAGTAGTATACAGACGGTCTGTCGAAATCTCCGCAATATCAATACGCTTTATCAAAGTGATCGGCAGTGGAACGCGCCATGCGACAGCTTGAACTTTGGCTATCAGAGTCGCAAAACCTCTGATTCGCTCTTTATCACGTTTGGTGCATAAGTCTTCATGGATCAAAAACGTGAGTACGGAGAAGTGGGTACACGTGTTGTTCTATACTGGACACTAAAGCTACCAGGAGCTGTAGCTCGGTGCATCAACCGATGTCACTGCAGCGCCTCTGGTCTAGCTTTCAGGCTAGGTCGAATTCAGTCGCTGTCTGGAGAAGTATTCTAGCGGCCGACTGCTCTGATCGGTAGTTTTCCGTGGTTTCTCCGATCAACAACAGGCGAGGCAAATGCCGGAGCAGTACCCTACCAAACGGGCCACAGACGGCGCGAGATCTTTCCTTTCTTTTCCTTGTCCTATCCTCTCCCCTTACACACACACACGAACATGCATTACACTGCCACATATTTCGGGAGACCGGTCGGGAGCTTAGAGCTTCTCCCGGCTGGGGCGATATCCTGCTGAAGGAAGATATCTGGTTGGGGGAAAACCCGCTAGTCGATGGTAGGTCGTCGCTGGTTCTGGCCAGCTGGAGCTTAGAACTTGTTCCGACTGGAGCGGTGCCTCGCTGGTGGGAGAGTCCTGATTAGGGGGAAACTCCACTAGCCGACGGTAGGTCGGCGTCGGATCTCGCCATCACCGCCATCCCTCGAGAAAAAAACATGCACTACACAAACGGGTCTAATGTCAAAAGCAGTTGGCGCGCGCGGTAACACGAAAAAAATCAATCAATCAAACACTAAAGCTTCTCTCTGCTCTGGACTGATCTTAGTCATCCAAGTGGTCTCCCAGTGGTAGTAGGTATTACGCGTGGATTAGCTAATTGGTGAGCGTGTTCGCATTCCATGTCGCAACCCCGGGATCGATTTCCGGTCGGACAAGATTATAATGTGCGTTTTCCTTGCAATGTTCCAGTATATGTTACAGCGTGGTGATGAGGAAACTCGCTCCTCATTTGAGAAGACCGAAATACTACATGGGGATGTCTTCGTGCTAACAACACTCACAGGTCACAGCAACACACCATGGTCAAGGTCAGACACTGCTGGTAGGCCAAGGCCCGTATGCGGATTGTCGCGCCGGATACAGATACACAATAGTCATTTCCAGGCTACCTCGTTACAATTTTAAGCTCATTTTTCTTTGACAATTTATGTAATTTTTTGCAATAAATAAATAATTCCCGATCAAAGAAACATTGTTCATTCAAAAACTACTGCCGATCCACGTAATGTAGACTCTCTTCATGGTCTAGCAGGAATACCAACCCATACAGATGTTCCGCACTTAATAAATCATTGTTTTAAAAAAGAAATTATCATTATACTTCTTGTCAAGTTAACTTTGGAACATGAACTGTACACTGAAACATTGCCGGCCGGTCATGACGGTCTGTCATAACGCGTCAGTTTCATGTTACACCGATTTCTAGATACCATTCGTTTGTGACTACCCCGATTTCAAAAATACTTGTGACTATCCCGATTTCAACTCACAGTTGCCGATAACAAAATATATCTTGCGGATGATCCTGAAGTCTTGGTACTAAACATTCGCATTGTAAACAAATATGTACTTGGCGGCGACCAAATTTGATATTGAGATTTCCTTTGAAAAACCTTAACTAAAGCTAATGTTATAAGTTTATAACCATTCCTTTACAATATTTTTTGAACAGGATGTGCAATTACGTTATATACAATTCACAGCGTGCAGTTTTTGTTGGAAAAAATTCTCTGTGAACTTTTATCTTAACAAGATTAACTATCGGGGGTCAATGAGGTATCTACCACAATAGTATTAAATGTAATTTTAATATGATTACATTTTGCCATACACGTGTTTCGGGAACACTCTTCCCATCCTCAGTTGTTTCAAGTAACACAGATCAAAAGCATAATTTCATGGAACGTCGTCAAAGTATGACGCCATTTTGATCGTACGCTGTAGGAATGCAGACTCTGCATTCGTACAGCTCTGTATTCGTACAGTACAGATCATATTAAAATTACATTCAATACTATTGTGGAAGATAGCTTATTCACCCCAGATAGTTTATCATGGAGTACCACAAAATCTCTGCTGCCACCAGATTATTGTACGTGATTGCATGATGTTTATTATTACGATTTCCTCCTCCATCTTTTGGTGACAGACCAGACAAAACAATTCCTGTCAGTTGTTGAGTCTGAATGTGTGATTTTCCATTTAAGCTCGGGAATGCGTGTTTACAAACTAGACTGTGAATACGTTCTTTAAACGTGCAGTAACGAAACTTACTGAGTCTTTGCTTACTGTTCTCCTCACCTGTCGCTCTTGGGTGAGTTATAGGCTCGCCTAGTAACAAAATGTAAATTATACCAGCTCCATACCTCTGGTAAACAACATAGGTGAACCATCCGGTGCTACTTAGCAGCCCGAGTTGCTAGAGTTTTGAAACCGATTGGAAAAGCACTACTTGATCAGAACAGATACTGTTCTTTCACACATCAAAGAGAAACAACTGCCTGATTTGAAGTCAAAGGACCTCATATTCAACTGTTTTCAGCCTCAGCATGGAGTTCCATGCCTTCTGCACTGACGAATGTAAACAAATGACAGATTTCGGGCTATTACTGTTTTTCCGCTCACCCATTCAATTAAGAGATACATCGTCAGTCCGAAAGGAGTCGATGTTTAAAACATCCCTACTTTGCACAGTCTGAATATATTGTGTGGAATAAATACCTTTATTCCTTCTCAGTACTGGTCGTCTAAATAAATCCCTGTTTTTCCGACACAATAACTCCTAGTAAAACTTCTAGACTGTTGACGATAATTCCCATTCGTGCTACATGACGTCTGTAGAAACTATTAATGCTAGAAAAAATCCTAGCATTGTTAAGATAATAAAGTTCGCAGAAGATACTTATACTTATTTGGTTAATTTACTTTTTGGGGGAAAGTGGAGTGAGAGTCAACGATGTGGAAGACACAAAAATACTCTAAACTCTAAAAAGGAGACATTATTAACAATTTTTTGTAGCCTCGTGTTTTAGTTATTTTCACACGGAAAAAGAAATCAAACTTTGTAAAGCATTATTTTACATGGACTAAGTCGTGACATTGTGGCTTCTGTCGCGTTTACGCAATGAATCACATATTACGACACAGAACACACAATGGGAAATCCGACTGCTTAGTGTGTTCCAGGAAGCCAATACCACCAGCGAGAGAGTTGGTGAAAACTTAATCTTCTTGGGTCAGGATGAGCGCTTGCTGCAGGATAATAGCAATATCTCTGGCTTAAGAACATAATACATGGATTTTGGACCATGTAACTAACAACCCCAGTGATTAATTTTCGACTTTGGGGAAAGAGGAATGAGAAATGTACAAATGTGGAATACGTGGAGTGATTTTGCAGGGTACCTTAATTAAATCAAATTTTGGAGGGGGGATTCAGGTAAGAAAAGTACAAAAACGAAAATGAAATATATATTTATAAATAACTTTCAGATATTATTCAGAAAAAATATGTAGTAATTATTTTATATTCCTGATTATAGTGCTTTTGGAATTACGAATACTGCCTGGTAATAAACGAAACTGCTGAATTAAAATTTACTTTTGATTTCAATTATATATAGTTTTGATGAGCAGTGTTGACAATAATATTGATCTTCACAACTATCTATAGGAATTTACGGCAAATATTTCATTTTAAAAATACAAATCTCATTTTATAAGGATACTTCGCGAAGTAACTCACTCCACTACCTCAGCATAACGTCCTAGAAATCTTCTTGTATATTTTCTTAAGTGTACTCCCTCGGAGATGGGTTTGCATAATAAATGCATTTGTGTTACAAACTGAAGAGGGGAATGAAAGTAACGTTTCATGTGTACATTGATTTTGTGTTTGAGTGGAAAGTTTCTATTCACCTAAATTTCAAAAGTAAGTGTTTAAGAAAGCAGAATATGTAATACTGGCGCGCATTCAAAGCCATTAATTCTTGTATTTTCTTTACGTGTCTGTCCGGTTTGCACAATCTGTAGAACCATATCCAACAGAAGCTGCACTTCAGAGGCCATTCAAAACAGTTTCATGAGCATACAGTGATGTGCAGCATGGTTTTTTATTAGTCGCATTGTAGATAAAGACGTAGATTCTTCCAACATTAATTTTGCATATTTGGTGTGTCAGAGGTTTTGGAATAGTGATTTGTTGTTTGTTTCTCTCCTCAAGGAGATCGGCTGGTCAAAAATATTTGTGACTTCTTACTTTATTTTGTTTGATTGAGTACAACTATGCAAATGAATAGATTTTACACATATTAAGTTATATGGTAGTATATATGAATGTTATATTATTATATTATGCTTGGTCCCTTTGTTTTTTTAACAGACCTTGAGCAGCTAATGTAGATGAATTATTTCACACTTTTCATTATTATTCTCTTGCGACAATTTTGAGGGTAATTTTTTCCTCATCTTCAGGCTAGAACATTATGTAAATTAGACGATCTATTGCAGCATATGAGACGTGCACAGATACATCACGGTGACGTTCTTGATGTAGTTTCAATATACTGTAACGAACCACGTTCTCCAGTCACGTCTCCTGTAAAAGGTTCTAATTAGAATATTATATTTTTGTTGCGAAATTGTAGCAATGAGGTCGCCCAGCTACATGGCAGCTCTCGCACGTGCTCTTGCTACCCGTTGAGTTTAAAAGGGGCGGTGACGGCGACGATGTTGGCGGCGGTGTGTATGTGTGTGTATGTGTGTATGTGTATGTGTGTGTATGTGTGTGTATGTGTGTGTGTGCGTGCGAGCGTGTGCGTGTGTGCAGTGGCCCCCGAGTTTCATTCCCGGTCGAGGCAATAATAGAGTTGTAGCTTTCCTTTACAATCATCCCAGTTTCTGGAGTTGTGTGACGAAGAAATGCTCTTGGCGGATCTTGCCAGTTACGGTGAAGAGAATACGTCATGTTTGCCTCATGTTGCTCTTACCCCCAAGCATGGGAATTGAACTTGGCCCAGACATGAGGAACACTGGTAGCCTGCCGGCGTACACATACACACACACACGCACGCACGCACACACACACACACCTTATATATATATATATATATATATATATATATATATATATATATATTATTAATGCCTCTGGCACACCTCTAAAACTGAAAATAATGTACCGTCGAATAGCAAAAAGCGCATGTCATATATTAGTAAATACTTCCATTATTAGTTCTTGAGATCATTTTTCATTACATTATTTTGAAGTTTATTCTTAGACTCCATGATTCCCTAACTCCATCCTCATTAATTTTCCGTGTATTAGAGAGGGTTTGAAGCCAGTGATAAGAGATATAATAATTTAATAATAGAATAGAAATAAAATAAACTAATATTAAACTATCGACAAAAGTATACTTCAATATATTTTCTCATTACTAATTGCTTAAAATGTAGATTGCTATCTCTTTTAAAAGAACTAAAAAATTGTATTAATTAAGTAATCTTGTTTTAAGCCAGCAAGCAATGTATACGGAGTTGCATTTAAAATTGGTTTGGGACATATCACGAGCACGTTTCAAGTTATTCCCAAAACCAATTTTAAATGGAACACCCGGTATAACGAGAGAAATTTACATTGAATCATTATGTTTCTCAATGCTATTTTAGCACGATGAATCAGCATAGTACAAATGAAAATGGTATTATTTTTGTTGAACGTGACTTTTAATTTGAAGAAAGTTTTGTATGAAATTTAATCTCTGTGTTTTTCATAATATTGTGATTTCCGTTGTTTCATAACAAACGTCTGTGTATATTTGTCCTTTGCACAGTGCTGGTAAGATGATAAAGAGCATTCGCGGGCAGTAAGCTTGAAACAATTTTCACTATTTTATTTCGCACCGTACGTGAAGGGAAAACAAAGCTGCCCATTACCATGTAGAGTCGAGTTATTTAAATGTAGCCGCCGTGTACCCGCAGGCACTGTTTTGAAATTCACGTCACGCACGTTAAAGAGACTTTATAAAAAATATATGTTTGGTACAAATTAGCAAATTCAAATAAGAATGGCCGAGAGGGAAAAGCCAGACTACCATGCTTTTGAAAACACCAACAAACTGCTCTAAATAAACCACTCACATACAATATTCAAAGTGAAGAGTTCACTATGCAAGCAAGAGTGCAGTCTGTGTTTGATGTAAATATTAAAAGAGTGTGGAGTGCTTAATTTACTATATCAATCACAGAACAGCTTGAGGTCTGAAAAATGTAATATTAAATAAAAAGTCAAGGCAAATTGTTATTTTGATAGCTGAGTAATTGTTTGGCATATTTAATGGATAGTTATTTCTCATTTTCAATTTAAATAAAATTGAAGAGTCTCTAATATTTTTAAATATATGACTTTTTTAGTGTCATGTCATTATTTACATGTTATAAAAATATTCAATTGTTTCACAACTTTTATCTGTCTCTTTTGCCTTGTTTGTCTGTTGGAAAGCGTTACCCGTTATACTTTTTTTTAAAAAAAAGAGATTCTGTATTGGTCAAACAATAAAACATTCAAAGCGCAGGAAAGAAGAATAAAACTTATATTTTGCAAAAAGGAAATCAATACTTCAATAAAACTAACTAGTGGTGCTACAGAATGGCATAGACTTTCTCGTATTAGTATTTTCTCTTTTCTGAACTAGCTATTCTGACTTGTCACGTACTCCGCCGGCTGCCATCTATCGTTGCCCAAAGTACACTTATTTGAACTTCTCTTAATTTTTCGGTTTCCAAATAGTAGAGTGAATTATTTTTATAAGAATATAATGGAAAAATAAAACCTCATCCTATATGGAAATATTAATTGAAAAATTTGGCGCAGTTTCTATGAAAATGACATTTAAGCGTTACTGTAAATGCGAAAATAAAGGCTATTTTTTCTCAGAAATTATTTGTTTTCGATGAACTTCATTTGACGTCATTTGCTGCACTTTTACTCGAAAGTGCAAAAAAGTATATAAATCGCTGGAAATGTGCATGTTAACGGTGTGAGAGATATTTCAAGATTATTACATTTGTGTAATATTGGAAAGCAACAAAAGAATACACCGAAATCAACTTTACGTCATATTAAACAAAGCAATTGTAACTATCCGGTGGAAAATGTGAATAAATAATCTGAAGTCTTTTTGAGTCGATAGTGTTTGAAAGTTTCTGAAGATGGGGAAATTTGATATCGTTTTCACAGAAACATTTTGAATTTTCGACAAACTTTATAAGACATCACTTGAAAAAAAAAGTACTGTTAAATGCAGTAGTCGGAAGAAATAATTGCTTATGTTAACGACGCTAATGTAATATTAACGAAGTGAGAGGCTAGTAAACAAATTACATTTTTGTAATTTTTGAAAAACTACAAAACAAAAGGAAACAGCAAAATATCGTTTATATTTTCTCATAGCTTACATTTAGCACTATCCCTATCAAAAGTTCAAAGAAAAAATTTAGACCCGTTTTCCAGAAAATATTGTTTTTGCATTTTTTTATAATTGCATATATTGCACGCAATATTGCGCAATAACTATTAAAAATCTCAAAAAATGCACGTGACCTTATTGAAAGAACTGATTATACACAACACATTTCATTTGAAGGAACAATCTCTATTTTGTAGTTGTAGGAAGACGCCGAAGAAAATTCAAACATTTGACATTTTCTAAAATCGAGAGTTAAAAGTGAAAATTGAATATATGCCACCTTTGTAGGTGTATTTTACTCTATGCTTACAAGAATATTTTTCAAGAAAAAATTTGAAGACATTCTTGAGAAAAGTATAAAAATGTCCAAAGAACTTCACTACCCCCAAAAATTAATGAACTTTTCTTAAAAATTGCAGAGTTTTGACTTAGGATAGGTCGACAGGAGTTTATTCAGTATTTAAGAAATCTTACGAATAGTTCAGGCGCTAGTATTGTTCACATACACCAGACAGACAGATAGACAGACACACAGACAGACAGGAGGACAGAAGGACGTTTTAAAAAATACCTCTTTTTCGGAATCAGGCGACCCCAAAGCGTGTATTTGCGCTGAAATCTCGTTTTTCCGCACCATTACATAACTTTCTCTATACTATGTATAATTACTCCGTATATACGTATGCATACGAGCGAGCAAAAATGTCAATAATTGACACCGGGAGCGGTAGCTCAGTGCATCAACTGATGTCACTGCAGCGACCCTGCCCGGGAGGTCGTTGGTTCGAGTCCTGACGGCTGCAGGATTACCGACACTAGCTTTTCTGCTAGGTCGAATTCAGTCGCTGTCTGGAGGAGAATTCTAGCGGCCGGCTGCTCTAATCGGTAGTTTTCCGTAGTTCTCCGATCAACACCAGGCGAATGCCGGAGCAGTACCCTACAAAACGGGCCACGGACCGCGCGCGATCTGCCCTTCCCCTTCCTTGTCCTATCCTCTCCCCTTACACACGCTTACACTAACATGCACTACACTACCACATATTCCGGGAGACCGGTCGGGAGCTTAGAGCTTGTCCCGGCTGGGGCGGTGCCCCGCTGGTGGGAGAGTCTTGGTTAGGGGGAGCCGACGGTAGGTCGGTGCCGGATCTCGCCATCCAGCAGGGGAAGATCACCACCATCTACCGAGAAAAAACATGCACTACACTAACGGGACTAATGACCGCAGCAGTTGACGCGCCCGGAAACACGAAAAAACAAACAAATCAAAATCGTCAATAAAGCAGAGAATTATGAGACAAAATGTACCAGCCTTCCCCAAAAGAAATAAACAGGAAACTGGTAGAACTCGACGCAAGGCGCGTATCAATGCCGCCCTGTTTCGTGTTTCACTCTCAGGGTGGCGTATAAAGAAAGAATTAGCTGCCCTCAGCGCTCAAGCAGCTCGCACGCCCTCTTGTTCTCCTTCCTCCCCCGTCCTCGGCCCTCCCATTCCTCTCCCTTCCAAGGCGCCGGCGCTCGCCACGCGGCCCTGAACTTTGTAGTTCCCGTCCAACTTCCGCCCGGAGCTCGCCTTCAACGAGGCTTCAACTTTTTCGTCTTCGGAGAGCGCAAGAAAAGCCGAGATGCGGGTGTGGAATGAGTGGTCAGTCTTCTGCTCCAACGGCCGCCGGTCCTACCACAGTCCTCTACACCCCCTCCACTCACGCACTCGTTTGTTCCTTTTTTTATTTCGTCCTCGCCTGGTGAAACCGGGAGCGGTGGCTCGGTGCATCAACTGATGCCACTGCAGCGCCTCTGACCGGGAGGTCCTAGGTTCCAACTCCCCACGGAGGCAACATTTGCGACACTAGCTTTTCAGCTAGGTCGAATTCAGTCGTTGGCTGGAGGATTCTAGCGGCCGGCTGCTCTGATCGGTAGTTTTCCGTGGTTTCTCCGATCAAGACCAGGCGAATGCTGGAGCAGTACCCTACCGAACGGGTCACGGAGTGCGCGCGATCTTTCCTTCCTCTTCCTTGCCCTATCCTCTCCCCTTACACACACACTTACACAAATATGCACTACAGTCCCACATATTTCGGTCGGGGGCTTGAAGCTTGTCCCGGCTGGGGCGGTGCCCCGCTGTTGGGAGATGCCTGGTTGAGGAAAACCCTGCTAGGCGACGGTAGGTCGGTGCCGGATCTCGCCATCAAGTGGGGGAAGAACACCGCCACCTCCCGGTGAAAAAGCATGCACTACTCGTATGGGACTAATGATCTATGTAGTTGACTCACCGGGAATCACTAACAATCAATCAATCAATCGCGTATTGAAATGGGGGAAGAGAGGACTAAAAATACTTCACGCGTGCTCACAGTCGAGTTTCCGCTGCTGGAATTCGGGATTTTGTTTCCCCCACCCACGATCTCTCCACGTTCGGGGTATCTCTAAATCTGCAAAAATTTATTTTGCAAATTATGAACAAAGGCTGGAAGTACACTTTATTTTATTTATTTAGTCAAAAACAGTCAAAACACCTTAGTATGTAAGCATGATAAAAACTCGCGAACACTCTGTAAACTTGATTGAAACATTTTTTATCTTGAGTAATGATTGCACATAGAGATTTTTAGAAATTCGAGTAAGATGCAAGTTATATTTGATATAAAAGTACTAGTGGAAAAGATATAAAATGTATTTCTTATAAATTGAAAATATTCCATAATTTTGTGAAGTATTTATTTAATACATTTGTCTAAGCGGGTAAATGATGAAGTTAAAATAGAAAGATCAATTGTGAAACAAGATTATTCACATTACACAAATATTAAATTTTTTTATCTTTTACTTGTAATAATGTTCTAATGTTCATTTGCAATACATTTACGAAGAATACATGAAAGTGCTAATGGGTAACTTTCTTACTTTTATTTACTTTTACATTGTAAATATCAATACATGGTATTTACTTATTATTTCTTTACCAAAATATATTGTAAATATTCGTTCAATAAGTAAATCATTTGATAATATATGTAATTTTTTATTAAGTGACCGAAAGCGTATACGTTGCCAAAATGTTCAACGGCAAGTAATGTATGCCTATGTAATTGCAACTCAGTGTTTGCTTTCTTGTGCGTATGCTCTTTGGGAACTCGCCAATGTATCTCTTTAAGTGTAAGGCAAGAGACAGAGGAATATCTTAAGTTGGAATATCTTAAGTTTAAGGGACGAGTACTGTCGATTGTCAGAAGGTATAATCCACGCAAAGATCGCAATATCGAACATTCACATGTCTATCCATTATTTCGAAATATACGATTTTGTTGAAGTGAACTGACTGTCTGGCAACAAATCCTCAGAAAACTGTGACCATTTTTGGAAGAAAATAAATGGATGTAAATATGGAACGGGGCAAGGCATAGAATCACGTAAGTGTTATAACAACTTCATTCTGAAACAATTCAATGGTAGACGTGGAAACTTTTAAAATTTTTTTCCGTTTATTTGACTAAATATGCACATTAATTCCAAGAAAAATCTTTGATTATCTCTATGTTAATAGCAAGCGTGCATTTAAAACTCCACTGTGCAATTAAAAATCCACAACTACCAATCAGAATTCAGAAACGATACAAAAATGCACGTCACGGATTACGTATTTAAATCAACTGCTGAGCAATAAATAATTATAACTAAGCTGGTGAAGCATTAAGTTAGCTGACTAATGGATAAACATGTAAAATATTTATAACAAATAAAATACTTAACATGAATAAATTAAATGTTTTTTATGAAAAAATTGGTCTTACAAATTTGGCATCACAAATTTAAAAAAGTAAACGTCAGTGACCTGTGTAAACCTGTGACGGAAGTGATTTATTTTTTACTTACAATACATGATGTATTCTCTCTCATACTTGTCTTAAATTTTCCTGATAATTAATGTTTTAATGGCGTTGTCAGCCTCTTCTAACATTTCATCCGAAATAAGTCCGCTTTTCTTCCATTTTACACATATCTTTATCCTGTAAGTCACTATAGTGATCAAACTTACTCAATGCATGCCCCACTAAAATAGTAAAACCAACTTTTTCAGAAACAACGTGCCGTCATCAAAATATGCCTCGGATGATGAAGCTGTGCTTGAATTTCTCAAAAATTTAATGTCTTAAATAGAAACGAGCAACTATTGACCTAACTTGTGGATAAAAGGGTATTTTTGTACTCGAGGTAAATAAGGAAAGTAGCTCCTATCATCGCTCGTTTTCTTTATCATAGCAGTCATGCAATTATACCCCTCTTTATCCACTCGTTTCGTTAATTACTATAAATATTGTGGCGTCATACGGGTGTAATCAGTACACAGAGGAGAGTGGGTTGTAATAACAGCAGGTTTATTCACAATTTAGACCGTAGTCACGAATAACCAATGCACTGTATACAATTAACTAACTAAATAGACCCCACTGCTAGGAGAGATATTTTCGGCTACCACACCGCAACATACTACCTAATGTTTCGCCGTGCGTAGTACCGCCCGCCCTGAGACCGACTACATGTCTCACTAGTCACGACAATAACTGCCTCCAGGATCACAAAGAAGGAAGAGCTATTGTTCTCTCCTTAAATTGCCCTCGCGACGCTGTCCGCCGCCTCCATTGCCTCCGCCCTAGCGATGCGCACACCCTGTCAGAAAAACCCCGTGCGTCATTACTTCTGTCTTTGTCTACTCATCCGGTGCACACCGTGCCGCGTGCCAACGTTGGTTTTAGTGACACGACGCTACAATATACTATGGAAAAGTCAATTAAGTAAAAGCATTTACATTTAAAAAATCAAACTGTTCAGCCCAGTGACTTGACCTGAGCATATTACACGGTCAAAATATAAATGTAGGTCACCGGTCTTGAGGTGCTGCTTTGCCTTTAGAAATAGAACTAATATATTTCATTATATATCAAATTTTCTTTGAACTGGAGAAAGTATGATTGTTAGGAAATAATTATTGCTGCATTACAGGTAGGCGAGACATTCTTTATAATATATAGGTTTAGTGATTTTATTCCTAAATTTTTGCTTGTAGGTTTGAAAATTTGGGATACATTATAGAAGAAAGATTAATGAGTTGTAAGGAAGAGTTCATTATTTCGATTATATAACTTTGTATATTTTGGAATTACGCTCCAACCAGATAGCATTAGAAATTTTAGTAGTAAGAAGCTAGCTTATTACTTTCTCGCCTTACGAAGTTCTTCCTAAGAAGTTATGCTATTGAAAGCAGGAAAACGGCGAATATTTTGGCAGAAAAACTCTTATTGCCGAACCCTTGAAACAAAAATGTGTATAAATCCTGTTGCTAAATTTAGAAAATAAAATCCTCTAAGACATCCGTAGTCGGAGTCCCTGTTTTGGTGATCCTTGATACCGAAAAATCGATTGACGGCAAAACGTGTCAACGCTACCGCGTAAACCATTCAGTCGATTTTCTTCAAAATTGGTATGCCCCAATCGATCTGAATGAACTCGTGGTTTTGGGAGTTTCAAACTGATATCTTGATTTCACAAGGTTTTTAACGTAAAGCCTGAAAACATTTCAAACTTTTCTTAAAAACGACACCAAATTGATTTATCAAACTGTGTCTTCTGATAACGTAAACAAAGCTTAAGAGAAAGGTGGTTCGTTGAGGTCGCAGACTTTTGAAAATTCAAAACATTCCAATTTTTGAGCATCTTTATACAACTATCATATTGAAAATAGAGATTATTTTCCTTAACGAAATCTTATTCTTAAACATGGATCATAAAGAAAGTTCATGTTGAGGTTTTCGAATATACGAGTTCCGTGAAATTTTTGTGCAAATATAGGCATTTTATCCCTGAAAAATCACTCCCAATTTTCTCTAAATTTTTATCCTAGTAACAAAGAACGGTAAAGAAATATGGTACTAGTCCCATTTTCGGTTATTGTTCCGTTTTTTCGAAAATGCCTAAAAACTCGCCAACATTTCAAAACTACAAAATTGAAGGAGCAATATTTGCTTTAAATAGAGTCTGTGGTGAAAAATCTGCTCTTTAAAGAAGATCATGTACAATTTTTTGAAAAATTGAGCTGATTTCCCTTAATTAGTGTCTAAAATTTATGCCGTTTCTAAACTTATTATTCTCTCCAACACGCACGATTTTTTCATCAAAGTTTCTCCTTGTATGTGACACCATATGGTAAATAAATAAACTAGTGATACTATAGAATGGCATAGAATTCCTTGCTCTAGTTAGTTCTCCAACCTCTTTAGTCTGAACTAGTTTTTGGTTAGGTCTTATTCTCTTCCCAGCTGCCTTCTTTTGTCGCCCGAAAGAAATTCTTTCACATTTACTCAAATTTTCGGCTCCCTAATGCTAGAACAAACAATCATGACTTTAAGCCTACTATGGAAGTGTAGAACCAGTGTCCGTTTGTTAAATGGCGTGTACGTATTCAGCGCTTCGGCGTAAAAGGAATCGGCTTCAAATTCGCACATGGTTTTTAATTTGATGTGTTGCTGTAGAAAACTATTGAGAATTCTAGAAATTTTATTAAAAATAATTTGAAGCACTTCCACACAAAACTACAAATAAACGACGTGCTCTGAATGCTTTTTGAATTCGCAAATTTTAAACATTTTTTAACTCTTATTCAATATTATTACTTACAACTCTTATTCTGTAACATATGACATGTCAACTCAATTGTTGTCTTTCTGTGCATCTATAGGACACGATTAAGTGAACTAATCAATTTATCATCATGAAGTTTCAATACATTGTAGACACACCTCATGGGACCATTTTTCTTTTACACTGGTATTCCTAACGGTTCCTAATATTATTACTTCTCGCTCTTTCGAAGGTTCTTGAGATCCGGCGCTTTATGGCGTAGTAGTATGGGTGTCGGCAAGTTTACTGTGAAGATCCGAGTCCGTGTCTTAGAGCGGAAGTACATTGTTGCTGGTTAAAAATACTTTTGCAAGATTATGTAGGAGAATAATGTAGCGGAGCAGTTAGAAATGATGCGAGACAATATGTCCTTTTGTAGCTTCACTAGTTTTGGGACATTGGGAGAATTCTGATATTTTTCAAAAACCATACGATTACGATTATTAACATTATGATTTTAACCCAAACATATTGAGAGATAATATTAACATTTGCGAGTAAGTTTACATTTAGTTAGTTACATCAGTTAGTTTTAAATTATTTCAAAACTGTTTCTTCAGATGAAAATGTCAATTGCTGTTCGAAACTGATAAAGGTAGTTTGCTGCAAAAAGGAATATTTTTATATTTTCACAAAATTGTTGGTGTTACTCAAATGAGCTTCTCAAATATCGATTTTTATTTAATAGAATATTCCCTCTCCTTTCGAGATTTCATAAGATAACCTTTAGAACTCCTTGTTCTTTGCAAAGGCAATTCCAGGTCGCCGGCGAGGCCCACCTGTGGCGCGCCACCGGTGATCATGCCCCAGCCCTCCCTGGCCGCTTCACCCCCACCCCCACCGCTGCCGCCGCCGTCATGTCCCCCTTCCCGGCGGCGCCCTCTGTTGCCGGCGCCTTTGCGACCGGAATTTGATTGCGCGCCAGCTTCCGGTCGCCGCGCCGCGCCTCCTTCCCTTCCTTCCCCTTCCCGCGCCGCCGCCCCCGCTCCCCTCGGCCGGTCGGGACGCGGGGCTCAGCGGCCGATGACGGATGGCGGATGGGGGTTCCCCGCCTTCGCCTCGACCTCCCCGCCCCACGTCCGCCCCCCCTCCCTGCCCATCCCCATTCCCCACTCACCCTTCCCAGCCTACCTCCCCCCCGCTCCTTCCCCCCCCCCGCCCCTTCCCCGCCCCCCCCCCCCCCCCCCCCACCCCCCCACCCTTCCTCTCCCCCTCCCTCCCCACCTCACCTCATTCCTTCCTGTCTCATTCCCTTCCCCGCTCACACTTCACAACCTCGTGCGCTTTCTGGGTGTAATCCTTCGTGACTCTTAGTTTTAACCTAATTCTTTCTCGTTTACACTTCGTGGGTTCTCTGGTTGTGATCTATTTGCTGCCACTTTGCGTCTGTTAGTTCTATGCTAGTTCTTCCCAGATCATATTTCCCCTCATCTGCTCTTTGGTTGTAATCACTTCCCTGACGCTTTCTAGCTCTTACTTCCATTTCTTTCTCTCACACTTCTTAACATTCTATGCTCCCTGTTGTAATCACTTCATTCCCGCTTTAGAGCTCTTCACTTCAGTCTCCCCCCTCTATACCTTCTCTTTCTTCTCTCCCTCTCTCTCCCTTTCTTTCCTCTCGCCCTCTTCCGGCATATCCCTACACACTCTCACACTATCTCATCTCATCTCTATTTGTAATCGCTTCTAACCCCCTTCATCCTAATCATCCTTACCTCTTTCTCTTTCATTCTCACACCTCCACCCATTTGTTCAAGTGAGGAAGAGTTCCTGTCTCGTCTTTCACTCACACTTTCTCGACGCACCCATTCTATAGTTGTAGTACCCATGAATCATCCCACTCCATCTTAGTGTAAGTGTACTCCAAGCCGCCGTGCGTGACCTCGGTCTGCCTTGTCCTGGTTCGCCTTCCTCTGCCCCTTTTATCTGACATTGCACGATGTGCTATCGTTACTGCCATATGTAGCACAAAAGCTTCTCTGGGAAGTCTTCACTGTGCCATTTAAACGTTCGTGTTGCTACGCAAATATGAACATAGATAGTATTAACAAATTACAAAACGTAGAATGAAGCATTGACATGAACAAACATGTTGACCGTAACACGTCAAACATTAGTTTTATTGGTGGGAGTGATAATAATATCCATGTCAGTGGCATGTTAAAGCAAATAAGTAATAAGAAGAAACACATTAGATTCTACAACATTAGAGAAAGTAGAGAATGATAAGAATAAACGTTGCATAATTGGGGGAGACTTAAATATTCCTCATGTAAACTGGGCGGGCGAGGTGACTCATAGGGAAGGGGCGCAAGCCAGTGTCAATGAGTTTGTTTGGGAAAGCGGATTCACCCAAGTTGTGCGGGGACCTACTGAGGAAGGGGCACTGCTGGACGCCTTTCTAAACCTACCAGAGGACTTGCTTGTTAACTGTGAAGTACTTTAGAGGATTAGTGACCAATCTGCGGTTCTTTTAGAAATAGCAGTAAATGTTTCTCGGGTTGAAGAATCTAAACCTACAACTGATGTCACTGCAGCGCCTCTAACCGGGAGGTCCTAGGTTACACTCCCCACGGCGGCAGGATTTTCGACACTAGCTTTCCAGCTAGGTCGAATTCAGTCGCTGTCTGGAGAAGAATTCTCGCGGCCGGCTGCTCTGATTGGTAGTTTTTCGTGGTTTCTCCGATCAACGCCAGATGAATGCCGGAGCAGTACCTTACCAAACGGACCACGGACCGCGCGCGATCTGTCCTTCCTCTTCCTTGTCCTATCCTCACCCCTTGCACACCCATTTACATTAACATGCACTACTCTACCACATATTCCGGGAGACCGGTCGGGAGCTTAGAGCTTGTCCCGACTGGGGCGGTGCCTCGCTGGTGGGAGAGTCCTGGTTAGGGGGAACTCCACTAGCCGACCGTAGGTCGGCGCCGGATCTCGCCATCCAGCGGGGGAAGATCACCGCCATCTCCCGAGAAAAAACATGCACTACACTAACGGGACTAATGACGAAAGCAGTTGACGCGCCCGGAAACACGAAAAACCCAAACCAAACTACGAAGGTAACTATCATAAGGTAAATGCCAAGGGTTTTTAGAAATTTCTGAGAGCAAATTATTCGGACTGGTGTAGTAAGGGAAGCAGCGTGGAGGAAATCTGGGGGAACTATAAAAAAATGTGCTTGAGGGAAGAGAGCGCTTCCTATCACAGAAATATCTTAAAAATAATCCAGATCCCGAGTACTATAATGAAAAGATAAGGAAACTGAAATCAAAAGTTAGAAAAGCTTACGGAAAGCGCGAGAGAAATTTAGAAAATAGGGAAAAATTCAAGATTCTCTCTAGGGTGCTTCTCCAAGAGAAAGTTGCTGCAGAAGAAAATTTTTTACAATGTATATTATCCGAGTCTAAGCAGGGGGCAAATTAGTTTTTCGAATACGTAAAAAGACGAAAGGGAAATATGGAGGACTTTCCTGTGTTAAGAGATACCATTAAAAACAAAATTACAGAGAGCAAAGACAAAGAGGAACTCTTTAATTTCTTTTTTTGGTTCGGTATTTGCAGAAAAAATGACGTATCTGTTTTGAACGGGGTGGGAAAAAGAATTATTACTAAACCACGTGATCTTCGAAAAATAATAGCGAGAATTGGAAATAATAAATCAGTGGGCCCGGACGACATTTTGGGAGAGTTATTGAAAGCTGGAGGTGAATCCATGATTCCGTATCTGTTACGACTTGTTGCTATTACCTTAAATAATTCAAGTCTTCCTCAGGATTGGAAAGATGCATTTGTAGTTCCCATTAATAAGGGTGGGTCTCGAACAGAAATTAAAAATTATCGGCCTGTTAGCCTAACATCAGTTGTCTGTAAGCAGATGGAGCATCTAATCGCTGAGTACATTAGAAATGTTTGGAGTAAAGAAAAGTGGCTATTTGAGGGGCAGCATGGTTTCAGAAAGGGTTACTCGTGTGAACGTCAAACAATAGCTTTTTGCCAAGATATCGCGGATGCACTAGATGAGGGTGATATAATCGATGCGGTGGTTATAGACTTAATGAACGCTTTTGATCTGGTCCCCCATGATAGACTACTTGAAAAACTAGACAGAATAGGGCCAGACTCGAGAGTGGTACTGTGGATTCAGGATTTTCTAAATAACCGCCACCAACGAGTGATTGTGGGAAACAGCCTATCGGAAATGTTAGTGTAACGTCTGGGGTTCCGCAGGGGAGTGTTATTGGACCATTATTATATTTAGTGTACGTAAATGACATAGCAGAGGGAATAGGCTTAAAAATTAAACTCTCTACGGACGACTGCCTTATTTACAGAAAGATCGAGAACATATCGGATCAGGATAAATAACAGGGAGACTTGCGATGTTTAGAAGAAGGGACGGAAATCAATAGAATGAAGATAAATCCGGATGAATGCAAAATAGTTTTACGCGCAGTGAAAATAAAGGGACAGCTAAGTATTTGCTTGCGGGCAAGATAATTCCACAGGTAACTTGTAAATATCTGGGGGTGATAATTAATGAACAACTTGGATGAGGGGATCACGTCAACTTTACTGTTGGGAAGACATGGAAATCTTTACACTTTGTAATGCGAGTGTTAAGGAAGGGAAGCAGGAAATCAAGAGAACTAGCATATACAATCATTGTGCGTCCAGTGTTAGAGTACGGAGCAGCGTTTTGGGATCCATATGCGAAGAAAGGGCCGTAGAAAGGGCCAAATAAACTTCATCGAAAGAGTTCAGAAAGTAGCAGCAAAATTTGTTAAAAGGGGAAATCCGTTAGGAAATATCTCCAATGAAGTATCATCATGGGAATCATTGGCGGGCCGTAGAGAAAAAGCATGGTTTGTGTATATTTTACAAAGCGTTAGAGAAAAATCCGGCATGGAGGGAAATTCTGGAAAGAATGCATGAACCCATCTACTTAGCAAGTCACGACCATAATAGGAAAATACGCCCAAGGAAAAGGAGAACTGATGTTGAAAAATACTCTATTGTAAATAGAACTATTGAATCATGGAATAGCTTGCCTGCAGCACTAATGGAGACTTTTCCTAGAAACACTTTTAGGTTAACATTAAATTCTAATAATAGTGTAAGCGATAGGATCAGTAGTCTGTGAAGGGCCTCTGCATTTAGTAGGCATGCTTTAAATGGAGTGATTTTGTTGTGTTTATTGAATTTTATTTATTTTTAGTATTCATTAGTATATTATGGTATTAGACGTAAAGTAAGAGTAAAGAATTTGCCACCGGGCTTAATGCCCAAAGCAAATTAAATAAATTATCTATTTATATTATATTATTATGCATTATTTCAAAACTGGTGTTACTCATAAGTGTAAATGATTTGGAGAAAATATTTTTCCTTATTCCGTGAAATGTGTGTGCTTTTTGTTGTTTCTTTAAGTATATGTTTTTCCATGTCAGCATCTTCATTATTCTGCATGGAATGTGTCTGCAGAGTATATAATGTTTACATTAGTCTATGAGCGAACGTTTTTCTCGGTAGTACGGATCCCCGGAACACTATTGAATGGACACGAGGTGACAATGTTTAGCCGCGCGTAAGCCAATGGTTATTCTCCATGTACTTGTGGTTTGGTTGAATTCTCATATTACCATGGACGCCAACTTAACCACCATTTATACTCATTCACCTCTCACGACCTCTATTTTCATTCATTCAATGTACGGCAGTGACAAACCACTATCCCTGCCTTAAACAAGGACATGTGGCGCAAGCCTCCTCCATTTCACCTTCAAAACGAGATCATAATTGTGAGCACAAGATTAATATGTTTATGTTGGGACTACTGCTCATTACGCGATCTTGCTATTTAGTTCTACAATTTAATGGGACGAAGTTTAATCATACTTTATCTCACGTTTCGCCAGTTTCCTGACTTAACTCTGCATATTTGACCTCACCAGGCCAACAACAACGGACGGCGCTAGCCGAATTCGTTTACTACGCTCCGTGAAGTCACGAAGGTTAAGCGAATTCGAGACTCGCGGGTTCGTGGTTGGGTGACCGGCCAGGAACCCCGGGATCTAACGCCGTCGAGTCCCTGGCCGAAGGGATAAAAGGCACTGACTGACTGCGAGTGACGACGACTTGACAAATATTAAAAAATAAAAGCACATTAATGGAGATTACTCCACAGTGCAAAGCGCCCAACGCCCCTTAAGGAGCTTGGAGACGCGTTGCTTCAAGGTGTAGACGCAACAAATTTAAAAAAAAATAAAAAAAAAAACAGTTTCACCACACGTGCCTTTCAACTCTTTTCTTCCGAACTTCTTTCTCAATTGACTCGCTCCTCATCATCAAGCCCTTTCTCGTTCCAAAACCACATCCTAGCAGGTCTACTTCCTTTCTTCCCCAACCTATACTGTCAGTATGCACACTTCACTACCATTCCCCCTCCTTTGTCATTTTTTCGCAGTGCGCCATCTACCATCTCCGCCTACTACCACTTAACGCATGACAAAAGTTCGAATTCTGTCAATAGCCCGTTGCCTAAAAATGATCAGTGTGTCAGAATATGCTCCTTTCTGGAGATAAACATAAAAATAAAAATTACATTTTACAGCCCTGTTAATTAATTTGTTAGTTAATTAATTAAAATGAAGAAATATATACACATATCAACTGCTGTCATTTGCAGTTCTGCGAACAATTACATTGAGGCAACGATACATGCATGGCAGAAAATTGTAATCAATCACACGATTACCTAGAAGTTGACACTGGGCGGATATCACAGTCAGTAACGTGAATTTTACTGAATGCCGTTCCACCTACTCACTGTGAAAGAAAAATTTGCAAAACTTAATGTGAAAAGAAAAGTTACTTTTTCTTTTCATGTACATTATATGACTAGTTTGCCTAACCTCGGATGTTCAGTCTCGCAGCAGACCCACACGTGGAGGCGAAGGCAGCGTGTTAAGTTTTCAACTACAGGAGGATTCTCTTTACCGTGTGGACGTTGCATTACGCTTCGCCAGCAGACATTTGCATAGCATTTATGGACAGAATGGTGTTTAGCAATAGACAGTAATTAAATTGAATTAACTGATTAGAATAAACGAACTCTTCGCCTCAAAAAGTAGCTTTAGGAACTTCAGCTTTTATTTATACATACATATACATTTATTTGAACTGCAATTGGGTATGACCCGGTGGCAGTTAAATAACAATTTTCCGAATAAAATCTTATTTTAGTCTCTGTGTCTAACTAATCACTATTATATTGCAATAAGCAAATACAATAGTATGAACTACCGTAAGGAACCTCGTGTTAATTATGGTTTAGTGTTTTAAGAAAAGAGGGACTTACAATTACGTCTGGAATTGTAAGCTAAAGAGCATTCCAGCATACATGATGAGAGATTGAGTAAAACCCATGCAGCAGGAATTCCCCCGATTGTCAACCGAAGTAGCTGGATGGAAATAGTCGGAAGCGCAAGTGCGCTCGCGTCGTTTGGCCTCACTGTGGGGCGTGGCCCATGGCCCTCCCCTGGGGGCGGCGGCACCCCCTCCCCGCCCCGCCCAGGAAGCGCCTTTGTGGCCGGATCGAGCGGCCGCCCTTATCGGCCTCGCGGCGCCACTAGCGCTGACCGCGGCGGGGCGGGGGAGGGGCGACAGCTGCAGAGAGCGGTTGCGAGAGGAGGGGCAGTGGAGGCGACTGTGTTTTTTTTTTTTTCGTGTTTCCGGGCGCGTCAACTGCTTTCGTCATTATTCCCGTTAGTGTAGTGCATGTTTTTTCGGGGATATGGCGGTGATCTTCCCCTGCTGGATGGCGAGATCCGACGCCGACCTACCGTCGGCTAGTGGGGTTTCCCCCTAACCAGGACTCTCCTATCAGCGGGGCACCGCCCCAGCCGGGACAAGCTCTAAGCTCCCGACCGGCCTCCCGGAATACGTGATAGTGTAGTGGATGTTAGTGTGTGTGTGTGTAAGGGGGAGAGAATAGGACAAGAAAGAGGAAGGAAAGATCTCGCGCGGTCCGTGGCCCGTTTGATAGGGTACTGCTCCGGCATTCGCCTTGTGTTGACCGGAGAATCCACGGAAAGTTACCGATCAGAGCAGCCGGCCGCTAGAATTCTCCTCCAGGCAGCGACTGAATTCGACCTAGCTGAAAAGCTAGTGTCGAAAATCCTGCCGCCGTCAGGACTCGAACCTAGGACCTCCCGGCGACTTTGGTGATGCGGGTGGCGTGACGGCGGGGCTGAGGCTGCTGTAGTGATGGGGACGGCGGGAGTGTCTGCGGCGGGGCGGCGGGGCGGCGGGCGGCGGGGCCGCGGGGCGGCGGGGCGGCGGGGCGGCGGGCGGCGGGGCGGCGGGCGGCGGGGGCGGCGGGGCGGCGGGGCGGCGGGGCAGCGGGGCGGCGGGGATGGCGGGGCGGCGGGGCGGCGGGGGCGGCGGGGGCGGCGGGGCGGCGGGGCGGCGGGGGCGCGGCGGGGGCGGGGGCGGCGGGGCGGCGGGGCGGCGGGGGCGGCGGGGCGGCGGGGGCGGCGGGGTGGCGAGGGCGGCGGGGCCGATGGCACTGGTGATGACGACACAGGGGAAGCTGGGGCGACGGTCGCAGTGAGATGCAGCCATGTGCGAGAGGCGCCCACGCTAAGATAACCCAAAACTTTTAAAGAGAAGAAATCAACCTGGAGAAAGCGGAGTTTGTGGTTCACGCTCATGCAATATTCGAGTTTACAACTTGTCATCTATTCGAAAACTAAAATTTTTTCACTTTCTATCTAATTTTATAATAATATTGTGTAGTGACAAATGACGAACAATGTGGCAATCAAGCACTTCTGTACTTGCAGTCTTTAATTTCAGAATATTATAGTTTTAAATTCCGGTTAAGGAGAAAACATTAGAAAAAACTAATCTTTGAAAGTGACCGAAAAAAGATGAACAGCTTGGGTTGGGAAATGTCAGTCACGTATTATTTTCACGGGAAAAGAATGCGTTTTACGAATACGAATTATAATTAGGCACAGGAACAGGTACATAATGCCCACGTTAAACAGGCACATTCATTCATATGCTTTTAGAATATAGAGATGATTATGGTTTGTCTATGTTTTTTGCTGTACGGAATTGAGTTTTTTCATATTCTCTTTCAATTGGCTTCCAGGTTATGCAACAAAAATGGTCGGGCCTGCCACTACACCTACTGTCGTGTTGTCGAGTGGCTTCGAATGTTTGATAAGAAGCGTTTTCACTCCGTGATCTTGAGTATTCAAATAGTGGCATATTCAGGCGATAGAGATGGACAACGAACACGTGTGGGATTGATTTTAATTTGCGTTCATTGAAATATTAATAGAGGGTATCATTGACGTTTGACTGATATAAAACGGCTGAGATGGCTCAGGGCATCAATTGATGTCACAATAGTGCCTCTTACGGGGAGATCCTAAAGTTCGAGTCCCGATTGTGGCAGAATTTTTAACACTAGCTTTGTATCTAGTGTCGAACATTTTGTAAATTGATTGACTGATTCATTGATTCGTGTTTCCGCGCACGTCAACTGCTTAGGTCATTATCCTGTTAGTGTAGTGCATGTTTTTCTCCGAAGATGGCGGTGATCTTCCCGCTGTGGATGGCGAGATCCGGCGCCGACCTACCGTCGGCTAGTGGGGTTTCCTAACCAGGACTCTCCACCAGCGGGCACCGCCCAGCCGGGACAAGCTCTAAGCTCCTGACCGGTCTCTCAGAATATGTGGTAGTGTATGTGAGTGTAAGGTGTGTGTAAGGGGAGAGGATAGGAGAAGGAAGAGAAAGGACAGATCGCGCGCGGTCCGTGGCCCGTTTGTTAGGGTACTGCTCCGGCATTCGTCTGGTGTTGATCGGAGAACCACGGAAAACTACCAATCAGAGCAGCCGACCGCTAGAATTCTCCTCCAGACAGTGACTGAATTCGACCTAGCTGAAAAGCGCGTGTCGAAAATCCTGTCGCCGACAGGACTCGAACCTAGGACCTCCCGGTCAGAGTCGCTGCAGTGACATCAGTTGATACACTGAACTACCGCTCCCGGTAACGTTTTGTAAAAAATCTTGATAAGAAACATAAATTGTTTTCCACCAATCAAATTCAATGATACCTTATTTAACGTGGCGAGGTTCGGGCCATGAGGCCTCCTGTCCTGTCTGACCACGTAAATTTCGCTCTTTTCACCATCTAGCGGAGAAAGAGGGTATCACTCGGGCTACGAACCCGGCAATATTTGAATTTAGCTCAGAGGCTTCTTTTAGGATTCATCTTTTACATGCAGTAAGTCTACTTCATAGGAAAACCGTCTTTACTTCCACTTCAAAGGAAAGTGTGCGAAGAATTATCTCGCTCTTAATAATCCTCGGCTTCCATGAGATTTGAACCCACAAACAACAGCCCGATACGCTAACTCTTGTACCACGAAAGCCATTACCATCTGTCATCGGAAAAAAAGACACAAATAACAGCTCACGTACCCCACATTGCGAAATGGAGTAACGAACGAATTCACTAGATTACCTGATTACCTGACATAAATGACGGATACTACATAAATACCACTAGATGGATATTGGTTTATTAGCCTCTGGTGATAATGTGATTCTATACGAATATACAATTTCTGGCGCTGCAGAATGAAAATTGGCTTTCAACTAGTAGTGATCACAGCAGCTAGTGTGTGATGTTTACTTGAAGGAAACTGCTTCTTGAGTGATACGCGCTCTGCGATAAAATCTTTAATCTCTTTCGTCAACTTTGTGAGTGAGGGGGCAGTCCATTTTGTGGGTACGGCTATAAGAATGAGTCCACGTTTGTATTGTAAAGAACGTCGATTTGATCAGTGTTTGATTGTATAAAATAGAAGTGATACCTATAATTATCTGATTTTTAGCAAAAAAGTTAAATATATTTTTCTCTTGATAAAAGAAGTGCTTTTGAAGGGAATTGCCTTACCTCGAGTATCCATTTTTGAACATTTTGCAGTATATTGAATTTTCTAAATATGCTAAGAAGATACACACTGCAGTTTTAAGATTCCTTTTTTACCTTTATTAACTATAAATTAGTTACAAAGACTTGTATCATAATTTTAAAAAACTATAAATACTCGTATAAAGCAGCAATAAAATAATACAAAAGTGAACAATAAGTAAATTAACAGAAACTTTCACTCAAACACATGTTTTGAAGCTTCATTCACAGATACTTTTAGAAACTTGGAAGTATTCCTAACATATTCTACTTGTTCACTCGTAACTCCAATAGGACAAGGCGTCAATGACAGCATGTGAGGAGTAAGCAATTATCAACTGAAGAGGTTCATAATGTCGTTTGGTCTTGACGGAATTGATCCAAATTCATCCCATATCATCATATTGTTTGTCCACCGATGGAACAACCTTTGAAAAAATTTAACAATATTCTTGAAAAATAATGAGTCCTACTACATTTCTAATATGTTTTCATATAAGATACCGCGGAATAAATTGTGCCTGTGAAAGGTCTTGTTACTTTACTTATTAGTCCACCCAAGAATATAAATAACATTACTTTTCTGCAATATATTCATCTTCAGTTTGTATATGATTTAACAATGAGCGAATTTTGATAATATTGAGAGTTCAAAGACATTGTATAAACTCCTTATTACTGCAGTGGCCAATATGACAGACCTTCCACCTGAAAGCCAAATTTAAAAGTTTTGACCTAGAAGTTTAGATTCTGAGGCCTGGGAATTCCTTGTGATTCTGAAGGATCATGGATCCAGAGATTCAATTTAATTTTGTGTAAAAGAGAAGAAATAAATAACGGAACTCAAGCAACCAAGAGTAGAATTTAACCAATTAACTCTCAATCCATGACTGAAGAAACAAAACTTGCTTCACAATTACGTCGTAATTTAGTATTCCCTTGATGTGGCGATGTAACATTTTACTCTGTAGCCACTTATTATGAAGAGAAAGAAAATATTATTGATGTGACATTTTGAGCGTGTAGGAATCCCAAAAGACTCTGATGGTACACGTAATTTTAAGACAGATTAATCGGAATATTCGATCGAAATAATGTAATGTAATTTATCTCTTCCTTTTTCGTGATAACAAGACCTTGGTAGTCGACTACTTCTCAAAGAAAGATCGTTTCTTTTTTCCAAAAACAATACATACGTTATTCTGCTTGAACAGCTAGAATATTGGTTTCTTGTATTCCGAATTGCTATACCGAATTGGATGAAATGATTCTGATACTAATTTGGGTTAACGTTAGACGTGTTTCCAAATAAATATTTGTTGTATATTTTTTTGTTCTTTTATGAAGTACGAAGTATAAACATTTTGAAAATATATTAAAGAATCTTGTATTTCCTGTGTTTAGTAATCAAATAGTTTCATAAGAAATATAGTATTCCGTAAAAGATCATTTTACGTTCACCGCACAGATGTTCACTCTGCATGCACTTGGTAGCTGTTCCGTTTAACCGTTCGAGTGCACCAGTGCAAAAAGGGATTTGTTCCTTTCAGGATATGGAAGGGAAGAGTGTAGATTTCTAGTCCTAACCTGCATTGAGAACTGATTCAGTGCAGCCTAGCATGTGAGACCGCTTGATAGACGAAATAACGTTAAGATTGATTGATTGATTGTTAGTGATTCCGGGTGCATGAACTGCTAAGGTAATTAGTCCCGTAAGTGTACTGCATGTATTTTCTTCGAAAGGTGGAGTTGAACTTACCCGCTAGATGGCTAGAACCAGTGACGACTTACCAACGACTAGCGGGTTTTCCCCAACCAGCTCTCACTCCAGCAGGATATCGGCCCAGACAGGAGAAACTCTAAGCTCTCGACCGGTCTCCCGGCATGTGAGGTAGTGCGGTGCATGTTAGTCGTAAATGTGTGTAGGTAAGGGATGAGGATAAGACAAGGAAGGGGAAGGAAAGATCGCGTTCGGTCTGTGTGCCGTTGTGAGGGTACTGCTCCTTCAATGTCTGGTGTTGAGCAGACAAACCACGGAAAACTACCAATCAGAGCACCCGGCCGCTACAATTCTCCTCCAAACAGTCTCCTCCTAGCTGACAAGCTAGTGTCAAAATCCTGTTACCGTTTGTGGACTGGAACTCTGACCTCCAGGACAGAGTCAGATCGTGCTCTGAGCAACCTCTCCTGATACGAAAGTTATGAATATTAAAATGGATATACGGTGAATGTATATCACGTATTACAAGAAAAGGTGTATAGTTCGTGACTGATAAGCAAAGTTACGACAATGAGCTGGTTTTCCGTAAGTTTCCGACGGTTTTAGCCTGAGCGTCGTCATTCATTTCGCGTCCAAATGCAATATTTTTGCGTTGTTAAAAGTTTTACTTACAAGTGCATTAGGACTGTTTCACGAGGACTATTGTCCGGGCACCTTGTCAATAGAATATAAGTTGACAATCGTACCCATGAAGAATCCCATGTTCCAGATGGTTAGAAAGGTTGGAACGTTTCACAAAATATTTTATACTTCCGAAATCAAAAGTTACATAAAAGCCAGTACATTTACTTTGTAAATTGAAGAAAGGAAAGAGGAGCTGAAGGAGTCAATGGAGAGGTATTACTTCGTATTTCTGTGTATTAAGAAATACTTTTAGTCTGTTAGTGAGCAAAATACAATGCAAACTAAGAAACACAATTTTTGAAAAATAGTCACAAATTAAATAGTCATACATCTTTCAAAATAATTCAAATACACACACACACACACACACACATACATACATACATACATACATAATATATATATATATATATATATATATATATATATATCTCAATTGTGAAAAGAATAGTAAGTATATATCAAACAAGCTGAAAGTACTTTACAGCTACAACAAAACATTTGTTCTCCTAAACGTCGAGTACCTGAAATATGGCTGCCATATTGACAAGATGTCATTATAATTTAAATTGCAATTACCATTATGTCGAGTGTGTTAGCTCCATCTACAATTTAATAAGTATTTTTTTGTATAGCAACATTATAATCGACCTTTTGTTGGAAGAAATCGTGCGTAATCCGGCATTTTACGGCACAAATGATGACATTAGATTTTACGGCACAAATGATTGCGTCATCACACATTGAGCCAATCCCACCGTGAGAATCGTGCAGAAATAAACGGAACGGACGACCACCATTTTGTCGCACAGATGTCGAATATCTGGGACGTCACAATAAAGTGGTTTCGCAAAATTAAGTTTAATTCTCTTATGAAATTATAATGCTGATATACAAAAAAATAGTGTGTGCAACTAAATTTATAATATTGCCTTATAGTATTCCTACAAATTTGAAAACTTGCTCCTAACGTCGCTCATTTTTAAAAGATGTTCTCATACAATAAACATTGTAAACTAATTGCATAAACTACTATTTCTCGACTTCAAAAGTGGCAGTTTATTTTTAACTAAATTTTTATATTTAGCGTTTTCTGCCCTGAAAAGTAGTAAAAGTGTATCTAAAGAATATGTGAAGGGTAAATTTATGGTTCTGCTCTACCTATAACACTGTACAAACAGAAGTGATATAACAAAGGGTATACTTTATTTTCAGAATGTAATACACATTCTATATTGTCTATATGAGTACATCACAGAAGGCTGTATAATAATTTGCAACTATTATTATTATTATTATTATTATTATTATTATTATTATTATTATTATTATTATTATTATTAAATAATAGTGGTAATAATGAAAATAATTTATTACGTCAAATGAGCAATACTGAAATTCTTTATCGAATTCAGTCCAAATATCTTCGATCAGTAACGAACGCAACTTGGAATGTCAGCAATGAAGTACTCCACGACAACCTTCAAATCAAGACCAACAAAGAAGAAATCCCCACGAGGCAAAGTACCACGCAAGATTGGAAAATCATCGAAATCATCACGGTATCAATATTGATTACCATAAATCGCTAAATATAACGTACAGATTTCTTGCAATAGAAATACTACGTTGAGTAACATTATTTTTAATAAATTTAAAATTAATTAAATAATTTTTTACTAATTTAAATATAATCCTAATTTAAATAGTATTACGTCATTTGTGTAATATTTCTGTAGAAATAAATTTCAAATAAATAGAATTCATACAAAAATTCAAAGTCAAATTCAAAGTTCCTTGGAAACCGTTTGTTGCCCAAGCTTGCGAAATACACCAAATCTTAAGGTACGTAATGAGAACACTTGACAACATGATTGCAAATTTTCTGGCTTTGATGTCCATCAAATAGAACTTTGAGGAAATTCTCAAAAGGCCCTTGCAACTTATCAGATATTTTATCTCAATAACGTTGATATTTTATCTAATAACAACCGATTACAAACACTTATGTTATGAAGAAATTCACCATGAAGTAATAAATGATCAATCCTATTCTTTCTTACAAATTACACACAATCATCCTGAAGTTACATTTCCTTTCGGGTAAGTTATACTGGTGCAGCATTCATCATTGGTCATATACCATTAAAATACTGCTCGCAGGCATTTACAAACCATGTATATATAAAATATTTTTTTAAATTTAGACAGCATTATGAAATAGATGATGCTCCTCATAGAACAACCACTCGTGGAAAACCCCCCGTCTACATGCGATACAAACCATTCAATATTAACTGTGAAAACTATAACTGTCATTGTCTCCATCGATCCCCGTGAAGATGTATCTTATCACCATCAAAATAAAAAAAATATCAAACAAAACGAAAACATTAAGACTCATTTATCTTCATTATTTGGACAACGTGGTGATGGATGATCAAAACATGGGCTCTTTCCTATCATCAAAAACCCACAACGCATTCACGTTAAAATATTATTTTTATTTACTTTTTTACCTCAAAATCGTCAGGAAAGGTCTGCAACGTACGCACGTTTTCTTGAGTTCCGTTATTTATTCCTTCTTTTTTACACAAAATTAAATTGAATATCCTTCAGAATCACAAGGAATTCCCAGGCCTCAGAATCTAAACTTCTAGGTCAAAACTTTTAAATTTGGCTTTCAGGTGGAAGGTCTGTCATATTGGCCACTGCAGTAATAAGGAGTTTATACAATGTCTTTGAACTCTCAATATTATCAAAATTCGCTCATTGTTAAATCATATACAAACTGAAGATGAATATATTGCAGAAAAGTAATGTTATTTATATTCTTGGGTGGACTAATAAGTAGTGTAAGTCATTTAGAATATTGTCACGTTGCAATGTTATTCTCCAAGAATGCAGTATCTGCCGTGACAGAAAGCATAATTGAAAACGTCAACAAACATGCCTCAGGGTGCATTCCTTCTATTTTGACTCTAAATATGTGGAACATTTCTTACAACTCAATTGGATTTAAATATTTTTTGTGACATTCATAGAAAATGTTAACGAAATATCAGCCACACAGCTACATATTTTCAAGAAGATATTTGTCACATTCACAAAAGCATGGTATCTTTTCGTGATTATAAATCCAGTAAACGAAGGAGAAAATAGTGCAAGTGATTTGTTTCTTGTTTTATGGTACTTCAAAGTTCTGAAAGTTCTGGTGCTCTTTCAGTTGAACAAGAGATCGTCTTGCATACCTAAGCTAGTAAACTTCGATTCATTTCAACAGATTTTTGTGAAAGAAGTTCTAAACTCATCAGACACCGACGTGAGAACTATATTCAACGAAATGAGATTAAACACCCATCAATACAGTGTTCAAGTAGCGATGACGCATTTCCCACAATATTACCATAGTGAGGCGTTTTCCAAACGGGTCACTTGTCAGGCATGGACGGAGAGTTCCTCAAATTTTTCAGTAGGGTGGTGAATGCTAGTATTGGGTTGATGCCTTTCAAGAAGAAGGACATGACAGACGAGTATGGCCGGCCCAAGTACGACATCGGCTTAAATGTCCGCTACCTGTTCCTGCTGAGGAAGGACCATGTAGAATACACATACCCCCACGTTCCGAATGACCTGTGCGTTGTAGTGAGCATTTCATTTGTCAAGAATCGATATATCGGCAACTTGGATTAATCAAATAACGGATGCGCAGGCGAACGATAAATAGTAAATCAAAGATAATATAAAATTTTTAAATTTTACTGTTGTATCACTAATGCAAAATTAATAATATGCGTTAGAAAAATTAATATTAGAATCTCTAAAATTAGAAATTTAAATAGAGAATTCTTATTTTCGCCAGGGTGGTGAGTTTGACTTACATAAGTAAATACATAAGTAATTATCAATTTCTCCTTATGATTGTGTCTGTAATGGTAACGTGTAACCTTTCGTTTCACACATTAGCATTTAAACCATTTCCCAATTCATAATAACTTAAGCCAAGTATTAGTTTTTTGGTCAGAAATGTCCTATAAAAGAAAAAAAATATTGAAATATGTTGTAAACTTTGCATCATCTGAGATAATTTTATTCAACATTGGTAATTTATTTACAGTTTTGTATTTTTTGTAGATATTTTCACAAAATGCAAATGATTGCTACTTGATACACATATTAATAAATTCTAGCAGTTGATAACTTTACGTATAGCAAGTTACATTTTTAGGACAATATTAAATAATTTTCAAAAATATTAACAGAAAATTCTGTACTATGTTCAACATTTAACACCTTGAAACCTAATGTATAATTCATTCAATTTTGCGTACTGATATCAACCAATTCGATGTATTTTCACTAGCGCCCGTTGGTGTAATTTCGTGTAAAATTATTGAACATTTTTGTGTATAGATTCGGAGTATGGGATGATAGATAATTTACTATCCTAATTGCAGTTGGACAAGACGGAACGGGTGCCTGCATGCTAAAGCACACTTATATCAACGGGTGCCGTGTGAGTTTACGAAAAAGCCGTTAAAAACGGAAGAAATTATTCAACTTTCCAAAGAAATGAATAAATATGATGCTCACAAAAACTTAGCCGTTTGTCGCGTGGTAGTTCCTATGTATGGTGAGATAATTTCGGTCTCGCAAAGAAAAGCCTATTTCCCACAAAGCTCCCCTAAGTGTGTTCAATTCGGAACGCGTATCGGCATAGCGATAAGTGATCTCGATGTGGAGAACAACAGGTTTCCCGTGCATGGGAAGTCGCAGACAAAGGGAAACATTTAGTCAATCTGTCAAAGAAATTTAGCCCTTCAAGACGGAATGCTGGTTTGCGAGAAAAACGCATTTCACTCCTATTTCCGGGCTTCCGTACGTGCACGTTGTTATGTTCAGAAAACAACTCACTTTCCAAACAAGTTTATTTGCACAGTAAAAGTAATAATTACAACAGCGGTCATAAAATCATTTTTCCTAATGCACACTCTACAAAAATCACAGTTTCCCCAATCTACGTCTCCCGCTCAGTCTGCTCCGTCTCTGGCGGCGCTCCCTTATCAAGCAGCCGGCGCCGTAGCCTCGCTTCACGGCCAACGGCTCGCCGGCTAGCTGATTACTTCTCATTGGCCGGGCGTCTTTGCCGGTCTGATGCCCAGCCGCCACCCGCCGCCGCTGCCGCCTCGCGCCGCTTTAGGCGCGCTCTTCAATTTTGTCACACAGCCGCAACACACGTCAATTTTCTATCTTGCAACGAGATGTCACGAGGAGACGAGGATTGTTGGAGCAGCATTGAAAGATTGCTATCTGCCTCCACGAATATTCAAGGCTCTTTTCCCTTCGTCCATTTTACAAAGGGCCCAATGTAGGTTCCGGCTTAAGAGTTATAAAGCGGACGTTTTTAAGGTCAAATTGAGTATAATGAACAATGATGCATTGATGTCCATCGAGCAGGCGGAGTCACCATAACGGAAACAAGTAACAGTAGACTCAACACTCGAAACTATTTACCTAGCACGAATCCAATTTTTACCGTTAACCTCTTGATTTTGTTACGTCTCCATACTAATAAGTAGAGTTTTCACTATATTTGGAAAAAAGGTGACCGGTAAAAATTTGATTTTGACGTAATCAATTTGTAAATAAATAATTTTCGTAATACTGGTTTACCACATCTACTTAACGAAACCAGAAGAATGAAAAGCCAATTTTAACGGTCAGCGTTCGTTAGAACTTTTTATATTTTTTCTTTTTTTAGTCAAAACAGTCAAAAACTGTATGCGACGTATGGGGGAGAAAATCATCTGCGCACGCTTTCTTGAGTTTCAGAATCCTTCCCAACAACTTAACTATTAATAGTTTAAAGATGAAAATAATAATAATAATAATAATAATAATAATAATAATAATAATAATAATAAGAAGAAGAAGAAGAAGAAGCAGAAGAAGAAGGAGAAGTTGGTACGTTTCTGAGTACTACTGAGATTGTAGCTTTGGTTGGGTCTCGGGAGGTATGGTAGGATAGGCCTTTAGTTGATAGATTTTTTCGGAGCAGGGTGAAATCATCAACGGAGTTTACAACTTCCGTGTAGGATCCTTTAACTCTAGTGGTAAAATTAGCATGT
The DNA here is from genome assembly GCA_964035755.1 of Teleogryllus oceanicus. NCBI lineage: Eukaryota > Metazoa > Arthropoda > Insecta > Orthoptera > Gryllidae > Teleogryllus > Teleogryllus oceanicus. Next base: position 23,595,446 of record CAXIVR010000002.1, on the reverse strand, counting down.
TTTAGTAGATCTTTAATTATTTTCAGGAGTTCCAGTGAGCAGGAGGGTTGTGAATGAAAATAGGGGATATTTTTCGATATGTGGAGGAGAAGTATTAATATATGCATCTTGAGGAGAAGGATCTTGAGGAATATTATTTGCCTGATCAAGTGGAGTGAATCTGTTGCTGGTGATAATATTATATAACGGGATAGTTCCAGGAGTAGGCACGCTGCTCGGGTACTGTTTACTGGTATTTGGATACTGCAGTCGCTGGCGCTTAACTGAAGGCGATTCTTTGTACTTATCTGATGAGCTGGAGGCTGCCTCTCGAAGGATGATTGTTGCATGGCATCGGCTGAATACGCAGGTTGGCTCGCTGCTAACGGCTGCATGAGGTGTGGATAGTGGAAAAGTGGAGGTGGATTTGGATAGAAATTATTGAGAGTATGTAGTGCTGAGGATACAGCTTCGGGAGCGGCGGAACGGATCTCTTGAATCTTCCATGGGCGGTGATGAAAAGCGTCGCAGAAAAGTCGTCGATGATCAGACGTTTTCCTCACAAAGCAGACTTGAAGTAAACACAAACAATACGTACACAGATTTAAGAGAAAAAAAAACTTAGTAAGCACTGACCGCACTATGAAAGTCACTATGAAAGGCACTTGACACTGAGCCGTAGCGCTTCGGCCCCGGCATGGGGCTTATCTCTGGTCGCCGCGATAATTGGAGAGAGAGAGAGAGAGAGAGAGAGAGAGAGAGAGAGAGAGAGAGAGAGAGGTGACAGGTCGACGGTTAAGCTCGAGTCTAATATTCACTATTTAACAAAATTTGTAAGAGGCTATTACAATTGATACTTTTGAGTCAAGAAACGTACCAACTTCTTATTCAGAAGAAGAAATACTTCAGGAATTAGTAAAAAACTTACCTGTAATAACAGTTATAAAATTAACAAACCGAGAACGCAAACCATGGCCATTATGTGCAGTAACTCTCGCTAAAACAAACGAAGGAAATGCAATCTACAATTTAAAGGAACTTTTAATGCTGTCATCACAATAGAAGAGCGTCGCCATACACCTGGTCCAGTTCAGTGTCGGCAATGTCAAAACTACGGACATTCTAAGAAAAACTGTGGCTTTCTACCGCGCTGTGGAAAATGTGCGGGTCAACACGCTACTATCGAGTGCGCTAATGAAGAAACAAAATGTAAACTGTTAAAAGCCACATCGTGCCTCCAGCCGTGAATGTCAGGTTTACCAAAATATTCTATCCAGAAAAGTTTTTCCCCTCCCAGTCGCGTAACCAAACTCCAAACATGCCTCCAACAGTTCTGCCCACACAATCATTCACTCCACCAAACCCTTTCACCGCCCCTTTTCCCCTCCTCACCACCTCAACACCTCAGAGAAAGACCCCGGAACATTTCTCCTTTCGACGCACTATACCCAGACTGACCGAAACCGAGACCACAGTCCTCGTATCAATCGCCCTTGTACTCAGATTTCCTCAAATCTTCAGCATTCCCAACTCACTCTCACTCTCAAATAATTTCACAAATTGTTTCCCAACAAGTTGAAATATTCCTTTCGAATCTGTTAAATCAAATAATCCCCGTTCTTACCAATTCAATTCTCCGATCTCTGAAATTTTATTATCCTCAGATTTATTTCTAAATATAACCTCCTTCATCCAATCCGCCTAATATCGTGGAATGCAAATGGTCTACGAACCAATATTCATATACTCGCACATTTTCTCCATAGCAATAATATCGATATAGCTTGCATCCAAGAAACCCACCTGAGGCCCTCTATCAAAATTTTCATTCCTGGATATACGATGTATCGATATGATCGTCCACGAAATCATAGCAGTGGTGGTGTAGCCATTTTTACGAAAAATAATATCTCCCATCATCATCTCCCTGAATATGCAAACCCCACGTTTGAAAATATAAGCGTTGCAGTACAGCAAACCGGGCAATCCCACCTATTGTGACCTCAGTGTATAAGCCTCCCAATATTCCTTATAAAACAGGCGACATCGATCCACTATTTTTATCAAATCAACCAACAATTGTTGTTGGAGACTGGAACGCCAAGAATACAGTATGGGGTAGCAGACTCAATTCTCCTGCCAGGCATCCTTCTTCTTGCAGATATTGAAAGATTAAATCTAACAGTACATGCCCCTGATTCTCCCAGCTATTATCCCTACCAATCTTCAATACCAGCAGACATCCTCGACTTCGGTATCTCAAGCAACATTAGCTACATATTATTGTGGAGCCACACATCGCTCTCCCTTCAGACCATCGACCTCTTCTTTTCTCCTTAAATACTTCATTAAAAGAAAATCGCCCAGCTCAGCCCTACTGCCTACAAAAAGTCAACTGGCCTCACTTTCAGATCCTGATTTCTCGCATTCTGCCACCACTTCCGTCACTGAAAAGCTCTCAAGAAATTGATAGAGCCATTGACTGCTCACCCACACCATCCTCGATAGTTTAGATCTAACAGCTCCCCCAATACGTCAACGCAACCCACTACCTCCTATTTCACCCATCTTACAGAGACTATTATATCACAAAAGATACATACGTAATCACTGGCAAAAACATCGTTCCCCCTTCTTAAAATCGTACCTAAACCTACTCACTAAAATAGTAAGACATCTTTTGGCAATACCTAACGCCCAATATCTCCATTTCCAAACTCAAACTGCCAACCCAACCGATCACACGCTGTGGAATATCACTCGCCGCTCTTGCGCAAGCCAACTAATATACCCTCCTAACAACCGCGACATCCGTAGCAACTACTCCAGCAGATAAAAGCAAAGTACTAGGTGAATACTTTGCCACAACCTTTACTCCCATCCTTCAGAAAATCCCTTCATGATCAGTTACTCCTCGAAGAAAGACGACGAACTAGAACAACAGTCCCGAGTGTCCGAAATTCATATCTCTCACCGAAATTGTGCACCTTTTATCTGGCGTAACCCCAAAAGTTTCCAGTGGTCACGACTTAATTCCAACGTACGTACTTAATCGCCTTCCTTTCACAGCCATTTACATATAACAGCAATATTTAATGCTTCTCTTCGTCTGTCATACTTCCCTCGCAAATGGAAACACGCCTACATCATTCCCATTCTGAAACCAGACAAACCAAAAACGACCCGTCAAGCTATCGCCCAATTAGTGTTCTGCCCTCCTTAGAAAACTGTTTGAAAAATGTATTCTCACCAGATTAATCTCCATCTCAGTTCAGTACAAACCATACCTCCGCACCAATTCGGTTTTCAACCACTACTTTCCACAAATCACCAAATACTAAGACTAACCGAGGATATAATCGAACGCTTCCATGAAAAGAAACGCACAGTCGCAATCTTCCTCGACATAGCTAAAGCTTTGACACCATCTGGCATCCAGGACTGTTATATAAACTTATTCACTTCGGACCCTGACTATCTTATTCACATCATCAAAAGCTTCCTTGCCGATCGCACTTTTTCTGTCCGCCTTCCGGGAGCCCTTTCACTATCTTTTCCCATAAAAGCAGGAGTACCCCAAGGATCTGTTCTCTCTCCCACACTATTTAATCTTTATACAGCTGATATACCATCCACCCCTCATACCTCCATTGCTCTGTTTGCTGATGACACCGCAATATATTCCTCAAACCGTGATATTGATACTCGCTCAAGAAGACCTGCAACACCACCTCTTTAAGCTCTCCGACTGGGCCAAGAAATGGCATATCCGGATAAACCCTGCGAAAAGCCAAGCCAAAATCTTCACGCTCCGTAGACCAAATAATCCTCCCTCTCAAATATCAAGGAGAAAATATAACTTGGCTCCCAAACAACAAGCCAGTTAAATATCTGGGAGTACGTTTTGATAGGCGGCTTACATGGAAATCAAATATTCTCCACAGAATAACCCTGGCAACCCGTAGAACCCACCAATTATATCCCATTCTCAAAACGTCATCACCCTTGCAACTCCATGTCGCTACTCACCTATACCAGTCAATGATCCGCCCAATTTTATCCTACGTTTCTCCTATCTGGGCCTCAGCCAGCAAATCGAACATCCAAAAAATGCAGATTTTCCAAAATAAATTCCTCCGAACAATCACTAAAGCTCCATGGTTTGTACCTAACCTGTAGCTACATAACGAACTCGGCATTACTGCTATCTCTGCCCATTTCCCCCTCCTATCCTCTCGCTTCTATCCTAAAATTCCCAAATTCCTCAGCTGTACATTTCAAAATCGGAAACAAAATCCTCACCACAATAGACCAAAGCGAAAACTACCGCGACAGTTCTTCGCCCCTCCTTGATTATCATGCACCCGATGTGGCTTCTCACATTTAATTCACATATACTCAATGTATTCAAGTCTGTTTTCACAATCAATGTTCATTTAATTCATGTAACATCACTGTATCGTACGCGGATGCTGAGGGCCTTCGGCCAAGCAGAAATAAATGAAATATAATAATAATAATAATAATAATAATAATAATAACAACAAATTTAAAAAGCGAGGATTAACATTTGAATACTACATATATTCGTTGCCAAATTATAGAAAACGTATTTTTAACGGTAAAGGAACAAACAGATTTGATTTTTCTGTATTGTTAACAAAATAGAAACTCACCTTAAGCTCTACTACACAACAAGAAAAAGGAAAGTTCAACAAAACGTGCGCATAGTGAAGTTACATTTACGCCCAGAAGCAAATCAAGGAACCATCTCAGCATTTGCTCAATGGATCAGGGAAACTGGACAAAAACCGATCGAGATGGGGGTCATTGACCCGGAAGTACATTATTTGTTACAACTTTACAATCCGCCGTCCGTTAAGAACAATTGAAACAAATTGTGACTAATGATGGCGAAAAAAGAAGATAACAATAAAAATATTTTTCTTGTTTATTTTTTCTGGTAAAAAGGTAGTTCATATTGTGAAAAAAATTGAAGAACGCAAGGCCATTAACATAAATGAAACACTTGGTTGCTTATAGTGATCTTTTAACGCCTCGATAACAAAATTCAACCATGTCAATTATTTGCTCTACATGAGCCTAATGATATTAAGAACCACACAAATTCTCTCACGATTCGTACTTCTACTACGGTGACTGTGCCAGCTTCATCAACCAATTGGCGCCTCGATAACAAAATTCAACCACGTCAACTGCTTTGGTCATTAGTCCCATTCGTGTAGTGCACGTTTTCCTGGGATATGCGGGGTGATTTTTCCCCCGCTGAATGGCGATATCCGGCGCCGTCCTACCGTCGGCTGGTGGGTTTCCCTTACCAGGACTCTCCACCAGCAGGGCACCGCCCCAGCCGGGACAAGCACTAAACTCCGACCGGTCTCCGGAATATGTGGTAGTGTAGTGTATGTTAGTGTAAGTGTGAGTATAAGGGAGAGGATAGGACAAGGAAGAGGAAGGACAGATCGCGCGCGGTCCGTGGCCCGTTCGGTAGGGTACTGCTCCGGAATTCGCCTGGTGTTGATCGGAGAAACCACGGAAAACTACCAATCAGAGCAGCCGGCCCTATAAGTCTCTCCAGACAGCGACTGAATTCGACCTGCTGAAAAGCAAGTGTCGAAAATCCTACGCCATCAGGACTCGAACCTAGGACCTCCCGGTCAGAGGCGCTGCAATGACATCAGTTGATGCTCTGAGCTACCGCCCGGTCATCAACCAATTGGCGCTTAACATTGTGTGACATGATCAGAGGTGTGTGCAGCCTAAACCAAGAGGGAGAATTATTTCTGGGACCCTTTCCATTAACGTATTTAATTATATGTGAGTTTTTTCTTTTAAATAAATAAAACGTGCAAGAAGAGTCTTTTTCTCATTTTTTTGTAACAATTTCCCGAATTGGCGCGTTATAAAAGGGTAAATCAGAGGTATCACGTATGAAAGGTCACAAAATGTTTCTTTGCGTAAGATTACATAGCCCATTTCAGACTTCAGGCTAAACCTAGCACCCCGGGTGCATACACCTATGGACACAACTGGAAGTATATATTTTCTTCCCTTGGGTTGGTAATAAGCTTCCTCACAGTTCCAAATTTTCGGCCGGACAACGCTCACGTGATTTCTTATACGCGAGGGCGAGCGTATGCCTTCTAGCTGTTCTGCTGCAGTTGTGAGCTGCCTGTTTGTTGCGCTTGTCGATTTGCCGAATATTGGAGAAATTTAGTCGATCTGAAAAGGAAATAGTATGACAGGAATATATGACAGGAATATATAATGCCAACAATGTGGCAATCTTATCGGGATACGATGATAACATTTTGGTTGATAACATAACGGATGATAACATCCATGCCAGCGTATCGAGTGCTGCCTCTGTCCGTGCCAGCATGTCGAGTGCTGCCTCTGTCCGTGCCAGCGTGTCGAGTGCTGCCTCTGTCCGTGCCAGTGTGTCGAGTGCTGCCTCTGTCCGTGCCAGCGTGCCCAGTGCTGCCTCGCGTGGGTTGGCGGGGCGTCGTGCTGCTGCCGTGGCGGTGCGGCGTGCGGGCGTGCGCGGGCGTGCTGTGGCAGGTGCGTCGCGCGTCGCGCGTGGCGGCGTGCGCGGCGTGCTACTGCCGTGGCGGTGCGGCGTGCGGGCGTGCGCAGGGGTGGTGTGGCAGGTGCGTCGCGCGTTGCGCGTGGCGGCGTGGCGCGGCGTGCTACTGCCGTGGCGGGCGGCGTGCGGGCGTGCGCGGGCGTGGCGTGGGGCGCGTGCGCCGTGGCGTGGGCGGCGGCGTTCCGACCGGCCTCGCCCCGCGTGCTCGTCCTCGCCCTCGCGACCCACACGTGCCGCGCGCTGGGCGTGTGCCTGGGCGCCCTGTCGCGCGCCCTCGTCGCCCTGTGGGTGGCCTTCGGACCTTCAGGGCCAGCATGCGTGTGGACGGGATGGGCTACTTTGACTTTTTTTGAAAGTGGCCGATGACATTAGATTTTTGTTACACTTCTTGCTTTATAAAATGAATATTTTTCATTAACCCTTTATGAAAGTAAGCAATTAATATTTTATGATTAATTCTTGCTTAAGGGTTTTTCTAGGACAGTAAGTAACAATGTATATATGTAAAAAATACTAAATTGGTCCTTTTTGCCATTTAAATGGGTTGTTACGTACTTGTATCATTGATTTATAGAAAAAACAAATAAATTATTGTAATCATTATACGATAATGAACCACATGTTTTTATTTCTATTTATATTCTATGGCATCTTCTCATTTTCCATTTTTTTGTATGATTTATTTTTCAAAATTTCTCACTATACACTATTCTTATTACAGAGATATGAATAGAGAAAAAAAGTTATCTGAATACTTGTGCGACAGAATATTGTACAAAAAATTGAGTATTTTCTTGCAGATGTTCAAAAAAGAAAAAAAAACTTTTTCTGAGGTAGTACACTGTGCGACACTTCTAACACAAGGAACTACAACAAAAGCAGCAAGGTAAGCAAAAAGAAACGCAAATTCAAAAAAGGAAGTATAGTTTATCTTTGAGATTTGTGGAATGTAGAGAAACCATCTTTGCCTATCACAGATCCCTTTCATCTATAATATGGTTCCACACAGAAATGGTAAAAAACAAAGACTAAAATTGAAGTGAATTTATATCATTTAAATCCGTCATACATCCGTAATCTTTATTCACAAAATTTGGATTTTTTAAATCATCTGGCAGTTTCCCTATTTATTCCACTTGTATTGTTCATTTACTGCCGTGGAGGTATCTTACAATTCTGATGTTTCTGGAATACTGAATATATTGAAGGGTTTTCTCAAAGTGAAGAAACATTTTTAACGAATATTTATTACAGATTTTTATATAATGGATATTTAACTTTTTTATTCTACTTGTTTTGTTGCCAGAGAAGACATATCAGAAAAAAATACCAATTTATTTTCAAGATATTATCTAATGGCAAATAAGAATATTCATATTTTGAATGCAAACGTAAGAGTAGGATGTGCATATTGATGTTTCTGGTGAAAAAATGTGTATTACAAGAAATATTATAATTATAACTACACATAATATAACGTGGTACACTTCTTACGAGTCGTTGTCAACTTCTCCGCAAACAGACGTGGTACAATAATGAACCACCCAGATTCAAATAACCGCTTTCAAAGATTGTTTTAGTTCCCTTTGATTATCACATGATAGCAGCACATAATATCTTCACAAAAGAATGCTACAGCAATGTGGTGTTCACTTGCACCAAGAAACACAACCACAAAATTTAATAGAAAAAAGTGATTCAAATATGTACCAAAGATCAATAATTCGCAAACGTCCTTCTCAACGGAGTTTATCGCCTCAGAAATGTGCTTTCCACAGTCAAAAAGATTAATTTGATAAGGCAGGGGGTGGTAGCAATAACCTAATGTCATTGGTCTCTTTATAACATCTAATAATATACATCGTTTATTTTAACGTGGCGTGTCACGTCTGAAAGAGGAAGAGGGAAGGCAGACTCCAGGGTGGAGACTGCCAGACTAGTGGTTAGGCGGAAGAGCAGGCCCTATGGCCTGAGCCTCGTCATTAATAAATACATTATTATTATTATTATTATTATTATTATTATTATTATTACTCCAATAGGGAGTTGTAAAAGTCGGAGCTGTAGTAACACGGCAGCTTGTAACCGCTCATATGTCGGTTACATTGATTCTTAAGAAGCATCCGAGAACGTCAAGACACGACAAGCAGCAATTATAGTGTTAACGAATTGCAAGTAAGCAAAAAAGGTAATTCGTCACATCATGTTAAAATAACTATACCATGTATGAGAGAATTTAGAACTTTAAATTACAAAAATTCTGATAAATTCACGTAAACGCATGACACAGGAATATACTATTTTTCTGTCTATGAGGAAATAATATATTTCAACGTTCAAGAACGTGTACTGAAATAGAAAGCATGTGCTATAGAAAATGTTTCTTTCTATTTCCAGCTTTTTTTGTTTTGTCTTTCAACTTGGCTTACCACGTAAGAAATTCATTACGCGAAGATATTGCAGTCAGATTATATAAAATTCGAAGGATTGTGGTAGAAATTCACCAGAGCACGGGTTCACCGAAGCAAGGGGTTGCCACGACCTTGAAAGGATCTGGGTCGCCGTCGCCGCTCCAAGCTGTGGAAATGTTTCTTCGAGACGTTTTGTGAGTCAGAAAATTCACTAGAAATTCTCATAAAAAGAACTGTGTAAAGAAGTGAGAATTATGCTACAGAGATAGAATTTACCTCACTTACAGACGTAGATAGTCGAGTTAAATTCATTAAAATCATTTAGACATTATCTTATATAATATTGCAGTCGTAAAAGGAAGCCAGATAACAAATTTCTGGAAAAGAATTGTAAAAAACCTATTAATTTCATTTTTTTATTATTGATAATATTTGTTCTTTTAGTGTGTGCATTCAATTTATTGTTTCATAGTTTTCAAATTGTTCAAAACCAATAATTAGCAAAAGAGTTATTATTGATTGTGTGTTCATTGCGTAACAATATTCTTTTTGTTAGCTAAATTTTATAAAGTAATAATCTATGTGAACGTGAAACTGCGTCTTTTATATATTTAATTCACTATTCATGTGACAATTTCTTTGAAAGTGTATGCAAAGGGTATGTTTGGTATGTGATTCTTTTTCAGTATTTTGTGTTTCCATGTTCCATTCCTTTTTGTGTGTTTCCATATATTCTTGGGTACAGTTATTTTATTGTTTTTTGTTTAGTGAAGGGTAATATAATTTTATGTTAAGTGTTTACTCAAGTGTTAAAACATAACTGCAGTTGTAGTCAAAGATTTTTTCCGGGCTGAAGGGCCGTGGTCCATTGGAAAACATATTTCCAGACGTTTCGTCCGCAACTACGGCAGACATCCTCAGTGGCGATGTGGTCTCGGACGAAGAATACTCCTTGAAGGTTCCTCGGTGACTGACGGAAGTGCCCGGTCCGCGGGGATATTTATACCAGCGGGACTGTGGTGGGGGGCGGCTATTGATTGGCTCGGGCCGAGTGACGTGGCGGAGACGCTCACTCTGTGTACGTGACTGTTGTCATGTTCCCGCGTGCCTACGTGACCACTGTCACGTCTTTGTTTTTCATTGGGTTTTGCTTTGGATTGGTGGATTACGGGGATCCAAATCGGATTGATTTTCATTGCCTCCTCCTTTCTATTGAAATTCCGGGGATGTTTGTGAATTTCAATGGCTTCACACAGGGCCAAACCTCCCAAGAGCAATCTTACTGCTACAGAGAAGACAGCCTTGAAGAACTTAAAGAGCAACAAGGACATACTTATACTTTCGGCAGACAAAGATAATGCAACGGTCGTTCTCAACACATCTGACTACCAGAAGAAAGTGGAGGACATTCTGGATCCACAGACCTACACCAAGCTACCGCGGGATCCCACAGCAAGAATACTTCGCCAAACCAACCTTCTGCTCAAGAACTCGTTAAATCCCTGAGGAGAAACAACGTTCAATTAGGATATCAGAAGCATTACCACCGAGACTATACGGACTTCCGAAGATCCACAAACCAGAGGTACCGTTACGACCATTGTCAGCGCTATTGGCTCCGACTTACGCCGTCTCCAAATATCTCTGCAACATCTTGAAACCGCACACCGGTCAAACCAACACATACATCAGAGATTCAATGCACTTCATTGAGAAACTGAAATCACTTACTTTGCAGCCTGAGGATCTCCTCATCAGCTTTGATGTGGTCTCACTCTTCACGATGGTACCGGTGAATGAAACTATGGCATTACTGCGAGATATATTTCCAGATGATATTACAGCTTTGTTCAAACATGTTCTCACCACCACATACTTCCTGTGGAATGGGGAATTTTATGAACAAAATGACGGGGTCGCCATGGGTAATCCCTTTAGCCCGGTCGTCGCCAACTTATACATGGAGAGTTTTGAAACTACAGCGCTGAACACCGCGCCTCTTAAACCTAAGTGTTGGTTTCGATATGTTGACGACACTTTTGTCGTATGGAGCCACGGAGAAAATACCCTCAACGGTTTCCTCGACCATCTCAACAGGGTCCATCCTCGCATTCAGTTCACAATGGAAAAGGAGCGGGACGACAAGCTGGCTTTCTTAGATGTACTTGTTACCAAGAATGCAGATGGATCACTGGGACACACGGTGTACCGGAAACCAACTCACACTGATAGATACCTCCACAAAATGTCTAATCACCACTCAAGTCAGAAGAGAACCATGATGAAAACTCTGGTTAATCGTGCAACAAGGATATGTGAAAATGACAGTTTACCCGAGGAATTGAGTCACCTCAACAGAGCTTTGCAGGCCAACGGATACTCTGCAGCGGAAGTCAAAAGAGCACTCCATCCAAAGAGAACTTCACGCAGTGAAACAAATGCCAACCAAACACTGAAAGTAAGCCTACTTTATGTGAAGAACATCACGGACCGTATAGGTAAAGTGCTAGGAAAACACAATGTAAAAGCCATTTTCAAGCCCACTTCACAGCTTCGAAACTTATTCCGATCTGCCAAGGACAGAAGAAATCCATTATCATCAGCAGGGGTCTATAGAATTCCATGTTCCTGTGGCGCAGTATACATTGGCACTACACAACGGAGCATCAACACCAGGCTCTCCGAACACAAAAGGAACTGCCGTTTTGGCTACACTGAAAAGTCAGCGTAGCCGAACACGCTTCTCTGGCCGTGAACACAACATAAGATTCGAAGACGTGGATGTTTTAGCCACCACAGCTCACTACCATGCACGATTAAACCGTGAAGCCATTGAAATTCACAAACATCCCCGGAATTTCAATAGAAAGGAGGAGGCAATGAAAATCAATCCGATTTGGATCCCCGTAATCCACCAATCCAAAGCAAAACCCAATGAAAAACAAAGACGTGACAGTGGTCACGTAGGCACGCGGGAACATGACAACAGTCACGTACACAGAGTGAGCGTCTCCGCCACGTCACCCGGCCCGAGCCAATCAATAGCCGCCCCCCCCCACAGTCCCGCTGGTATAAATATCCCCGCGGACCGGGCACTTCCGTCAGTCACCGAGGAACCTTCAGGAGAATTCTTCGTCCGAGACCACATCGCCACTGAGGATGTCTGCCGTAGTTGCGGACGAAACGTCTGGAAATATGTTTTCCAATGGACCACGGCCCTTCAGCCCGGAAAAAATCTTTGACTACAACTCCGGCCGTGAAAGCCTTCATTGTTTTATAACTGCAGTTGTTAGGTAATCACGTAATTGCTAAAGGGTAGAGCAAGTAATAGAATCTTTCAATGCAATGTGTAAATGCTAGAGTAGAATTGTATTCCAATATTTAAACAGAATATATTCAGAACGCTGTTCATAATTAAAAGATTAACTTGCCTATGTTCCTTTTATTACAAAAGCAGGATAAAAGACAAACCCACTCCTATAGGACAGTTAGGACGTATGAAACTCTTCCTAATTTTTGATGTGACATTGTCATAACAAGTCACAGATCAAGTAATACTACAAGGTTACTTGAGTGACCCGCTGTAGGCTTTTTAGAGAATAGTGAAAAGGTAGAGCGGTCACAAGCTCCCCATTGGAATCTGCCTTTCCTCTTCCTCTTTCACGCGTGACCCTGATGCGCCACGTGAAAAGGTATTTTACGTCATATTTTACGACATGGTACGAGAAGAAAATGTGATGTTTCCCAAAAGAAGCTTATTATTTTCACTTTTTGTTCTATCAGAAACAAATAAAAAATGTATAAACGTGAAGATTTGTACGTATTAATGTAAAACGAGGAATTCACATAAAATGTTGAAATAAGCCCTTCTTCTCTACCGGCGAAATTCGTAATTTTATGAATTATTAATTAAGTTAGGTTCATGAATCGTTTCATTTGAATGACACTCGTAATTATTTTCCGAATAATTTAGCTATTGATTTGAGCGCGAGGAAATAATTACGACAGTAACTCGGATGATTCCAACGTAATATTAATATTTCTCATCCAAAATTAGGTCGTGCTAGCTCTGTTAATTGGGTTTGAAGTTCATAATTGTTGCTACTTATTCTGCAACCAATAACTCAATCTGCCATCCATACGGAGCGGCGAGGAATCTGAAAATCTTACCAAAGTATCTACTTTTGGATTGCACGTAACGCGTAATGATAATCAGCTTTCTTTTAAAGTAATAAATTGGAATTTATTATAATATGAAATATGATTCTAACAAAAATTAAACATGACTTGTTACATCGTTAATCAAAATGAAATTAGCTTTGGTCATGACCAGCTCTCTCTATTTTGTAATAATTATAAATCAACCTTGATATATTCGCGGATCTTCGCGCGCTCTTCACTTCTCCATTCGATGGCGCCCCGTAGAATCTTTTCCGTCGTCGCAACAGAATCTTCCTTCTTCATAAGAGTCCTTCATAATGTTTGCGATCAAGTTCAAATTCTCCCAGCGATACTATTATTACCCGTTACTTCCCTTACTCGCATGACGAGTGGACGCCTATACACGTACTGACTTTTACATTGTAGAATTCCTTTCTTCTTTTCCCAGAAGGAAGTTTTATCCTAATATAAGAAACCATAGACTTAATTGTACTACAAGTTATTGCATTGGATTTGGTTGTCCATCAACAGTCTTTCCTCGACTTGGTAAAATGTCAGGAGCCGACCCGCTCATTACCGCGTTGCTAGAGAGTGTCACTGTTCTTCATAAAACCCCAAGCATCAGAACTCCATACCATCCTCTTTTGTCTAATAAAACAATACTATTTCCGCCTTCGCCCGATCATTTCTATATCCTCTTCACCTAGCAAAAATGACCTTTAACGCCGGTTGTTTACTTGTCACACAGCGACCACCCTCGCGATCGTCTTTTGACATCCCTATGTCCTACTTCATATAAATGACATTTTGATACACAAAAATGGTTCGTCATTTTGGTATATCAAAATGTAGAACATTTCGTACAAAGTAAATCGAATTTCTGTTGTCACTCTTTGAAAAAAGCATTTATCTCTTGAAAATAGTAATATTAGTGATTGATAGAATATAAAATGACAAATGCCGTAGTCCATAAAATTAAAAGTGTTGGTAGAGGCATGTCTAAAATATGTTTCTCTCATATTTTTTCTGAATATTCTAATTTCTTCAATGTTATTTTTAGATAGGAAAACACGATTTTGTACGATTTGAGTATTTAAATTAATCCTAATTTGATCAGCTATCAAGTCTGATAAGAATAATAAGATTTTATACAACATCGAATGGCCTGCTCAGGTTTCTGGTACTTCAGAAACCGATCAGAACGAAATATATGGTCGATACTTCTACTAATAATCTATTTATACCAACTTATCATTTGAATAAAACGAGTGCAGTATGGAAAGAATGGTCATCTAAAATGGAATTAATGGACAATAAATATTACAATCTGAGGCTAGACGTGCCGTGAAATAAAAATAATGAAACAATTTTAAAGCATTTCATGAACTTGTACGTTTTTGATCAGTCCGATAAATTGGTGACAAATGTGCCAGGCATATTTATACTACTTCGAGGAAATTATGTTACCAAAGAATTCAAAACTATACCATTCATTAGATGTACTAGCAAACTATACATTATTTTTAGAGGTTTAACTGAAGTAAAAAGTGCGTGAGAGCTGCTAAGTATCGTTTGGCGTGAATGTACACCTGAATTTCCTATTCAGGGATCGTTGATAAGCTTCCTGACTGTGCCGAAGTTTCTTCCTGACATTGACACCGTGGCAGAGCTGTCGCGCTCTGAACAGCGCAAACTGATGCACGTGGAGCTGTACAAAGCTCTGCAAGCAGTACGCACCAACGATGTTCTGAACAAGATCAGTGTATTAATATACGACAACATAATGTTTTGGCTTTGTTAAATTCATTGAAAATAGGAAACACATTTTCTCGATGGGAGCTAACATTGATTTCTAGTATCCTAGAATGGAAATAAATATATTTTGAACAATGCTCAATCTGTACCAAAACGTTCAGTATTTAACAAAACGAGACAAAATGTATATGTCACTAATAATTGTTGTCGCAAAGCCTAAGAAACTCTTCAATATTTTGTATATTATATGTCAAATTATAAAGATGGCGAAAGTGCCTACATTTCATCAAAACTGGCTTAGGTGGATTAAGGCATCAGTTGACCTCCGGTGCCTTTGATTGCGAGAACGTAGATACCCTAGGGTGTAGGGTTCGAGTCCCGACGGTGATTTTCGACACGGCTAAAAAACTAGGTCGAAATCATCCAGTGTCGGGAGGATAATTCGAGCGGCCGGCTGCTCTGATCGGTAGCTTTCCATGATTAATCCGATCAGTACCAGGCGGATTCCCGGAGCAGTACCCTAACAACCGGGCCACATCTACATCTTTCAAAAATGTGCCAAACAGAGTACTAACTTTCTCGCCTGTAGTTTCACGCAAAATTACGAGGAAAGTATTGAAATTTTCAAAAAAAAAAAAATGTACCTGACCTTATTTCAAAATCTATCTTGAAAGAACAGATCTCATTAAGGGGAAAATCTGTCTTTATAATTGTACTCGTAGGAAGTAACCGAAAAAATTGAATTTTTGCAATTTTCGAAAAATGACAGTTTTCAACGACAATAAGATCTGCACCATTCTCTTAAACGCTATTTACACTATCCAACAAAAGAAATTTAATAAAAAACGATGGGGCCATTTTTTTGAAAATTTGTAAAACGTCTCAGGGTTATCATGTAAAGTATCCAAAATTAAAATATCGGTTTCAATTTCACGAGGTCATATGAGCCAGACCGATTGAATGTATGAATTTTGGAGGAAATCAGCTGGGGCAGCGGGGCTGCTGGAGGCGGGGCTGCTGGAGGCGGGGCTGCTGGAGGCGGGGCTGCTGGAGGCGGGGCTGCTGGAGGGGGGCTGCTGGAGGCGGGGCTGCTGGAGGCGGGGCTGCTGGAGGCGGGGCTGCTGGAGGCGGGGCTGCTGGAGGCGGGGCTGCTGGAGGCGGGGCTGCTGGAGGCGGGGCTGCTGGAGGCGGGGCTGCTGGAGGCGGGGCTGCTGGAGGCGTAGGCGTGACGTGGAGCGCGACATGGCTTAGACTTGCAGGCTCACTGAGCGTAGTGCCATTAACCAAAACTGTATATTTAGGTTGCAATACTATTCTGCGCTAGATAAAATCAGTTTCCAATGATTTCCGTAAAATATAGAGACAATTAACAAAATATAACTTTATGCAATATTTGATCATACTATTCAAAATCGATTCTTTCGTATAAGAGCCAACTTATTATCAATGATTATGGCTTTTAAAAATTTATGATCCCCAGTAGTATAACATCGATCTGAACGGCAACGCATAGCCATAGTTGATTGGCCTCAGTGTTTGCGATTAATTGGTACACAATCAACAAGCTTGCTGGCCGCACTGCGTTTGAGAAAGCCCCAGCGCGTTGCTTCCCATCGCGAGCGTAAGATAATGAGAATCGTCTCTGTAGTAGCAGGCGCCTCCTCACTGCGCCGCTCTGCGCCGCGCGAAGCCTCCCGTGGCACGACGCCAGCCGGAGGGCTCCATCTGCCGCCATCTCCGCCCCGCCCCCGGCACCCACGCGGACCGCACCTCCCCCCAGCCTCTCCCCCCCCCCTCGCCCCTGGTGGCCCCCGTCGCTCCCATCACCCTCCGTCGCCCCCTGTCACCCTCCGTGTCACCCCATATCTCCCCATCTCATCCCATGTCGTCACATGTCACCCCATGCCGCCCCATGTCAACCGATGTCACCCCATGTCAACCCGTGCTACCCCATGGCATCCCATATCACCCCATGTCGCCCCATGTCGCCCAGTGTCACCCAGTGTCACCCAATGGCATCCTTCTCTCCCCACCGCTCTCGTCGTCTCCGCTACCCCAACCTCCTCCCGGTTGCATCCTCTGTCGTCCTGCCGCCGGTCTTACCATCACCACCATCACCACAGCTGCTTCGAGCCTCCACTGTTTCTGTTCCCATCGTCCTAGCCATCCCGATTCCCTTCCACTCCCGTCAGCACTTGCATTCCCCGCCGAAGCTACCCAATATCACAGCTCCCGCCGCTCCTATCACCAGAGCCATTGCTGCTGCCACCCACACTTTCACATCTCAGCGGATCCTCCACCTCTGCCCTTTTCCTTCCCCCCCTGCCTCCCCCAATCCGCCCCCCCTCCCCCCTCCCCCCCACTCCTCCACCCGGCTCGCGGCGAAGAGGATTCTCTCCTCCGCAGTTCACGCAACTTTGTTGGGAGGCTGATCTCAGAACCCTCTTCAGGTTCATGCGCGCCCATGAATTCGTGTTAAATACTTCTCCGGGTTTTTGTTGTTGTTTTTCTGGGACCTGTTTTCAAATATAGCGTTCTCAAGTTTGTAAGCAGATCTTGCAACTTGGGGAGTAAAATCCCAGGATGCCACGGATTTTGAGGTACCGAATTGATGACGGTCCCCTTTTCTGTTACGTTGTGCATACTTGTAGGCTAGTTTATTCTTACGCGTTCGGTGATTGCAGTATTCGCATGCGTTCTTTTAATGAAAATATGATAGTGAACTATTGTGGGGTTTATGGGTGTAATTTTTAAATATTCTAAGTATTTTGTACAGAACGTTTCAAAATATATATGTATATACAAAATATTAATCTGGAGTCATAAATATTACTCTTACAGGACTCCAATCACGTCATGTAGTATTACCCCTGACTTATTTTAATTATATCCTTAAATATAATCTTCAAAAAAGTCAAATGAGTCGGCGATGCGATCTTACAGAATGCAAGGAATAAGTCCAAGTTGTAGCTACACATACAGATATCATTGCAAGGCACGACTGAAAATAAAAGTGGGACAGAATCCAATTCAGTAGATAACGTGTCCACTATACTGCCGATAACGGACCAAAATACCATATATTTTCCTATTTATAGTTTTTGCCATTTATATTGAATAAAATCCGTATGTTAGTAGTAAAAGTAATTTTATTCACTTTCATTTTCACATTATATTAAGGACAGTGCACATACACTTCCACTTATATTTAATAAAATCAATATGAGAGTAGTTTATGTCATTTTATTCACTTTCATTTCTTACATTATTATATTAAGAGCGATGCACTTCACTTAAAAATAAATAAAAAGAACAAAATATGTTACCATTAATTGAAAGTGGAGATTTAAATATTAATTTGGCAAATGAATCGCCATCACCTTTTGTATAATTTTAAGGACAGTGCACATACACTTAATAAGCGGGGAGCATGCATATCTAGGCTCCTTTCCATAATTTTTTTATTTACGTATGATGTATATTATATTAGAATGAATTAAAACACAATTCCTGAAATTTCTAGGATAAAAAAGAAGATAAAAAAGTTAACATATTTACAGCAATAAAGTGTTTTTTGCGTATGGGGGCGGGGCCTAGTTTCGAAAATATTAAAAGGAGGCACCATCTCTGACCTCCCTTGTTCCCACCCTGTATGTTACAATTAAATGTGAAAATTCAATCGGTATCACCCTACAACAAAGGACGGAACAACATTAGTGCAGTTTTACCACCATTCATCAGTAACATTTAATCTAAAACTCTCTTTGTTTTATGTATACAATACCTCCAGATATTTGAAGAAAACTACGGAGCGACCGACCGTATGAGTCTCTCGCTACATAGAGATTTTTTAAGCTTCTCAGGAACTCAGAAAACCTAAAAAAATTAAACAGTTTCTATTTCGATTGAAAACAAAAAAAAATGATTGAATTCTTCCGCGCGAATCGACCGGATGAACGTGTTCAGTGCAACAGTGCTGTCGAGCCACCTATCATTCGACAACAAGATTCCACTACATAACCAAACTCTTAAATATTTAGGACTAAACTTTGGTACAAGACGAACCGAGAAATCTCATAAAGCATCGAAAATTCAACAAACCAAAATTAAATTAATAAGCTAAAACCACAACTAACTCACAAAAGCAGTCTCTCCTTAAACAATACCGTAACCCTTCCCAAGACAATAATCAGACCTCTAATGCTGTATGCTTGCCCAATTTTGACGAACGCTTCACAGACAAACATCAATCAAATGCAAATAATGTAAAACAAATACTTAAGATTAGCCACGCACGCCCATGACTCTTTTCTAATGATCAACTCAGACAACAGAGAAGAGATCTGTTGATCTAAAGATCTACAGAGAATTAATTTACCATCCATCAATCAACACATCGCTCATTTCTCCAACAATTTCTACTCTAGAATATCCTCAATAAATCAAATTGTGAGGTTTCCATCAGTAAAGTATGAAATTTAGAACAGTGAAGTTGGCCCCCCTGCTCAGCGTTGAGAGCGCGTTCTCTCTGGAGTAGTCGGTAGTTGCATGTCACGTAAAAAGCTCTGTTCTGGCCGCGCGCTACATGTATGTTTGTATATTTTGGCTATCTTCATTAAACAGCTTTTAAAACTATGTGTGTGGATTATTTAATTCCTATTTGAACACAAATTGCCTACTATAACCTAGAGACTCTCAACGATTTCCCGACCAGTTTCCGATATAGACATCCGCTATATGCCTTCCTACAAATAATTTCTGAAGCGTAGGTACTCAATGAGTCCTAAACCAATGTTATAGTTAGATTAGAATTAGTTGTAGATTAGGTTAGCAATAAGCCATTCCAAAGACATGTGAAAAAGTAAAAACTAGTGAAGGATGTACTCATCATTCGAACAATAAATATATTTAAAAAACAAAAACAAAACAAGGCTCCAAAGCGGAGGCCAACT
The DNA here is from genome assembly GCA_964035755.1 of Teleogryllus oceanicus. Lineage (NCBI taxonomy): Eukaryota > Metazoa > Arthropoda > Insecta > Orthoptera > Gryllidae > Teleogryllus > Teleogryllus oceanicus. The sequence goes on along the minus strand of CAXIVR010000002.1, from coordinate 23,575,581 downwards.
GCCATTAAATATTTGCTATTCACATGTTGCAACATAGATCAGAAAATCTGCATTCTTGGTATGTAAAGAATAGTTGTACAGTGTATCAGTTACACTTATGAAAACTTTGTGTTTATATTTTTATGGATAACATATTTATCTTTTTTTAGCAGCGCTTTTGCTAGTACATACCACTGGTTTGTGTTTTATTTTAATTATGTACAAGTATTAAACTTAGAAATGGGGAAGAGAGCTATTACTATACACATTAATGAGCAATTAAATTAAATTTTGGAATGAAATTCATATTATTAACGTTTTTATATTAATAAAATATATAAAATCATATTTTTGAAGATATCGTCTAACACTATCCCAAGTATATAAATTGTAACCGAGTTTAACACTGTCTAACATATTGTTTATTCTAGAATATAGTATTTTATAAAATTTATTTTTTATTTCTTTAAGTATAGTACCACTATATTTAGAATACACTTCTGTATTCTTACCAAAGCATGAACGTGGAAAAAAAGTACAAAATACTTTGATTTGCTATCAAGGAACTGTTCGATTCAACAATACTCGTTTGAATAAACAACATATCTGTATTTATTTCCATTTATTCCAAAATATTTTGACAGTTGAAATTCACAATCAGCTGAGTCAAACCTGTACTGGATCGTAAGTCTCCTTAGTGCTGAACAGCTGTGTCTCGAGATACGCTGCACTATGGCTCAGTGTGTGCCCCCAATGCTCGCTACATTCGCGCCCGCGGTTTACTGCAAAGTGCATTTCGCACTACACCAGGCCTGCTCAGCATAGAGGTGCTAACGTCGACATCCGAGGCAGCAGAAAATACACGGGATGCCTCCGGAGCCAGGTGCAGGTTATTCGAGGAAGACCAGTTTCGTACACCGAGATATCGCCACCGTCCGTCCAACACAACGCGCTGGTCTCAAACTGTTCTGTCAGTCTGTCATGCAAAATATACTTACGCAATGTTTTAATATTACTGAAAAACCCGGATAATATAAACATTTGTGTTAATGTTTCGAGTCTTCAGAAACTTTCGATTTTATAACTGAAAAACCCGGATAATATAAACATTTTGTTTCCTCGATGGTTCTACTGTAGTGGTAATTCAATGGGATAGTACTTCCCTCATTATGCACCTGATGATGTAACAAAAGTAGTTACGAAACGTTGTGCAATTGCTGAAATAAATGATTGTCATTAAAAACTTTGGATACTTTTATTTGAAAACGGATATATGACAATCATGGAAGAATTTGACTTTCGATTTTATATGTTGGATCATTTTTCAAAATTTTCAGTACAAACTTTTTCAGCTTCATCATGGGACGCAAAACGTACGCTACTCCAATTGCAACACATTTTGAGATTTCCATAAAGTTCAGTGGAAAGGAATGGAGCGATTGGAGCGAAAAGAGTTGGAGGGAGAGAGGAGATTGGCCCTGGGGATACTCCGAACATTTTACGTGCCACTATGATCTGGATTCAACGTTTGGACAAACCTACATAATCCCTTCACCTTTTCACTCGGAGTCTGTAGTAGAAGAGTAGATTATGTTGCCTGGTATGCCGTAAATAGTGCTTGTTTTGAAAACATGACAGATGACATCGGTACGTGACTCTCGAGCATAAATCACAATGGCTATCGGAACGGTGTATCAGCTCATTGCTTGAAGTTACTTTTGTTAACTCATTCTTTCTCTCTTTTCAAAGTGCAGTTGAGATTAGTTGAAAGATTATTCTTGATTCTTCTTCTTCTTCCTTAGAGAGGTCTCGACTTCAATGACGCGGCTTACAAAACACAATTTTGCTTCAATTTTAGTACACGTAAATCAAAAACAATAATGTAAATCCAGCAACACCAATGAATTTTCACTGATATCTTTAGATAATTTGAGACCTTGAGGATAAGAAAACTTGTAGCCTTCAATCAGTACACAATACTACAGAGGTCTCAATCTGAATCTGGTTCAAATATATCACATTTGCCTGATTATTGATTGAAATTTTGTACAAGTCGTATGGTTGAAGGAAGTTGAGGAAATTTGTTGAAGTAAAAGAGCACTATACAAAGTAAATAAAGAGTGAAATTGCAAATACATACCAGTCCTTGCATACAGGATATGACTGTACAGCTAACAAATATATTGTTTTACAAAATAACCATGACTGATCTTCGCGTTGCAGAAATAGTTACCTAACTTATATTTAGAAATACATGAATCATTAAGAATTTTGTGAAATTCTAGAAATTAAAAAAGTACATCTTATAATTACAAACATTTACATCTATTTTTGTACTTTTTTCCACAATTATTTTCGAACGTTTGTTCTAGTGATTTTGTCTCTATGTATCATTCTGTTGGATCTCGAACAACATATTAGACTAACAAATTTGCGTGTTCCTCGCTACTAAAGTCATCAATAGGTCATTCGCAACACAACGTACGACAAACAAGGAGAAACATTTACATTCACTGTAGGAATTAAATCAATGATACCAATCAGCTCCGACGTTAAGTCGGTGGTACTTAAAGTACCTCGTCTATCCTACTCATCAAAAACATTTACTCTGTCTAGTAATTTTTTCGATTATATCATCAATGATAGAAGGAAGGCCACGTACTCATGCGCTTTGCATCAACGCCTTCGTACAAATAAGAGCGGTACGTCAAAGCGAACACGGAGCGCTTCGAGCGCAGTCTGGCGGGAGAAACTCTCCTTCTGGCGTGGAAGCACTCCCACAGCAGCACGACGGTGGCGCCACCTAGTCCCAGCAGCAGCAAGTAGAACGCGCTCTGCAGGTGCTCAGGACGCAGCTTAGTGGGCGGTGCAGTTGCCTGCAAGAAGGAAAGGGAGAGACAGTCACATATGTAGAATACGTAGACTCAAAGAGAAAAAAAACAACTCATAATACCAAAATGAACAGGTGTATGTGCAATATTCGAAACGCAATAGTGTGTTTTTAAGATGCGATATCTAAAATTCAAGGACAAATGCCGCGTGTATAAGTACGTTGAATGAATTTTCCTACTTCTTGTTAATTGTCAAAAAGTGATCATTTTTATCCAAGTACATTCTCTAGAAGTAATTAACATTTATTTGGAGACATTCTTTATAAGAATGTAATAGAAAATAGTAATATTAACAAAAGTAGTCTTACTTACATAAAGTTATACCTGCCAAAGCACTTTGTCGTTTAGTGACAATCTCATCGAAATTGGTTAAGTCGGTCCCAATATTAGTGCGAACAGAATTAAATAAATAAATAAATTAAATTAATAAATAAATTAATAAATAATAAATAATAAAAAATAAATAATAAAAAATAAATAATAAAAAATAAATAAATAAAAAATAAATAAAAAAAATAAATAAATAAAAATAAATAAATAAAAATAAATAAATCAAAAATAAATAAAAGAAAGTTTTATGTGAGCTGAGCTAGGGCCAGTCCAGTCCACGCCTTCAACCCCAGTCGGCCTCAGCGGCATCACTTGCTAGCAACCCGCCATACAGGAGAGCATTGCAGGTTGCATCTAACCCCTCAATGTTTAAAGAAATCTGTGGAATATTCGCCATTATCTGGCGAACGATTACAATACTTTGTCTTTTTACGAAGAAACGACGAGAAATGAAAACTTAAGAAACCCTTCTCTCTCTCATCTGATCTTAGGGAAGCTGTAACTCAAATTAACAATTCATCTGGCCACCCACGTGTGACGTTGAGTCATTTGTAAAGATTGCAGGTAAGGGCAGCTTCCTTTTAAATGAGCCTCAGCTACATGACCGATCTGGGAGCATTACAATCTCATCCAAACGTTAGGAGATCAACTCATTGCCTTTCATGCTGAATATTTTTTTCTAGGAAGCAATGCAAGGAGAACGTTGAAAGTAGTGTGTTTATTTTATGACTTTCAATTTTAATTCTCGTCCTGTTTAATTCTGTATGAATATATGATTATTTATGTTATTTTAATGATCATTACTGGGGGCTTGTATCAGCAAAAATGCTGCTGAACAACACCAAAATGATTTTCTTAGACGTAACCGGCACTTTGATGAAGAATAACAAATAAAATACTCTCGTATTAAAATAAAATAAATTAAATATTTTAACAAACAATATTTATAAGAACTGGAAGAAAACCTTGAATATATGAATACTAACAGACAAAAGAACATATACAACAAATATTTACATTCAAAGAATATCAAATCTCTCTAACCAACATGGGGCGCGGCGGCATACGTCCACAGAACAGAGCGCTAAAATCAATATGACGTAACAGGTACGTCCTAAGGATCGAAACAGTTAAAAGGACCAACCTGATGTGTGGCGGCATACCTGCATAGGACACAGCGCTAAAATAATATGACGTACAGGTACGTCCGGATCGAAACAGTTAAAAGGGCCAACCTGTGCGTGGCGGCATATTCCATAGGACACACGCTAAAATGAATATGACGTATCAGGTACGTCCTAAGGATCGAAAGTGTTAAATGGTCCAACCTGGTGCAGGGCGGCAAGCGGCGCGAGGCGCCCCTGCAGCTCGGCCGTGCGCACGGCGTCGCGGCGCCACTTGGCGTAGAGGCCGGCCTCCACGACGGGGCGCGCCCGGAAGGGGCCCCGCCACACGTGCAGGGGCCCCCCCGGGGCCCGGCGCGCCGGGAGCGCGCGCCACCGCGCGAGGGAGCCGGCCAGGGGCGCTCCTCCACCATGGCCGTCAGCCCCGCGCGCGCCAGCACCTCGCACACAACACAGTCTAGGTAGTACACTCTGGGTATTAATCGTTGTGCTGTCAGGCCACATCGCGACCTAGGAGTAGGTCGTGTGTGGCCGCGCTGCGCACCATGTACCCGGCCATGGACTCCTCCACCATGGCCGCCAGCCCCGCGCGCGCCAGCACCTCGCACACAACACAGGCTAGGTAGTACACTCTGTGCATTAATCGCTGTGCTGTCCGGACCACATCGCGACCTAGGTGTAGGTCGTGGTGTGGCCGCGCTTGCGCACCATGTTCCCGGCCATGACTCTCCACCATGGCGCCAGCCCGCGCGCGCCAGCACCTCGCACACAGCACAGTCTAGGTATTGCATTCTGGGTATTAATCGTTGTGCTGTCAGGGCCACATCGCGACCTAGGTGTTGGTCGTGGTGTGGCCGCGCTCGCGCACCATGTTCCCGGCCATGTACTCCTCCACCATGGCCGCTAGCCCCGCGCGCGCCAGCACCTCGCACACAACACAGTCTAGGTAGTACACTCTGGGTATTAATCGTTGTGCTGTCAGGGCCACATCGCGACCTAGGAGTAGGTCGTGGTGTGGCCGCGCTCGCGCACCATGTACCCGGCCATGGACTCCTCCACCATGGCCGCCAGCCCCGCGCGCGCCAGCACCTCGCACACAACACAGTCTAGGTAGTACACTCTGTGCATTAATCGTGTGCTGTCGGCCACATCGCGACCTAGGGTAGGTCGTGGTGTGGCCGCGCTCGCGCACCATGTACCCGGCCATGACTCCTCCACCATGGCCCCAGCCCCGCGCGCGCCAGCACCTCGCACACAGCACAGTCTAGGTATTGCATTCTGGGTATTAATCGTTGTGCTGTCAGGGCCACATCGCGACCTAGGTGTTGGTTGTGGTGTGGCCGCGCTCGCGCACCATGTACCCGGCCATGGACTCCTCCACCATGGCCGCCAGCCCCGCGCGCGCCAGCACCTCGCACACAACACAGTCTAGGTAGTACACTCTTGGAATTAGGGAGTTTTAGCACCACGCGTAAGGTAGTGACGTTATGCACTAACAGTCAAGTTACGGATCTTAACGATCTGAAGTCATAACGTCTAACCCTAGGCCTAAGATACGACCTTATACCTTATAAATAGTGCACGCCTGTAGGAGTCTCTACGGTCACCTTACATGCGCAAAATGGCCGCCTAAAAACAGGAAACGGGAATTTTTCCATCACTGACAAGCCGATTCTCGTATGTGAGGCAGATACAATTATTACTTACGCTGGCAAGAATTAACAGGAAATATTGGAGAAGTGATAGGAAAGAAATTCGTCGAAAATATTTTCTACGTTCTCGAGAACAGTTCATTCAAAATTCCTGAGTGCATACTCAACGCAGAGGGCAACAAAATCTAAAACTGCGACCACAATATACATTTATTATATTCTTGTCTCGTATCGTGGTTTAAAACTCTCATCGCTAGCCTAGACTCTGATATATTATGTAAATTCTTTGCTCAACGCTTGAAATGTTTCTTTTGTTATAATGCATAACGAAATGTCGCAATTGCTAAAACTCTTCTGAACGTTGTTCATTACGACCGTATAAAGTCGTTAGTCGGGTGATAAATGGAGTTTAAGGATGTTTACTTACGCCTGAAGCTAGAACTCCCTATTAACTGCTTGGCTATCCGCAGACACCGCATCCTAGCAGCAGGTGTCAACGTTTCGGCCGCCAATTTGCGACCGTCCTTGGAGCGAAAAGCTTGTCGAAGGTTGCAGGATTGCCGGCGAAACGTTGCACGCTGTGCCTAGGATGCGGAGTCTCGCGGACAGCCAAGTAGTTACCAACTCCGGCCGTAGAGACACTCTATTACTCCTACTTTATTAACCGGGGGCGGTAGCTCAGTGCATCAACTGATGCCACTGGAGTGCCTCTGACCGGGAGGTTCTAGGTTCGAGTCCTGACGGCGCACAGTGGTGCATTTTCCCGAAATCCTGGCCAAAACCTAAAAAATGAAATCGCGTTTATTGAACTTTTGCAAATACTACGGCACACTGTATACTTAAGGGCATCTGTTTCTGCCCACTTCGTGTCTCCGGGTCAATTCCCCTGGCACCAGTAGTCACCCGAACTTATCCTTCGTTGCCTTCGATAGACCTGCTGTGCGAGAGTAACGTAGAGAGACCGTCTTTATTTGTAAGTAGTGGCCATACAAAGTTGTGCAGAGAAAACTGGCAGTATGGATTCTTTTCCTGAAGGTTTGTAGAGTATTTTCATGTTCGTTTTATAATGCATTAATATATAATACCGACGTGAGATGAAATATTAAAATCCATGAAATTAATACAATAATTTTAATTACTCATAAGTTCACGTTGACTGAAAGTTACCAATTTCGCGGAATTCCGCGATGTTTCTAATTTTATTTCCTAGCTGAATCTATCCTCTTTCTAATCCAGTTATAAAATCATGCCCCAACTTGCCCCATTAGTAAATACAAAGAATTAACTTTTCGTCGAGCACGCGTGACCGCCGAATATGACTCGTCGAGATCCGTCCTGAGAACGGGAACTGCTTTTACAATGCTGTTTCCAGCGGAAAATTTTGATTCCTTTTACTGAAATAACAAATTTACTCAATATTATAAACAAAAAAAGGAATATTTTTAATTTTTCTAACAGATTATGACTATTCACTAATATTACATGAACATAATATTTATGTACATATTACATCTTCTGGACTGGATTACGCACATTTTATTTCATTAAATATTATACATAAAGTAATATTTACATAATATGTGTTACAAAAACTCGTCTTAAGGAAGAGTGTGCTCTCGATGAAAGGTCAAATACGTACGTGATATCAATGAAACTGATCATAACAGTTTTAAAAAATGAATCAAAAATACAGTTGATCGTAAAGTAATACTTGTTTACTTAACTCCTAAGTTACATACCAACAATTATTTATATTAGATTGTTATTGTTATAAAATTAGTATTATATTATTTTTTATGAAATAATACTGCAACCACAGCTTGAATATGGTGAAGAAACTTATTCAAATGCATTTCAAAGAAAAAAAAGGTCTGAATGTAGAGCTTTCCAAACAAGATTACGGTAATAGCAACGACAGTAATTCAGCCCGACGCTTTTTTGAGAAACCTAAATATTCCTCAGAAATAACCAAGATAGATGAGGGTATAATTAAGAGATTAAAAAAAATTATTGGCAATATCCTGTGGATATGCCATCAGCATTTCTTTTCTATTTTTTTGTAGTACGCACTGGATACTGCCAATAAATATGTTTCCAAATATTCAAAGTAATACATGCATAGAATCTATTCACAAAGATATAAGACGGTATGGAGAAGGATTCTCGCGAACATGTTCAAGACTGCACCCAATCCAGGAGATGTTTAATCGCCTGTTGAGATCTTCTGTTCCTTTCATTTCCGGCTTGAGGGATGTTCCCAAAAGAAAGTTAAAATTCTTGAACAAATATGCTTTGTCTCATTTGCCTGAACACAATATCACCGTAGGGAGAAATGTACCCTAGTAAAAAATGTGATCTTCCTTTTCGGTTCCTCGGTTACTATATATGAATTTTCTCTGGCAGAGGGCATGAGATGGCATTAATACCGTGCTTCTTTATGCCAAATGTTATCAATTAATATGTAAGTAATCCCTACGGTTTTCTAAAATCAATTTTGTGAATTGATAAAATTTAATCAAGTTTATGTAGAAAAATATATATTTATATTTCACAGATTCAAGCAGTGCATTATTCTGGTATTATGTTACCAGCTCTCGTACGTTATAAAGATGGCCCAGGCGAATGCCGGAGCAGTACCCTACCAAACGGACCATGGACCGCGCGCGATCTTCCCTTCGCCTTCCTTATCCTATCCTCTCCCTTTACACACTCACACTAACATACACTGCACTACCACATATTCCGGGAGACCGGTCGGGAGTTTAGAGCTTGTCCCGGCTGGGGCGGTGCCCCGCTGGTGGGAGAGTCCTGGTTAGGGGGAAACCCCACAAGCCGACGGTAGGTCGGTGCCCCACTAGCCGACGGTAGACGGTAAGTCGGCGAGGGGAAAATCACCGCCGTCTCCCGAGAAAAAACATGCACTAAACTAACGGGACTATTGACCGAAGCAGTTGACGCGCCCGGAAACACGAAAAAATCAATCAATCAATCCTACTATATTATGTGGGCACGTTTCTTGAGCCCCGAAATACCGACAGCTACTCCTTTACTGGCATATTTATTAATAATTGAGAGAAATTTATAGCAACGAGCGTTGTTGACAAAATTTATTCACCAGAAATATCCTCTTCCCTTTGATGTAAATTATTTTGCCCAGAAAAAAACAGCTACATATTCCATATTATAATCAAATCGGCGAAATAAC